>PVHX01000210.1:336554-372436 GCA_004024805.1 Geosciurus inauris | reverse complement strand
GAGATGTAGGAGAGAGGCCCAAGATTCGCTCAGTGATCAGCACGTTGGAGACTGTGGGGCCAACTGCATGGTGGAGTGTGCTGATTTTTACTTAGAAGTGGATTTAATCAAATGATGCCACCTTTTGTGAGCACAGACCACAATGTACACAGGCATGGGGTAAAGATTTAGAAAGAAAGAATGCAGACAGGAAGAGACTCAGCCATGGAACTTGCACAGAACTGAGCTGCAATAGTTCACATGTAACTAGCACTTACGTGGTGGCCTACTGTGTGTCTGCAGCAAGATCACTTTGTTTTTGCCCGTTTAATCTTTGCAAGTGGAGGGAATATCCCAGTTTTATAACTATGATAAATGATGAGACTGAGACTCAGAGGAACCATGTGTCTCAGCCAAGGTCACCAATATATCATGTAGTACATGTGCCTGTGCAGGAAAAGCAGGTGAGCATGGGTTCTGGTGGGGACGGAAACCTTAGATGAAATCCACCATGCAGGTAAGATGCTCACATCACTCTTCATGAGCTCCTCCATCGCCAAGGTTATGAACACTGTCCCAGTGCTTGAGCTCACACAGGGGCATCATGTAAAAATTATAAGTAAAATAAAGCATTCAGGTAGTAGTGTGTGGGGTTTTCTTTACTACTTGACGTTGGAACTTTTATTTTTTTAACTTTTTTTTTATTAACTTTTATTTTCTATGGAAGAAACTGGCCCACCAGAATCCCAAAGTGATTTGTCTCCTGACACCCTTCATCACTGATGGTTCTCAATGGCTCATTCTTACCTGTTTGTTAATTGAACTTGAGCTTCCAAGAAAAGTGGCCCAACTCTGAATAGGACAGCACTTTATCTTGACAGGTGACCTGGGCAAATGTGGGCAGTAGAGTAGCTTAATCTCACACCGCCAGCCCAAATCCAGAGCCAGGTGCAACCTGCCAATCAGAGAGGTGCCACTGACCAAAGTGACATCCTGAGATGCCGTCAGGCATCATGGCCCTGTTCCACTCTATTTGAAAAATAGATCAATGCTTTCTCGCAGTACAACTGACCCCATCTTGGGGATGACATTTGGGGACGCAGCTTCTGACGTCCTATTTATGCTAAATCACACCCTGCTATTTCTAATTTCCTCCGGAAAGGAGCTTTCTTGAGGGGCAGCCCTTGCCTGGATGGTGCTCAACAGCCTTCACCTTCCAGGGGGACATGTTCTGGAGGGAGGTGTGGGCTGGATGCGTGTCCTCGGCCTCTTTGCTGTCCCACCCCAGTCCCTCCACAAGCCCTCTAGGTATGTTCTCATTCATCCCTTCGTTTAAGATAAGAAAGACATTCCTTAAACTGGTCTAATTTTTGAAATTTCATGCCACTAATGGTTATTAATGTAAATTTGCTATGTGTAGACTAACTTTCCTGAGAAGGTTAAATGACTTAGAGAGAGAGAGAGAGACAGAGGGATACTGAAAATATCAAAAGGGTCATTTCAGATAGAAAAATGCCTTCCCTGGAAGGGTGGCCAGGTGATCTATGTTGCTTACCTTGTGAAATAGAAGTCAGGAAGGGAGTTTCATATTTTAACAGGAAATTAAGACTATAACAGAGAAAAATCAAAAACAAATATTGAAGGAAAACCATCAAGAATAAGCTGCGATGTGCGGATCCCTTCCATCCTCCATAAGTGAGCGCAGAGTGAGACAGTGTGGGAAGTGTTGGAAGCAGATGCGGAGGCGAGCTTTGTCTGGAGATTCCTCAGAGTTCATTTTCCTGCTCCACCCAGTGGGAGCTCCAGGCTGCAGCTCCTGTCAGGGAGCAGAGCCCATTTCAATAACTGCTACACGTGGAAGGTCCCCAGAGGACATTGCGAGGGAGAAAAGGTGCAGGAGGGGACCTGCCTGCCTCCTGTGGTCAGCGATCCCGTCTGCTGTGGCCTCAGGGCTCGTGATGAGCACATGACCTTGGAGCTCACCTTCACCCAGCTGATTGGAGCAAAGCCCTTTCAGTTCTACACATGACATCACTGTTCTAGAAAGATCTAGTTACAGTGCACGGAGCAGGGGGCTGTGGTGGGTGATGGCCCCTGCCTCGCTTTCAGGAGCTCCTTCAGATCTGGAATTGCAACTTCCCCCTGCAGGCTTGGTAACTGCAGCTTCTGAGCACAGAGTAGAGCCAGTTGCTGGGCTGGCCTGGCACTCCTGATGGCCTCCCTGTTGGCCATCTTGCTACCAAGTGCAACTGCGGAGAATCTGGTTTCCACTCCCGTTGGAGATGGCACCTCTCTGGCCTGAGTCTGATGTCTGCACCTATGGCCCGATTCCTAGGAGGCTGTCAGATCCCCAGCTTCCAAAGAAGAGGTCCGTGCTAGCCCCCGAAACTGCCCTTTCACCAACTGAGGCTCGCCTAGACCAGAGATGCAGAGGCTGCCGTGCGGGAGCTTTAGCCCAGGCTTCATTCGGTCTTCCTCGCTTGCTAGGTGTGTGCCTTTGGACACATTCCCTCTCCTCTCCTTGTCCTGCTGCCCCAGCCACAGAGTGGAGATAACAAACCACCACCTCCGTGGTGCTGCTGGGCCTGTCAGTGAGCTTGGGCAGGAGGAGCCTGGAGAACACTGGCCCAGCATGACTAGGCCAGCCAGGGGCTGGGACCCTTGCTGAGCTCCTCCTGGACCTTTGCTCACCTGATGTCCCTAAAAGGGTCTTTGCATTGGGTGCAGGACATGGGTCCCTCTAGATGTTTGCCAACTTGAGATTGGAAGCCTCAACTTAGTAAAGAGCATGTACATGTCCCAAGGGCCCAAGCCACAGGAGCCCAAGCCATGGGTCTACCATGTAAGATCTCTATTATCCTTTAGTCCTGAAACTCCCACCCAGGTGCCTTCAAATAAAGAATATCTTTAGAAATCAGCTCAAATTGGCTGGTATCAGAAAACCTGCCCAATCTACCTCCCCGCCCAGTCCCTTTCCCAGGCATCCTTACTTAAACCCCTTTGACCACTGCTCATACTGTACAGTTGTGCTCAGTTATCTCCCTGTCAATCTCCACCAGACAGGAAAACCACCACAGCACATGCCTGAATGACCCTCCATCAGAGGGCAGCTTCAAAGACCAGGCCATCTGGAAGACACATTTTCTCACCAAACTCTTCTACTGGGAGCCTGGCCTTTCATGGGCCACAAGAAGGAGCGCCCCCATGGTTACGATCACCCTCGCCATGCAAGACAGTGCTGCCTCTCCATGAAGCACACTCATGCACCACCTCCGTGATGCATCTGCATAAGCCACCGTTGTCCAGCAGGCCTAGATTGGCCTCTGCAGAACCTGAAAAGAGGAACCAAAATATGCTCACTGTGCACAGAGACTTTTTGAAAATCATAGTTTATATATTGCATATTGTCACATCCTGTAATGGTTGAAAGCAAATGGACTCCACAATATTTATACAAATCTTTGTTTTCTAGACCTTATGACCCCTGGAATTCACCCAAGTGCCAGAAAGCCTAGTATTCCCACAGGTCAGGTTGTGCTCACCAAGACTCAGGGGCAAGAGGCTAAACGAGGAAAGAGCTCAGCAATGAACTCATGCAGCATCTGTTGGCTTGATTTCTCTGGGAGAACCCTGACTGAAACAAATTTTGGTCTAAGAAGTGAGATGCTGCTGGAGCAAAACCTGAACACGCAGCGTGGCATTCCAGCTGGGTGATGAAGGAGGCTGGAAGGTGTGTGCTGCAGGAAGTCTGCAATGCCCAGAGCAGAATGGTCACAGCAACGTGGACACTGCAGGTCCTTCTGATGATACCCACATGAGACCAGAAACGGTTGGACACTGAGTGAAAGATGGTCCTTCCTGTAATGTGGCAAAGAACTTGGCTGACATTTCTATTGTCCTGTGGAAGGCAAAACGTGAGTGATAAAACTGAATCACCAGCTAAGGAGATTTCTAAACAATGTCGAGGGAGCAGCTGGACTTCTCCCTACAGCTTAAAGTAGTGCATGAGAAGAAAGAGAAATCATAAGGCAAGAAGAAACCAGAACTAGAAGATTTGGGAAATTCTCAGCCTGCCCACTTTGCAGAGCCTGAGGAGGGTTGTCCTAAAGGGCCCGAGGGTGCGGCTGAGCAACACGAGGAGCCTGTGAACAGCCAGCTGTCCTGAGCATGCCACGGGGAGATGGCACAGTGGGGACAGACACCGCCTGGTGGAACCGTCAGGAGCAGAGTCAGGGTGAAGGAAGAGGACGCAGCACTCCTGTGTCTGTAGGAGGGGGCAACGGAGCTGCTTGGGGGCAATCTTATTTTATCCTTCAAGAAAAGGGGAAAACTATCTGAAGAGGTTCTGAGATTACTAGGACAGCCACTGCCATTCCACCATGAGGCCCTGTGGCCGGGCTGGCCACTCCTGAGTTTCAAAGGGCAGGCCACTTCTTCAGCTCTGTGAGTCCAGGTGTCCACTCTCAGGGGTGCAGGGACAAGGTCACCCTACAGAGCTCCAGGAATGGGGCCAGTACATGGGGCCACAACTGGATGCTTGCTGTCCCAAGGGTTGGGGACAAAGCACCGAGCCTTAAGACCTGATGGGATTTGCCTTACTAGGCTCGGAACTTGCCAGAAACTGCCTTTTTCCCCTCCTTTTAATTTCTCTCTTTTGGAAAAGGAATGGCTAGTGGGAAGCCCATCATCTGCTGGTTTCATAGACACCAAACTGGAGGAGAGTGTGACCTCAGGGTCAATCTTACTCTTTCTGTTGGTTTTAGCAATTTCAGTTGTAGTGTTGATACTGGAGAGAGTTACCACTTTTGGGTTGTTGAGATGGAATTAATATGTTTTCATTTTCAAAGGATGTGATTTCCACAGGCCCAAAGGCAGAATGTTATAGTCTGAATCATTGTGTCTTCCCCAAATCCACATACGAAAGCCCTGACCCCCAGTATGGCCATTTTAGTGAAGTAACTAATGTCAAGTCAGAACCTAAGGTTGGGTCTCTGATCCAATGGGGCCACTGTCTTTATGAGAAAAGTCACCAGAGAGATCACATTCTCTTTTCTTCTGTGGTCATGCACCAGGAAGGACCATGAGGCCTTGTGGCCGGGCTGGCCACTCCTGGCTTCTCACTCCACAGTGAGAAGGTGGACACCTGCAACCCAGGGAGAAGGTCCTCACCCAAAACAGAGCAAGCCAGAATCTTGATCTTGGTGTCCAGTTTCCAGAATGGTGAGAAAGCAAGAGCTTCCTGTTCAGGCCGCCCGCACCATGGAACTTTGGTGCAGGCAGCCCAGGTGGAGTTACCAATGGGATGTGGCAGTGGCCCTCCGAGCCTAGGGTGCTGCATGACTCTGAGCTGGCAGCACCTGTAGCACAGGCAGGGGGTCAAGAGAGGTTGCAGAATATTTGAGATCTCCATGTGCTGAGAACACCCTCACAGAAGACAGGGAGCCTCTGCAGATATGGCTTCTGGCCCCTGATCTTAGTGCTGGAAGTCGGGGGTTAATAGTAGAATGCAGACACTTGGCGCCAGGAGCATGTCTCTTATTTTTCTAGGGAAAAACCCCATGCATACTGGTTATTTTGCTTCATCTCATCTAATTTATAATGGAACAGTGGCTCCCATCGTTGCAGGAACTGTTCCCACTCCGGAGGCAAGGCCCTTCCCGGCAGCATGGAGGTGCCTGTGAACCTTGGGTGCGAGTGCATTTCTGCAAACCACTTGTGAGGCGGAATCACTCTCAGCCCAGGCAATCCACCAGACTCCAAAATAATATATTTTTCTTCAGATTCTCTCCCATACTTTTTCTGACATGTGGGTGGTAGGTATTTTTAGATTAACTAGCAAAAGGCATTTGTTTTTTGTTTACTCTCAAGCAGCGTAAGAACGAATGGTATAAATAGCCAGTTGCTGCAATAACTTGGTGATCCACATCATCTGTGGTGACAAGTCAGCTTTGTGATCATTCGGAATGACAAAGACTATCTTCCAACATCATTTGATACATTCCAGCGCTCTGCTGACGGTGCATCTGACATCTATTTAACTTTTTAATTATATTTATTTACTTTCATAATTAAACAATGCAATCTTAGGAAATAAGTTTAACCTTTAATTGCATGGGATGCAGTATGACAGCTCCAATTACTGCACGTCAAGCTTCCGTTTGTTTTTGTTTTTCTTTTCATCTCTTTTTGAAAGGGGACCCATTTCCAATTACAGCCAGAATTCTTCTTATCTTCCTCTTATTTATTGCAGCAGGAATATTTTTAATGCTTCCACTTTGTTATAATTGCCTTTTGTCACCAGGGCCTCAAAAGTAAATGTCAAAGTTCTGCTCCTTTTGCTGTTGAATATTGATAGAAAGCAGGGCCCAATGACACCCACATTGATTAATTTGTCAACTATTACCTAAAAGTCTTGATAAAATGTTGTCATGAAACTGTATTCCATCTGTTGAACACTGACATAGGAGACATCTGAGGTAGGAATCTGTGCAAATTGGTTATTTTTAACATCATGAAGAGTTGTCTCCTGCTGTTGGCAGCTTCCTCGTTAAGGTAACCTCTGGGCTCGGAGCAGGAACTCGGTGTTCCAGGGCTGCCATGATGGGACAGGCGTCTCCAGTCTTCAGAAAGCAACGTCTAGTGCTGGTGGTTATCCGGTACACTGGAGTGACTGTAGACACCAGTCCTTCCTCATTGCCTTGGTCATTATGGGCTTTGCCAAGTTGGTTATCATTTTAAAATCTTATCAGAGAGCAATGATGTGTGTCACCTGTACTCTAAGAACTGGCCATTGAGAGTTGTCATAGAGGACTTCGAGTCCTGATGATGTTTAATGATGTGATAAGGAAATCGAGGTTTATACAGGTTGCCTATCAAAGAGATCTTTACTTGGCATATATGAGTCTTGCAAGGACCAAACCAGGTGTGAGATTCCAGGTCGTATCCCAGTGCACAGAGCAAGCATGACAAGCTAGAGGACGGAACACACCACACGATTCCTTAGGGGGGATGGGAATAGGAAAGACTGCAGAGTAAATCGGACATACTTTCCTGTGCTCATATATGAATACACGACCAGTGTAACTCCACATCACGTTCAACCATGAGAATGGGATCAAAATTGTAATGAGTTACACCCCATATATGTACAATATGCCAAAATAACCCTACTGTCCTGTGAATGTAAAAACAACAAATAAATTTTAAAAAGAAGTTATAGCCATGGGGACAGAAAGCAGACAATTGTCAGGGGCTGGGCATCAGGCACAGTGTGGCCCGACAAATATTGAGGACATTTATAGGTGATAGAAACTTTCTTTGTTGTGATCATGAGGTGGCTAAACAACCATGTAAATCTGTCACAATTCACTAATTTTTTTCTAAAATGGGTGGCTTTTCTTACATCTAAATTATAACTATATACATTTTAAAACTAAAAAGATAGCTCAAGAATTACTTGCCAGGGGGCTGGGATTGTAGCTCAGCGGTAGAGCGCTTGCCTTGCATGCGTGAGGCCCTGGGTTCGATCCTCAACACCACATACAAAGCAATAAAATAAAGACATTGTGTCCATCTACAACTAAAAAAAAAAAAAAAAAAAAAAAGAATTACTTGCCAGTAATAGACTTGCACCTTTTCTATTCAAAAATGGGAGGGGAATCAGATATTATTTTTCTGTATGTTTTACCAATTTGTCCTCCTGGTATTCCTCAACACGAAAAAAAATAGGAAGAATTAGAGAAATAAAAGAGAAAAGGAAATGCAAAATGATACATCGCAGAACAGTCTACAGTGGGTGCACTTGTAACTTGGCTGTTTGCAGAGCTGTGCACAGATGACCAGGTGTCCTCCACAGGCCTGTCCTCCTAGGAATGGACAGCCCTAATCAGGACACAGGTGGAGCTCCCATCTAAACAGAAGGTGTCTCCTGCTTCCAGGCTCATGAGAGACAGCAATATGACTATAGTTCTTTGTCCTTGTAAAGTTTAACCTCAGGTAGTTCTAATTAAGGGATAAAGGAACTGAAAGAATAGAGCTAAAACTATCAGTAAAGATTTGAAGACTATTCTTAAATAGCTATCAAAATCTGACTAGCTATTATCATTAAAGCATGTTACATCATTACAATTTACATTTTCCCCACATTTACATATTATTTTTTTTTTAAATTCGCCATCTGGAAATCCTGCCATGCCCAGCTACATTTAGGCATAGCCTTCGGAACTTTTGGAGCTGAATGACTTGAGCTGGCTCTGAAGAACATCATGTGATTATCCCACTAGCTTCTGATGATGACTTAGCACTCGCAGAGATCCATCTTCCATATGCAGCCAAGATGCAAGCGTCTCATAGAGATGGGAGGGAGATTGGGCATCTGGACGATGCACCCAATGTTGTCGGGATAAATGAAATTTGGACACAGTTTTCATCAGCTTTTCACCACTGTAACCAAAAACCCTGGCAAGAATAAGTTTAGACGGAAATGCGCATTTGGGATCACGGTTTCAGAAGTCCCAGTCTACATCTGGCCAGCTCTGTTCCTTGGAGGACAGCAGCTGAAGACATGGCACTAGGAAGCAGAGTCCCCTCACCACGACCAAATACACACCCCAAAGGCACTCCCTCAGGCATCCATCTCCTCCAGCCACATCCTGCCTGCCTACAGTTACCTCCAGTTAATCCCTGAGTAATGTGGTGAGTAGGTTACAGCTCTCCTAACACAACAGATTCACCCTGAACTTTCATGAGCCTGGGGGCACACCTCATATCATGCCCCTGGGGTGAGGAAAACAGAAGCTTCCTTCCACATGATACTTAACACTTTACTGTTATTGCTGAAACAACTCTAATGTTTTATGTTTGCATATTAACCTTCATATTTAATTGTCCCTTTACTCATTCTAATTTGCTTTCACTCTCTGGGGGGAAAAGATATGCTAATTATGGCACATTCTTCTGGGTGAATTGCTTAGTACCATGGAGACAAGTCATAGTAGCTTCTAAAATACTGCTTTCTTAATCTGAAGCAGAAAAAACAAATTAGTAATGGGAGAGATTTCGAGGACTCTAACAAGGTAGGATGAGTTGTTCCACCTCAGGTGGATCCTACATCTAACCTTGGTGTTGCCCTTAAACTGCACTAAGCACCTTGTGCTCTGGGACCTCTGTAGGGCTTCTCAGGGGCAGAGCACTGGAAAGTTAGGCTAGATATTGACTGAGTGCTGCTGAAGACTCTGTTGTAACTCAAAGACAATACCTGGCAAGATGATTTCTATCCTCACAGGTTGCTAGAATTTAAATAGGGGAGAGAGAGAGAGAGAGAGAGAGGAAGAAAGAACGAGAAACGGTTCTTGTCTCCTGCCTGGTGCTGGTGTATCAACAAAGAACACCCTGGGCAACAATGTGAATCTTCGCATCTGCTCCAAGTACAACCTGGACATCTAGACTTCAGCAGTTAATAAATTGAAGACATACTAAAAATGGACTATTTCTGCTCTCTGAAACTATATGCAATTGTGTCAGAAGAGAGCAAAGGATTCTAGCAGAACAAAGCCACCATTCCAGCATGAGGCCAGTAGAAGGGAGGAGTCTAGAAAAGGGCCAGGTGTCTTAGGTGCCCTCTATTCATTCATCATTTGGAGAAGCCTTGATTGACAGGTCTGCCAACACTGATACTTCTTTTGAAGGTCATAAACAACAAGAAAATATTCTAGAAAGCAATAATCTGTTTGCTCTCTAATGTAACGTAAGTGTCCTGTCTGAAATGGCATGCCATCAAAAATCATTTCTAATTATTTTAAGTAATATTTAGATCAATTCATTGTAATCTTATTAGCTTTCATGTTTATGTCTGAATTAGATTACTCCCATGTTTGTTTAAGCTCTTTTGCTTTTTAAAATGTCTCTTTCAAAGACAAATTGAGCCTGGTTGAAATAATCAATGGCTCTGTGGGTTCCATACATGCAAATGCTTGGCCAGGGAGGAACTACTGCTGGCTCCTGAAGCCCTCCCCACCACCTTCCTGACACTATAGTGCCTGGGCTCCCTCAGCCGTTTCTGCCCAGGACCTGAGGCCCTAGAAAGGCAGGGCAGCCCTTAAAACTTCTGTGTAAGGTCCAGAAGCTACGGTCTAAGGACAGTTTGCACTGGGAATGAAAAGCATTGTTTTAACATAGAGTTTCACCTTCAATATTCTTACACTGTCCATAGATGTGTGCTTACATGCAATATTTAAAAAAAAATGCTAAGAATTGGGTCAGGTAGATAACAGGACACAGTGCTTAAAAAAGTAGGTCATTTTTAGGAATGTGCTATTATATCCAGGTCTTTTCCTGTCATCTAGTTGAAAAATTAAAAACTAATTCCAATGTAGAGTTTAATGTGAACTGGACTTCACTGTAACGACACCATGTATTCACACAAAGATTTCCGTATCTTGATCCACTTCAAATGGATTTTTTGTGGACAGCCTTGGTGGATCAGCATCAGCAGTTTTGAGACAATAGAACAATATTAAACAAAGAATTGAAAGGCTGGCAAATCTCCCTGCAAAAGGCAGACAATACAACACTTTGTGCGAGTGGAGTGAGGCTGGAGAAAGCACACCAGGCACGTGCAGTTCCCTGGGCACGCAGATCTGTGCCGCCCTCCCGGCACATGGGCTGGCTTTGTTCTGTTGATCTCTGCAGCCTCCTGGAGAGTCTGAGTGGAGCTGAGACTCTGCTCCCAGGGAAACACTCAGGCTCTGCTTTGGCAAACTCTTGTTCATAACATTGCCTGGGCGGTGGAGCGAAACCCAGACCTTCCTCAGTATTGAGATATCGAGGCTCAGAGATGTGAGCCACTGACTTTGTAGCGCTGAGTTCCTTTCTAGAAATTGCTCTTGGCTGGAAGAGTCTGAAAGGAGGGGCAGCTTGAATCCAATGATTCAGGGCTCCAGCACTTTGTCTCCACTGGGGACAACTGGGAAGAACATCACAGCTTCAGAGCACCTTGGGATCACGCGGAGCTCCTGGAGATGGCTTTCCTCTACTCCTAAGCATACCTGTTCAACCAAATAGGAAGTTTTATGAGGCATTGGCTCATGTAATTGGGAAGGTTGACAAGTTCCCAGATCTGCAAATGGCGAGCTGGAGATCCAGTTGGGTGGATTATTTTTTTGTGTGTTCTATTCAGATCTTCAACTGCCTGGATGAGGCCCACCCACATTAAGGAGGGCTGTCTCCTTTATTCAGTCCATCCATTGGAAGGTCAAACTCATTCAAAAACACTCTCACAGAAACACTCAGAATAATGTTTGACCAAATACCCAGGTAATCTGTGTCCTGGGGAAGTTGACACACAAATCAGCTATCTCAACTATCCTCTCCAGAGGAGATCAGCCCACCTAGGACAGGTGAGGAGCACCACAGCCCTCAGACATGGAGAGCCCTGCTGTGGAGCCCACCTGATGAGAGCCCACATTTCAACTCCATTTGTGCACATTGAGAGGTCCACACCTTCCTCCTGCCTGCTCCTATGTCTTCTTGCTGTTACCTCTCAAAATTAGTCAACTAAAGTTTGAAATTCACATTCAAATTTTGGTGCCACATAGTGATAAATTGCTAATTAGTGTTTTGAAGAAAAATGAGTAGGTGAAATATTCAAATATATGTTTTACTTTGAGGGTTGTTTAAATAAGAATAACAATGTATATTTTATTTAGGATTCCCAGAAAAACACAGAATTCACAGCTAAAACTGAATTTTTTAGAAGAGTGACACATTTATTTTTAGCATGAGTTTGCCCTGTGCAATCTGGGAAACAAACTTTTATACAAAACAATGTTATTTTTTACCTGAAATTCAAATATACCCAGGTGCCCCATATTTTTATTTGCTAAATCTAGAAACACTATTTTATTTTTAGAATGCTATTTAAAGTTTTCATTCCAAAAATACTTTTTGTATCAAATGGGTAAGAGAAGGAATTGAATTTTGGAGAGACTGCTCAGAAGACTGGGACTCGGCTATTCATGAAAACTCAATTTGAAGGAAACTGATTCACACATCAAATGTAGGGACTGAATTAAAGAAATGAGTGCACATAAATACTTCTAGAAAGAAAACCAAAAATATAATATGCAAGATGCTCTGATATATATTTAAATACTATTTCACATAAAGATTATCAATCAACATTCATACTAAAGTTTCAGACAGTTGACAGTTTGAGTAAATTTAGAATATTATGGAGGAGAAACAGGCCAGGGGTGCGGCTTATGCTTAGGAAGCACAGGAACCTGGGTTTCAGCCCCAGCACCACAAAAAGAAAAAAAAAAAATGATATTACCTAGTATAACACTCCATCAGGTGAGAAGGGAACTGAGCCTCAGAAATATTAAGAAAACTAAAATGGTAACCTCAAAATAACACATGTAAAAAACAATCTTTTGTTAGCTTCTTCCTTGCACTGAAATTAAATTGCTAGTTGCACATTTATGATCTCAATTATGCACTTAACTTTGTCTAAGCCTGTATTTATTTTAGTAAAGCCATACACTTATTTTATTTGCCCTTGACACCAGCAATGCATAAAAGCAAGATTCCACTCCATCAGTACTCTGCTTAGATACTCTAAGCATCCCAATTTTGGGTCCGTGACCATTGATTCATTTCAGAGGCTTTTATCTGCCATCTTCCTTGGTGACATTCATCCTTCCCCACCCCGGGTGACCTTTGACACAAACTTGGAAGAAAAATCTCTAGAATAAGCCCCCAAGGAATCATTCATGCTTAATGCATCTAATTACTACCTAGAAAATGTAAGTGATATTGTGCAGAAATTATAATGAAAAGCAAACTCTGAAAAGCTTCAGCTCAGTGGCTGTCTAATTATATTAGTTTAAAATGTATTTTCTAGCAAGAAATTTGTAAACTATGACATTGGTGGGGAAACAAACCAGCAAACCCAGACAGCCCCTTCCTGGGTTGGTTTTTTGCCTTTTAGGTATTTTATCCCTGCCCTGGACCTGTCAGGATTTGTAATGTCTCTCCTCCAGGTTAAAAACATAGAACTAAATGAGCTTTTCTTTCCTTCATGATATCAAAAGAAATGAATGAATATATTAAAAGTCATTAAAACTGGTTTGAGGTCATGACAATAAAGGACTGGTTAGTCTAACTAAATAAGTGACTTTCATCTGACTGTTGAAATACCACTTAGGTGCATATCAATGATTATACATGCCCTGGTCTGGATGTTTGTGTCCCCCCAAATTCACATATCAAAATATTCACCTACAATCTGATGGTACCAGAAGGCAGGGGCTTTAACGGGGGATCAGGTCACAAGAACAGAGCCCTCCAGAATGGATCCATGCTCTCATAGAAGAGACCTCAGAGGGCTCCCTGTGCCTCCCACCATGTGAGGACAGAGCTGGGACGAGGAAGACCCCACACTAGACCCCAAATCTTGCAGAACCTGACCTTGAACTCTCAGCTTCAAGAGCTGTGGGAATTTCTAGGTTTATAAACCACCCAGGTTATGGTGTTGTGCAATATCACCCAGGGCAGAATAAAATGATATATGAAAATTTTCATGAATTGGATAATTTTTATGCATAAATAAAATAACAAAATAGAAACCTTCTTGAAGTCTCCCTTATTTTTATGGTTCTTCTAGCTTGACAATTTTAAACAACTTGGTGCACAGAGACTGTCAGGTGAACCCGAGCATCTGGCTTCTAGTGAAAACCTAAATAGCCAACCATGAAGCAAAATGATGAAGTATTTTCTGGAATATTGTGAACTCATGCCATTGCTTAACAATGCCCCGAAGTGCTTCATCATGACCGCCCCCTCTGTTTCTTTCAAGCTCAAAACCAATTGTAGGAGCAGGAAGCCCAGAGTCCAGCCACAAGTTTCTAGTCTTGAGCAGCCCAGCTCTTCATGAGCTGAGAAACATCAGAGAACCTTCCTCCTGGGTCTGTTTGCCACACACACTGCTGTCCAGCCCAGACCTGCCATGTTCACCTCTCAGCCTCACACCCCTCCGAAGTCCCGTGAGGTCTCAGAGGAAACAGGAGCCAAATGATTCCAGGATGGGCTTTCTCTCTCAGTGCTTTAAGAGTCGCCCCAATTATTCCCTCATTCCTTCCATTCTGCACAAGTTTGTGAGCCTTTCTTATGCTAGGTTATCATTCACAACCTCTGGAGTACATCAGTACAAATCAGACAAGACCCATGTCCTCAGTGCACCTAAACTCTGGACAGCTTAGGTGATACCCAATAACGAGACCAATGGGCAAACCGTTCAGCTTGCGGTTCTGAGCTCCATGGAGAACAGGGGGCCAGGAGTGCCTCTGGGCTGCAGCATGGAAGTGTTTGCAACTTTGAATTGGGGGCATCTAGGGGACTTCTTCAGAAAGTGAGATGTGAAGGAGGTGAAGGAATTCACATGAAATAACCTGGGGAAGAAGCTTCCTCGGAGGGAACTGCAGAGTCAGCCAGATGAGCTGCGCCTCACACCCGACAGTGACGAGGCTGTGGCCAGCACACTGTAAGCCGGGGGAGCAGCCTGGGGCTGGTCCCAGGGCCTTCAATGCAGATCCAGAAGGAAGCTGCTGCAGTGAGTGCCCAGGTGTGTCCCAGGATGACTTGTGCATTACTAGACCTGCTCGGGGCGCCGTGCCAAGAGCAGCCTCCTGAGAGCAGGGGCAGGGCCCAGAGGGCAGGCTAGCGACTGTGAGGGAAATGCAGGCAGGGACAGCAGAGCGTGGCCATAGGAGTGACCAGCAAAGTCTGGCCAGCAAGATGTTGAGGTGCTCTGGGTGCAGAGGAGGGAAGCATGGAGTAGGACGGCTCAGGAGTTCAGGTCCCGAAGGATGCTAGGTAGGAACACTTGCAGCTGAGCTTTCCTGACTTGATCCTCAGCTCTGAAGAAGCCTGCCGCTGACCTTGGTCTTTCAGTCTCTATCTTCAGTTTCCTTCTGCTGACTACTAGTAGGACTCTGCCCCATGCCTGCCCACTCCACAACCTGCAGGACTGCTGGCTTCCATCCACTTCTTTGAGCCACCCTGTCTCTTGGACAAGATGCTGCCCATGACCTGGTGTGATGGGCGTGCCCTGAGCATTGCATGTAAAGGTGTTTTTATGCTACGTTGTTGCAAACTCCAAAGAGCTACAGGGAAGCTACTTGGTAAAGATTGATTCTGCATTGTATGTGTCTCATAAAAAAGAATGTGCACTTCCAATGATGTTCAGAATTATGCTTAAAAAGAACCCTGATGTCAAAGGCAGGACCAAAGACAGTTCTTTCTCTGAGCTCTCTTCTGCCAGTCACTGGTCCAGCAATATGGCTTTTGTTTGGAAGTTTTACAGTATTATCTTTTAACATTTTCCATCAGATGCCAAGACTGCGTTAGAAAAATGAAAATATAGCTCTACTGAATCAATCAGCTAATTGCTTGCTGTCCATCATGCTAAGAACTCATTGGTTAGCATTTCCCACTAAAGCCCTGTCCACACAGGCCAAAATCATCATTATGGCCAATGAACTCAGGGACATTCGGTGAATTAGTCATTTGGCTAAGAGGCTGAACAGACAGCCAGAATCTGAGTTTGGGGTGCATGGTAGCAACGTGTGTTGCCTTCCTTCTCTGGAGCAGCAGGGGGGCACGTGCAGCTCAGCAGCACCTGCTGCAGCCTCTGTAGGTAGGGCTAACCTACTCTCCTACCCACACACAAAAATTGAAATATTCACCCACAATCTGATGGTACGAGCTGTCATGTGAAAGCCAGCACAGCCTACGTCAACCCTGCAGAGTCTCCCTTTGTGGGTGCATGTACGATGACCCATGTTTTATTGAGCCTCATTGAGCAAGAATCCTGAGGGTGGCTAGGCAGCAGCTGGCCACAGCCCCTCTCCTCTTCAGCACCCACCTTGAAGCTGTGCCCGAGCCCTTGCTCTGTGATCAGGGAGAGTTGTCTGTACAGATCAACTTTTTTCTCCTGTGGTTTAGAATCCTGTCATTAAACCATTCTGTGTTAAGAAAATCCCATTTATGTTGACATGGTTCGTAGGCTATTTTGGAACTTAAGCTCACCCATATGTGTTTGTGTCACCCAAATTAAGCTGTTCCAGGCATTATTTTCAAAACTCAGCTTCTAATTTGAGCAGATCACATTGTGACCTTGTAGCAAGTGCCATTTTGGTGAACCTGTAGCCCAGAAACAGGCCAGCCGCATGAGGTCAGCAAGGCCACCAGAGGTTAATATGGACACAGCTGCTAAACACGACTCACTCGGACCTCAGAGCTCTGGGATGCTCCAGCTCATCTGCTCTCAGCAGATTGATGGGCAGCTGTGGGCTGTGGACTGCTCTGCTTCCTCCTTGCTCAGCTCCATTCTATTTTAATCCTTCCTGTTGGTACTGTGTCTGTTTTGTTGTTAGAATTGTTTTGTTCTGATGCATTAGTAATATTTGATTTAAAACAGTCTCAAGAAGTCAAGAATTTTTAATTAGATAGCACATGTCATAGTCTAAGACAATCCCAGACAAATTGCCATATTGTATAAAAAAATCACTTTTTGATGTAAAATCACTTTTTTAATTACACTCTAAGCCCACGCTTGAGAGTAATCATAACAAGTCTTAAGCTAGCATTGATTTGGAATCTGTTCAAGCTCCCTTGCATGCAATTTCCAGGTGATCAAAAACATGCTTTGAAGGAAGGAAGGATGGGAGACACTCTCTCCAAGTTCTTTTGTGAAAATGCAGATGGGAGCTGTGACTCAGTTGCCTACTTACACCACACCAGCTCATCAGCATCATCTTGAGACTCCCTCCTACATGATGAAATAATGTCCTTTCTGCTAGCATGCATTTTAATAAGTTATAAAATCTATTAATTCATGTATTCATGCCCCATTTTGATATTGATCCAGTCTCAGACTCGGAAAAAATGCCCAGTGCATCAGGCTGCATAGGAGCAATTTGATCTGACAGCCTGTATAATGTTGTAAGAAGTATGGCAAGGTGTGTATAGTTGCTTTTTTTTTCTTCAAAAGAAGTGAATACAGATGACTCTCCACTCTCAAAACAGACTCTATGTTTGCAAAGATGTCTATAACCTGCAAGTGCATTTTTTCTAAAGCCTGCTGTTGTTTCTGGGTCTGCATGTGCAGCTGGACATTATCAGTCACTCTGTGAATGCTTGAGTATCTTCTGCTACAGAGCAGCATCGCTTCTTCTTGCTCAACAGGGAGCAGAGGTGAGATCCAGTGCATGCTTTCCAAGTGGAGAGAGGACACCCAGGGTAGTCCTCTTGTGATCTGGTGCCTCGTTGTATCAGCATTTCCACGGAGCAGCCCTTGGGCCCTTGACCCTCATGGAGCAGCACTTAAACTGGACACTGAAACTGTTTATAACAGGACCATTTTCACCCCTCGCAGATGGCCATCTGGTATACTTAGGTCCATCTCCTTGAGGAGAGAGACTTGGGGAAGGTGCACACTGCCAACTGGTCCCAGTGTGGCTGGAGGTTTCTTTGGGCCTCATGACTCTGTCTCTGTCTAACCTGCCCCAGCAACAGTTTTCAGGGGAACACTAACCTTCTGCTGTATGATTTTCCCCACCTTCCCAGTCAGGATTGTTATTATTTCTGTTTTGTGTGACTCCACATCCTGACATAACCAGTGAAATCGGGTTTGTAGGGGAAAAAAAGCCAAACTCATATTATAGCCTCATCTCGGGAGCCTGGTGGCTCTTGCTGTGTTAATTTACACTAAAATCCATGACCCGGGAGTCTGATTGATGGCCAAGGGCAGGAATCCAGCCCCTGGCCTAGTTTATTTTGTGAACTGTAGCCTCAGACATCTCTGAGAGCCACAATGATATTGATTTGATATACACTGGATGGCTCTTTATGCTCTTTGGGAAATTTATTGTGCCGAGTCAGAACCTCGGCAGCCTCGGAGAAGCTGCTCTTTAAATTGAAGAGGGCTATCATGGTTTGACCCCTGGGCCGCTCGGGTTACCAAGTGGCCTGGGTGAGGCTAGGTCGGAGCAGGCCCCGGGGACAGTGCTTATCAGTTCTGAATGTCAAATCCCTTCAGCGGTCCTGAGTTATTGCTAATAGGGACTTGCTTGGGTCTATGACATTTGGATGCCCTATAAGTTAAACATCATAACACTTTCTCCATGTCATGGTCCTTTAAATTATGGCTGAGCACAGCACCTCGGCTCTGGCTGCTTAGCATCCAACTGCAGCCTCCTAAGAGGCCACCTGAGCTGGATGGTCAGCGCAGCTGCCATCGGGGAAGGCTGCTGCTCTGAGGCTCTCCCCACCTATAACTTAGCGGCCTGTCAGGTGGACTGAACTGCGCAAACATTGTTGCCATCTTGTTTCCGCACAATAGAAACCCGGTGGCCTTTGGCAGCAGGCACAATAAAAGTTAGGATGCAATCTGATCTTGATAGCTTCTACGTTTTTCTTGGGGGAAGCTGTGCTGTGCTGGATGAGAGATTGGCAGAGGGAGAAACATCACTCTTCATGGGCATCTTATGCATGAAATAGAAAAGAAATGACTTTTGTTAGAACAATTTGCCACCATCTCTCCTCTTAGGGAGGCCGTTATGCTTATAATTCCTAATTTCTGCAGAGAGATATTGTTCCATAACGGACCATTGTCACACTGGTAACAGATGAGTTGGCCTCTCCCGACTGGCTTATTACGACTGACTCCAGCTTTGAAAACGCTGGAGGACCGTGAGCCCCATGTGCCTCCAGTTCCGAGACAGGCTCATGGCACCAGCCACTCCCATTTCTGGAACAGAGCTTTCTAGAGGCAACCTGGACTGACTGCTGGGAGCTTTCTACTGCTGGGGACAGTAGAGATTACATCTATAGCTGTATTAAATTTTCCCTAATAAATAGCTAATTATATTTTATGGGTACCATTATGAACCTCTATATTGGAAGGGATACTCAGAGCAGCTTAATAACACCGCTGGTGCTCCTAGAGCCAAACAGGTGCCGGCCGGACCCCCTTGGGCTTGTCCTTCCTCTACCTGCACACTGGGGTTTGTAGAGTCTGGCAAAACGGTTGCCTCAAAGGACTTTAATGTTACAATATCAAGGTGCCCCCGAGAACCCCACAATCATGCTTTCTTCTGGACCTCCTGCGGAGGTGCAAGTGTGATAACCAGGTGGAGGAGGAGAGCTGACCTTCCAAAGAGGAAAAAAAATAAATAACGCCTTGACGCATATGACGCCATTAGAAGGCACAGGACATCAGGAAGCTTGGGGAAGAGGCTGGGCAACTTCAGCAGTGGCTGAGCTGTATAGGAAGGTGTTACTGCTAGAGCTGGGCTGCTGGCATGAGGCGCCAGGCTTCAGCCCTGTGAGGACAGGGAGTAATCGTGCTGAGCTCACCTCTGTGTGATTCCATTGCATTACTTTAAAAAAATAGCATTAAGAATGAACTTCAAAAGTAAACGTGAAGCTAAAATAGGACAAAACATGCAGAGGCCTAAGCCCAGTGCATCTAGCTCTTGATGGGCAGGAGTTCAGCTCTG
This sequence comes from Geosciurus inauris, assembly GCA_004024805.1. NCBI lineage: Eukaryota > Metazoa > Chordata > Mammalia > Rodentia > Sciuridae > Geosciurus > Geosciurus inauris. Next base: position 352,898 of record PVHX01000210.1, on the reverse strand, counting down.
CATTAGTTCGCTGTGGCAGCTATTGCAAAGTTCTGCAGACTGGGAACCTAAGCAATTGACATCACTTTCTCAAATTCAGGGGCTGGAAATCCTAGACAGAGACATTTGCAGGAGTTTCTCTGGAGACTGCACTCCCTGGGGGCAGAGGCCTCATCTTTCTCCACTTAGCAAGGACGACCCTACAAACCTGTATCCCTCATCCTCTTCCTGTAAAGTTCACAAGGAGACCAGTCAGGTTGGATTAAAGCCCACCATGATGACCTCTTTTAAACTTATCTACCCCTTGAAAGCCACTATCTGCAGATAAGGACCAGTCTGTGGTTCTGGGAGACAGAATTTCAACCTATGAATTTAAAATGACAGTTGAGCCAACCAACACTTCTCCAGGATAAGGCAGTGCGTGCTATCCACCAAAACCCCGTCTCATACGTGGTACCTTTGAACTATGGTGATATTGCCTTGATATTGCTGTGGATACATTTCAGGTAACTCTGCCCACGTATCTGAAGAAAGAACTGGAAATGCAATGGATGCGAAGAAGAAAGAGGAATGCCACCAGCGAACCCGGAGCTGCAACCTGGAAGCCACCATTCCCCATACACAGCCTTGTGCAAATGGACCCTGGGCAAAAATGAAATCAGACCATTTCACCACCTGTTGTGTTTATTAATTAGCAAATCATTAATGTTGTTCAGGGCCACTGAAAATACAGCCCATCACAATTTCTGATAATGAAAGAGTATATTATTTTGTAGCCAAAGTCACTTATGTATCCAATCTAATAATTTTTAATTATTAGGGTGTTTTTGTATTCTGCTCGTAACAAAACGTGCGGCTGGGCACACGTTTTTTCTCATGTCCTCTATGACAGTATTCTGCTTCTCCTGTAGGCTACTTCTCTGGGGGTCAACCTCATAAAGACAAACAGTAGGCTCTCTCCACGGAAGGATACTCTGCCAATACGCTCAGTGACCAGACCATGCTGGTGGCTCAAGAGAGGTTTGCCAACTGCGAGAACCAAGCTTTCTCCCCAGGCCTGGAAAAGCTTGACAAATGTATTCATTTCAGAACATTCTTGATAGAAAATGTAGAAAAGCAGTGAGATGTGAGAGTGTTTTCAGTTGAGAAATACACCACAGTCATTTCTCCCTCACATAATTAGGACAAGTATACTCAAAGAAAAGATTGCCTTGATAAAGTAAATCACATTCATGTTGGTGAACAATTGCCCAATTTGGGGCCACCTCCTATTATCAGAAATTAATGGGTTTCATTTTTAATTGTTACCATGTACAAGCAGGTAAGTCTGAGATTTTTTTACTTCAAATGATCAAAGAAATAATTCCAAGCAAAAGCGTTAATTACAGATATCATAATTAGAAATTTATGTCGAGTATCATGCAAAATCCACTCTTTGCCATTTATTGGATATGACCCCTAGAGACACCTTGAATGATGGAAAGAATTCCATGGAGCAACCACAAAGCTAACGTAAAAGGCTTGTCAAGCTAATGAGACGCTGAGTCCACAGAGAATTCTAGAGACAAACTTGGCTGCAGCCTCTGCGTTTACGGCAGCCCCGAGATGCCACATTTTGTAGCAGGAGTTTCTTCCCCCTCCTGGCCAGCTCGTGGGGTGAGTGTTGGCAACTGACCTAAAAGCAAACAATCACCAGAGTGGCTGCTGAGGGTAACTGTGCCTCTCTGTCAAATGAGACCACCCGTTCAAAAGTCCTCCAGGAACATGAGCAAGAACAGCAAGCAGACCTGGTGAGGTGTTAAGGTGCTGAAGCCCAAGAGCTTCAGGAGGTGGAGTAAGGGCAAGAAGGAGCACAGAGGAAGCAGAAACAGGCCAAGCAGGCGCACGGTGGCAGACAGTGACGCTGAAGAATGAGGCATGGCGGGAAGATGGCATGAGCCCCGCTGCTGCAGCCTTCCATGCCCCTGTCCAGCTGCAGGACGGTGCCCTCAAGGCACCGTCCCCATCCGAGTGTGTGCTGCATTAGTCAGCTCTTCATCACCATGACGAAATGACCCAGAAAAACAACTTGGGGGAGGAAAGGTTTGTTGTGGTCTGTGGCTTGAGAGGCTTTGGCCCCAGGTCGGCTGTCGCCATTGCTTTGGCCCAAAGCTGAAGTAGAAGAGCAAGGAGCAGAGCCTGAGGTGGAACAGAGCTGCTGCTCGCACAGTGGCAGGGACGTGGAGAGGTGACGGGGCAAGGCAGAGTATAAGGACATGCTCCCAAGGACCCCTCCCTTCAACGAGGTCCCACCCCTACAGTTTCCTCCGCCTTCTGATGGTCCGTTCAAGTTGGGCCTCCATCAGTGGGTTAATCCACCCCTGAGGCTGGAGGCCCCATGGCTCAGTCAGTTCTCCCAGGCCCTAACTTGGAACACTGCTTCAGTGGGGACCAAGCCTCAGCACACGAGTCTTCGGGGGACACTCCTCATCCAGACTATAACATGACAGGAACATACAGTGGTCCCGCCAAGAACCCAGCATGTGATTCACTTATGTGAACAAGGGGAAAGCAATTATTATTATTATTTTTTTTTTTGGTACTGGGGATTGAACTCAGGGGCACTCGACCACTGAGCCACACCCCCAGCCCTATTTTGTGTTTTATGTAGAGACAGGGTCTCACTGAGTTGCTTAGCACCTCGCCGTTGCTGAGGCTGGCTTTGAACTCGCGATTCTCCTGTCTCAGCCTCCCTAAGAGCTGGGATTACAAGCATGAGCCACCGCGCCCGGCTAAGGGGAAAGCAATTATAAAACCACCACCCTGTCCTGGGCTCCTGCTGTGCAATCATGCCGGCATGGGCTCATGTACCCCCATCCAGCCTGGCAGAGTCTGTAGTGAGCTTCCACCATGTGTGATCCCTCTGCTGGGTGCCAGTCAGGGGAAACACACCACCTGCCCTGCAGGAGTGTACATTCCAGAAGGGAAGGTGAGACCAGGAAGGCCATCGCCTAGTGCCTAGCGCTGTGTAGCAGGGGAGGAAAGGCCTGGGCACTGCAGAAGCCCTCCGCAGAGGCAGCTCAGGCTGGAGGCTGGGTCTGCCTTCAAGTCTGACTAAGCAGAAGGATGCCAACCACCTCCGGTTTCCACTTGCTGCTCCCACAGGCTCAGGGGCTAACACAGGACTGGGAATAATACCTCACGTGGGCATCAGTAGGTACTGTATTCCACAGGCTTTCATTGAATAACTACATGCATGAAAATAATAATTGAACTAATTCAATCATAATTGAAATATTTGGAAACAGTGAAAAATTGTCTATTTTCTCCAGAGTTCAAAATATTTATAAAAACAATGTAGTTAGTTAGCCTCATGAAGCATATCCAATAGTGATCCCATCTGAGTTTTCTGACTTAATATTGCTGTTCGATTCAAAAGGCTAGACTTAATTCAACTGGCACCACCAGTTACGTCAGAGCAAGGGCGTCTGTCCATACCTTCGTTAGACACCAACGTGTTGACAGAGACAGTCTCTGGCGATGGATGCAAGTCCATAAATGCCCCCTCTTCCTGGGGCTAACGTGATGGATGACAGCCCAAGCTTGAGCTACGTGGGTTACAAAGGGCACAACACTGCTCTCCAGTGCAGCTCAAAGTGGCTGAAAGAGGAGGGAGGAGACAGGCCAGGGTCCCTGCAAAGAACATCCCCAGAGTCCGCAGGGTCAGGTGTCCCATGACACAGGTGTACTTGCTCCTGTCTCATAGAACTGATGACTTTGAAGCCATTTCAGTAGCTTTCCTGTAAGACTTTTGAAAAGAAAGGAGTATAGTGGAAGTGGACTTTGGATTTTTAGGTATGCGCTCACATCTCCAATGTGACCCATTCCCCTCACTGGAGATGCGTGTCCCCACACCAGGCACACGATCACTCCAAAACATGTGCCGAGAAACAAAACATGTTATCAACTACATATAATGACTCTTCCTTTAATGTTGCAGCCTCATTGATTTTAGAATCCAGCAGAGTGTTCTCCAGTTAATACTGGCAGAGAAGAAATAAATGATGGTAAGAAACACACCTCCCAGATATATAGACTGTGACTGAGCATACTGTTAAAGACAGAGTCCCTCTTATATAAATAAAAAGCCGAGCATCCCACGGACTCTCCAGGGTTATCCACAGAGTGGTGCATCTGAGATAATGCCCAAATTTAAAGAAGAAGGGAATATTTTTAGACAGCAAAGTACCTTGAGCTGAAAAGATTGAGGAAGTTAGTGGGCTAAAGTCACATTAAGTCGTGACCTTAATGACTTAATGACACCAGCTCAAGGCTGAAATCCACGTTTCTTTTTCCCGAGTGGCCACATGGGTGGTCCGTGGACACCAGCAAGGGTAACGACGTCACACACAGCATCTGCCCTGGCCACCGTGGCTGTCTCCGCAGTGTCTCTTTATTGTCAGTGCTATTCCAAGCACACTCACTGTCACGCCCAGCACCTCTGTCCTGCCCTTTCTGTGTTCCAGGAGGCAGGATGTTCCCAGGAACTTGGACAAACTCCTGTAGGAAGCCCACGCTGCATATGACCACAGGAGCTCTCGTCGCACAGGACCTGGATTTGATGGGCTTTGCACACTTCTGTGAGTATTGGAAAGTTCCTGAGCAGAAAACCTTCTCTAGAGAACTAGAATTTATTTCCAGCCAAGAGAAGAAAAGAAGGTGGGATGCAGACTGCAAAGGCACTGGCTCTCCGTGGGAGCACTGGGGTGCTCAGAGCCCTGGCCAAGTTGTCGCTGGACCAGTGGCTAAACCCCACACTGCCCTGGATGAAGAGTGGGCATTGCAGGGTCTTGACTCCTACCAGAGGTGAAGGACAGGGAGGTGCCAAGACGTCCAGGGTCCTGGTAGGGAGACATCCAATTCACCTGACTCATCCAATCTCTGACACTGTGACTGAGCTGCTCCCTGAGAATTCAGACTCATTTTGCAAGAGCCATGGGTCTTGGAAATATGTCTCCAGAAAGCCCCCCAGGTGATTCAATGCACACACCTAAATTCTGACTCCTGTTGTGATGACCAGTGACAAAAGCTCTTAGGACCCAGGCATGACTCCTACCCGGTGGGATGACGGTGATGTCACCACCAAGCTGGGGTCCCCTGATGGGCACAACTGACCTGCAGCATCCACTCAGAGTCCAGAACATTCAGATCCAAGCAGAGGCTGCATCCAAGGTAGTGCCACGGTCCACGCCAAGGTCAGTGCTCAGCCTGTGCCCTGGTCCCCCCGATAGCAGAGGGCGAGGAAAGGGGCAGAGCCTGACCTGTCAGGTAGATGTGGCGAGGAAGAGCCACTGAGCAGGGCACCTACATGCCTGGGGGTGGTGAAAATCAGAGGAGCGAGTTCGGCATAGGCTGAAGGAGGCCAGGAAGGTGACGAAGAGGAGCATGCTGGGCCATGTGGCCAGGGCAGGCGCTTGGAGCAAGCTGACCCAGCAAAGGGACACGCTGGAGAGGTGGAGATGGCCTGTCCTTTGAAAAGGAGAATTTAACGTGGCGTTCAGAACATGAATCCAGAGAACACACTTTTGGGTCTGGGACCTGATGTCAAGGAGAGGCTCTGGGAGGAGTGGGTGACAGGAGCTATCCCGGAAGGAGCTGCTCCCGCAGGGACATTTTTTGCACAAAGAATTTTTCTCTACTACTGCGCCAGTCTGTTCACATGGTGAGATAAGGGCAGCCACTTTCTTAGGGAAAGTGAGGCTCCATGTGGAATTCCTTTATTTTTAACATTTATTTATTTATTCTAATTAGGTATATATGACAGCAGAATGCATTTTGATTTGTTGTACACAAAAGCAGCATAACTTTTCATTTGTCTGGTTGTACATGAAGTAGAGTCACACCGTTTGTGCAATCATATATGTACCTAGGGCAATGCTGTCCATCTCATTCCACCATCTTTCCTGCTCCCATGCTCCCTTCCCACCCCTCCCTCCCATTTACCCAAAGTTCCTCCATTCTTCCCATGCCCCCTCCATATGGATCAGCATCCACTTATCAGAGAGAACATTCAGCCTTTGGTTCTTTGGGATTGACCAAAACATCATTAGCATGATGTTCTCCAACTCCATACGTTTACCTGCAAATGCCATAATTTTATTCTCTTTTAATGCTGAGTAATATTCTATCATGTTTCATTCTTTATCCGTTCATCTGTTGAAGGGCATCTAGGTTGTTTAGCTATTGTGAATTGTGCTGTTCTAAACATTGAAGTGGCTGTATCACTGTAATATGCTATTTTTAAGACTTTAGAGTGTAGACCAAGGAGTAAGCTGGCTGGATCCAATGGTGGTTCCATTCCAAGTTTTCTAGGAATCTCCATACTGCTTTCCAGAGTGGTTACACAGAATTCCTTTACAAGGATTAGACCTCAAAGCTATTTTATTTCTTTGCAGTGACAGGCACAGGTAATCCAGGGAAAGACATTTGTTTGTCTGTACTTATTGAGGACAGAAGCCTCAATAAGGGGTTTAATGAAGAGACGCATCAAGAGGAGAGGTGCACAGTTCCCTCTGGACCACCTGGACTGGGCTGGGGGTGTGTTGCTCATAGTGGACCAAGTAACTAGACTCAGGGTTCTCTGCCTAGAGGATCAACCACAGTGCCTGCCACAATGATGACCTCCAATGACAGAGGCTCCCACTGAGGAAATTTAGCTTAGGGAGAAAGATGGTTAGGGAGGAAGGGGACTCATACAAGGCAGGATAGGGACACTGGGCCCAGGATGTCACATCTGTATGTGAGGTAGTGACCCCTAACCTGTAGGGCCTGTCAACATGCAACGAGAGCATCAGGCCCACATCCACGGGAGTGCCCCTCAACCTATGAAACAACCCCAGGTGAGGCTGCTGGACCGGAGGCACTCGGGAGCCCGCTCCACGCAGCCTGCTTCCCAGGAGAGATGCTACCTACACTGTCACCCCTGAAGCACAGGCTCCTGGTGGCCTCATGCAACCTGGACTCCTTCTGCTCTGCACAGCCACCTGGAACTAGGCTGCCTCCCTCCTTCCTGCCCAGTGCTCAGCCCTCTTGAGAGGTGGGCACACTCTCTGCAAGGGACAACTGGGGAATGGACACACACAGAATATTGAGTGAGGATGAGTTTCCAGAGCGGCGGCTCCTGGCTATGGCAAGGGGCTCAGGGACCAGGAAGGTCCTTCCACATGGCTCAGAAATTCACATGCCACAGGCACCTCTATATCCAACCCCAATCTGCCCACTGTTTGCCAGCTATTTGACTCTTATTTCCCAGCCCAGGTGTTGAAGGACCTTTATTTAAAAGGTCCATCCCCTCCTTTAATGTATTTCCTAGCACCCTCAAAACTGTTGCATGTTAATTTCCCACTACATGTTGATGGTGCCAGTATTGTGCTCCTTGAGCATTTGGTGACTCACTCTCTGCCATGGGAAAGCACTCTCTTGCCTTCCTGTGGGTGAGTTATGCTCATCTCCAGCTCCAGGCATGGTCACAGAAGTAGAGGCAGGGCTGGGGACATGCTGTGAGCACTTACCGTGTGCCAGGCTTGAATGGTGCTGTGTGTGCAGAGATATGCCCACACCTACCTCCTCAGGGTGGTGAAGAGCCTGGCCAGGGGCTCACAGACACCGCCAAGGCCCTGGGTGGGAACCAGTCCCCGAGACCACACTGCTTCTGGCAGATGGAAACCCTCCTGGGCAGGTCAGGTTCAGAGCAGCTCCATCCTTCTAGTGAGGGCCGGATTCTGGGGAGTCAAGTCATGCCGCTCTGCACACTGGGCATGCAGTCAGCCACTGGGCATGCAGTCCTCCTTATTTGACACCAGGCTGGCCCTCCTTGCTGCAGGGCGAATCCACAGTTTCAAACAACCACAGCTTGAAAATATTTAGGAAGGAATCGCATCTGTATTTAACACCTACAGACTCTCTCCTGCCATTAGTCCCTGAATGATCCAGCTCGTGGCCTTCACCTTGTGCTGGGCACTGTGAGTCACCTGGAGGGCATTCGGAGCATGCAGGAGGATGCACCTTGGCTGAACATAAACGTGTTTTATATGGAGCTTGAATATCCTGGGACTTGGGTATCTACGAGAGGTCCTGAGACCAATGCCCCACGGGTGACAGAGATGGTTATAATACAATTTATATTTTGAACACAAATTTGCATTTATACCTTTATTATTAATTCCTCTGTTCATTATTTGTGGTGGGTTATTGGTAAAATGGAAAAAATTCACATGGAATATTTTATATTTTTTTCTCCAAATTATACTAATGAGCTTTATAATTCTAACTAGTAAGTTTTCTCTTAAACCTATTCCTCCCCCGCCAGAAATACCAGTAAAACACGTTTTTCAGCAAAATAAATTTCTAAAATGCTGAAATTACTACACATTAAACCATAGGAAAGTATATTAAGTGAATATTTGTAGCCTGTCTGGCTTAAAACCAGAAAGCATGGAAATTAAACCTTTAGGCTGAAAATTTAACATAACTTAAAAGCTCTGCATTAGAGTTAGACTAACGGTGTTTTACCCAAGTTGGTTTTTAGAAACTCTTTTAAGCTTTAAAATGTGAAAGGACAAAAATACCCCCGAAAGAAATGGAGAACTTCAGCATGATCATTTTTAGGAGAGATTCCCTGTCAGGCTGTTGAGTTCTCCACCTCCCTGCCTCCCTTTCAAGACGGCCTCTGCTTACACAGCACTGGGTGGAGACAACCCGGCTCTTCAGAAGCAGTCCTCAAAGTGGACAGGTCCAGAGGAACAGGACTCCACCACTTGTTTGGAATTAGCCTGGAGCAGATGCCCTGACTGCAATTTTGCCATTAGCAATTTTCTCCAGAGTAGAGTGATGTGGGCAGCAGCTACTTCATGGGCAGCTACTTCATGTTTCATGGGCAGCTACTTCATGGGCAGCTACTTCATGTTTCCCTCTTGCTCAGCTCCAGTGCAGTGGGAGGGGGAGGCGGGACACACGGACAGTGCAGACCAACAGTGGTCTCCTGCTTCCATCCCTCGTCTCTGTCCTCAGCTCATCGCCGGGCAATGAAGCAACTTTTCACTTCTTTGCTATGAGGAAATGTGCTCTGTTTTCATAACGATATCACAAGGCTCTGACTTGGTGAAATTTCGTATTAAATGTATATGTGAAAGAAAACCGTAATGATTTTAGCAACTGAAAGACTTATGATGAGGCGTGGGCCCTCAGCCACTGTGCTCCCATGAGGAGATGTCTCCATGAACAGGTGACGGTATCCACCACTATCTACTTCCCAAGGTAGAAAAATGCCAGGGCCAGAGAAAAAGTAATTAGATCTCATACGCTCACAACCTCCCACACATCTAAATAGAAACAAAAAAGGACACAGAACTGAGTTTACAGTGCCAGATGAGACACTGGTTGAAAACTGAGTAATTTCTTTGGAACCTCCACACACATTGGCCACTGACCACAGACCTGGCTTACAGTCCATGACTTTCTGGCAACAAATCATCGGCCTTTATCTGTTCCTGGCAAAATAACTGCCTGCTTGAATTTGACCTTGACCTATTTCCTCACTCTTGTCTTCAAGTATGGGCCAACGTCCATCCTCTCTTTATAATGGGGCCACATCCTCAGAAATGCGTTGTAAGCGCACACCTGTAATCCGGCAATTCGGGAGGCTGAGGCAGATGGATCACAAGTTTGAGGCCAGCCTCAGCCACTTAGCAGGGCCCTGAGCAATTTAGCAAGATCCTGTCCCTAAATAAATATAAACGATCAGGTATGTGGCTCAAGTGGTAAGGTGCCTCTGGGTTCAATCCTTGGTACCAAAAAAAAAGAAAATAAGAAAGTTATAAATATCACAAGTGGAAAAGGCATTCAATACACCCAGCGTAGCTTCCAATAAGCATACCATGGAGCACCATGTCTCCTTGGTGATCACTCAGGAGACATGAGCTACAGCTCCTTGCTCCTTCCCAGTGTTTTGTGTGTGTGTGTGTGTGGTGCTGAGAATTGAACCCAGGGCCTTGTGCATGCTAGGCAAGCACTCTACCAACTGAGCCAGCCCCTGCTTCCCAGTATCTTGAGAGAGGATCAAATCACACACCATTAGCCCAGGGAAAGAGCTAAGTTCAGAATTGGAAAAGTGGTTTCTACTGAGTGAGTATCTTTTTTTTTTTTTTTGGTACCAGAGATTGAACTCAGGGGTACTCACCACTGAGCTGCATCCAAAGCCTTATTCTGTGTTTTATGTAGAGACAGGGTCTCACTGAGTTGCTTAGCGCCTCACTGTTGCTGAGGCTGGCTTTGAACTGGCGATTCTCCTGTCTCAGCCTCCCAAAGCGCTGGGATTACAGGCATGCGCCACTGTGCCCGGTTGGTGCATATCATTTTTGCAGCATCTTAACATTGTCAGGTGCTGAGTCTGACTGTCCTGAATTCAAACAGTCCACACTCAGCCCAAGTCCTGCACGGCCTGGCCTCAGACCTCAGGCGGCTGGCCAGACCACTTTGCACTTTCTCCTGGACACTCCTCACTGCTACACCAGGCGCTGGCGTCGCTCTGAGGAAGGGTGCAGTTCTGAGGCCACTGCACGAGGGAACAGACTCCTGTGAGGCTCCACGTGCTTGTCCCTGGCGTCACACTCTACCTGCCGCTGCACAGTCCTCCCTTCCCTCTTGCCAGGGTGGCTTCATGTTCACTGCTTGTGACAAGGCTGAGGGAGCTTCCATGATTATTTGGAATTTGAAAATAATGCTAATTTTTATCTGGTCTTTAAAGCACATGCCTTGATTGGAATTAATGTGCCTGTTACTGGTTAGATCAAATCCCTCCCTCAGGGACAAGGGAAGCCCCTGGATCACCAACTGCTGTGTGCAGAGTTGGCACATTTGGGGGGACGTGAACACAGGCTCACTCTGGGTCTAAGGGTACCCAGCCCTCAACAGGGATGTTTACGATGCCTGTACAAAAGGGCCACATTGGCAAGCCCGCCCGCTCACGACGAGTGCCTGAGAACCCCACGCCAGTCGACTCCCAAACACTTTTTTCTTGGTGATAATGTTTCATTCATGGGCGACAAAATCTGTTTTTGATCATGAACTTTGAGCCTATGGCTCCCTGGGAAATCTAGAAGATATTATTGTGGAGGGATGATGATTTAATCACTTCTGATGAAAGGAACCAAAGTTTAGATCCAGTCAAAAGCTCAAAGGGCAGTGAATGGTGTATTTAAGCATATCTTACATTTTGCTTTGTTGCTTTGAAAATGAGAATTCAGCTAAAACCATGATGTTGAAATAAACACTGTTATGGTAGCAAAAGGCACATCACCTCTGAGCAACAAGACTGCTTTCAATGCACAGGTTTTGCTGTTTGCAACCTTACATTTTACATTTAGTGACAAGGGTTTTTTCAATGTCACACGTTGTAAATTGAAAGAATTTTTAAGGGGTGGAAAAAGCCCATGATGGGATACAGACTCCGTCACGCCCACTTGTGACTGTGGCACTAGATAATTACTGAGACCTTCTCAGTATTCTCCCGTGTTTGTGTTATAGGCTGAGCTCTCTATTAGAAACGAGGCAGTAAAATCTCCCTGAAGAACAGCTGAGCTGTGTGCCAGGATATGGGACCATAAGGGCTATGTTTTGTTGGATTTTTATTATAACATGTGCTACATTAACTCACTCACCTTTAAAAACTTTTTTTTATATTTGGAGGTTGCCCAAACATTTTTAAGTTGTTTCCTCATTTTTACTGATTATAGGAAAACCTCAATCATGTCCCCAAACTCACGTTTGAATGATAATAAAAAAAATCATATTTTACTACCTTGGTATTGGCAGGAGGTTAAAATATCACTTTGAAAACCACTTATTCACTTATTTTTATTTTTCAAAATCACAAGCCAGCCTGGCTGAACTGAGACATGTGGTTGGATTTAACTTCAATTTGTTTTATTTGAAAAAAAAAGCATATTAATTTGAGTCTTCAAGAATGCAAGTTAGGCAGGTCCATAAAAATAAACACAGAGCAAGTTCTATAGGATCTCAAGGGTGTAAGGGAAAAATCTTAAAGTTGAAATCCTTCAAGAGATAGATCTTATATGGACTTGTCCCCTCATGTCACATTAGGGCAGACAGCTCAGCACACAGGGAGGGCAGCCTGTGTGCTGTTGAATAGTGGCATTTACTTATAGTCCACAGTGGGCAAGAGACAAGGGAACTGGCTGATGTCTGAGATCCTCCTGGCCTGGTGTGGCTGCTCAGCTCCTGTGTTCTGTCTCCACACAGCCATGGAAATGCGTCTCCAATCCTGTGTGGCCAAGGATGGGCAATGTCTCTGGACCTCTTGGCAATCAGCAAGTAGTCATGGGAACCTGAGAATAATAGGTTGCATGTGTGTGTTTCCTCTGACACCTCAACCATCCCAGAGATCTGTCTCTGCAGGCCGTTCTAGAAACGTTAGCTGTGAACAGACACCAGGTTGAGACAAGCACAGCAGCCTAGCTGCATGGCCTTGGCTCTGGAGCTCACACCCTGATCTTTCTTCTCTGCAGCTTTCTTTTTCTGTCAGCTTCACCTGACAGACTCCCAGCCTGATGGCCAGTTCTGGCACTTGGGCCAGGCAGCTTATTTAACTGCACAGTCGTCTCCTGGCTGGACTGTGGACTTCAGGGAAACATGGCCCCAAGGAAGACCCACACTTAGCACAGCATGGACACTCGACACAGGCTTTAGGGGGAAAACGGGCGAGGGGTTGAAGAAAAATCCCCCTAGTAAAGCTTGCAAATTTTTATGGGCAAATTCAATAAAAAAATTTCATGAACACACCCTGGCATTACACCATTTCTTAACAGTAGTCTAAAGAGTGTTTCCATTTGCTGATATGATCAATCTTTCCTTCCAAATGTTTCACTCTTTGGGATATTTCACTTCCAGAAGTATTCTCAGGTTATCGACACAGTGGTCAAGAGTCCTATGAGTTCACTGGTCATCCCAAGAGCATGAGTGATCATTTTCATGACCCAGGAGCTGCAGCTTGCCAGATGCCAAGGAAACACAAAATCCCCAAAGAGGAACACATCGGTGATGGGAAACTCCAGAATTCTGCCCCGCTGTTCCCTGAGCATCTAGAATAGAGTCTGGCTCACAGGACATGCTTCATAAGTATCTGCAAAATGCATGCAGGACCAGTGTAGCAGTAGCGCTGGGGCTGAGACGGAGCACCCAGGTGCAGGAGGACCACATGGACTCCCTGGTCCAAGACTTAGAGCTCAATGCTAAGTGATGAACTCTTGCAAAGATCACTGGTTTCCACCAGCCTTTAGGGACTTTCAGAGGTACCGAGTGATGTAATTAGATCAAAGGCTTGTTTCCTGTAGCTCCCACAGTTGATTTTAGTCTTGAAAGTAATTGTCCTTATCCTCAGAGTTTACCTCTACAGCAGCCTTGCAAAAGAGAGACACTTTAACAATGCTATCAAAGAAACTGGAATGATTTATTAATAATCCATTCCAAAATCTAAGGAAAAACACACATCTCACTGAAGGAGTCCACTCTCATAAGAGAGATAAAATGTACACCCAACCTCATAACATTTTTGCTCATCAAAACTCTAGTCTGGCAAGCATGAAGTTACAGACTCCTACTCCCTGTAAGATAACATTCTGAATGTGTCTACCAGCTATAGAGATCTAGGCGTATTGCAGGGTCATCGCTACAAACTATTGCACAGGTACGACTGATGGTCTGAAGGAGACTGCATGAAGAAATGAGAAAAGAGCTGTAGTATACTTCCTATGAGACGTATGGTTAATACAGGACTCACTAATGGTGTTCCCCCAAATTGGACACATAGTTCTATGTGTACCAGAGCCCTACATATAAACACTGTCAGTCCATGGGAGCTGCATGCGTCCAGTTATAGCAAAGAGGACATAAACATTTTGAATGCATGCTACACATGACTAAGCATCCACAAACACAGATTCTATGGTGATTAGTTATTTTTGTATTTCATCTTCTCTGCAGTCGACATGCAACTTCCTACCAATGACGTCACGCAATCACTGTAGGCCTGAGGCTGCAGTCTTCTGAAGAGGATGTGCATTTGCTCCTCTTTATAACCTTGGATCATAATCCACTGCAACTCACTTTAAAATGAATTCTCAGCCTGAGCATTTGGACTTCAATAGCAGGGTAAATTCCAAGTAAGATCTATGTGTGTGCCAGTGTGAGACACTGATTCTTAGAGGAGATTTTACTTTACCCCTACCCTGAGGTAGATGATGGATGGTAGACCTAGGGAGGGATGAATGGATGAATGGATGGATGGATGAATGAATAGACTAGATGAATGGATAACTGGAGGATGGGTGAATAGAGGGATGAATGGATAAATTGTAGATGAATGAACAGCTGGAGGAGGGGTAAAAGAATGGACAGAGAGATTGCAGATGAATGAATGGATGGATGGATGGATGGAGGATGGGTGTATTGATGGATGGATGGATGCATGGATAGGTTGAAGATGGTTGGAGGATGGGTGTATGGATTTACAGAAATTATGGAGGAATAGAGTTTATATCTTTCCAAGAGATGGGAGGTTAGTACACAAGGTAATGCTCCCTTTATGCTTTCACCCACCCCCTCCTACAAAACAGTGAGATTCACTTTACACAGCCTAAGCATCCTCTCCTTTTGTAAAGCGGGACAAATAAACTGCATTCTGGGTTGGGATTCATCCATTTGCCTGCTGAACCTCTGGCTCAAAGAGGCAGCCATGTTCAAACCAACCAGGGCGTTGCTCTCAGGCTCTGTGGATCTTTCTTCTGCTCACTTTTAAAGAAAGAGTTTTACAGTCTCCACTCGGTGAAAATTCTAGGACATGTCATACATCCCCAACCCCAAGAAACTCACTTTCTCCTTGGACGTTTTGGGTACAAACCCGAGAGAGTATTTCAGCGTAAATGCGGGTGGGTGCGGGCTGTTGGGCCTGCCACGCACGGGGCGTCGGTGGAACCCAGCAGGCAGGACTCTCCAGAAAAGGAGAGGGAGAGAGCAGAGGCCCAGGGGAGTCTGAAGGAGAAAGTGCCACTTGAAGAATACATTGGACCTTAAACTGCATAGAGGGTTTTAAATGTTTTAAACTTAAAATAACATTGGAGGGAGGACAGTTCGTTATTACTATATTCAGACTAAAAGTCTGATTTTTAAAAATCATTCCCACACTGGGGCCTACAAAATGGAAATTAAGGTAGGCTGCACAGAGCAGGCGGCGTGGAGCGCGCTGCAGCCTGTGGAAAGTCCACATAAAACCCGAAATGTTAACACCACTTCTTTCACCTCAGGTGAATTCATAAATGAAACTTTTTTTTCCTTTTTTAAGGCTACAAATTCATTAGTATATCCTTGGGAATGACGGACTCAATTCAAAGACTTTTAATAATTCTGGTAACTCTAATCTGAGCCATTATTTCTAGTTTCTTCATATGAACCCAGGCGCACCGGTGACCTCATGGGTTTTACGGCGCTGCGCAGCCTCCGTGGGGCCACGCGGCTGGGCGTGCGTCATAAAGCGAGCTGAAGGTTGTAAAACTCATTATTTTTTTTCTCTTAGCTAAAGTGTGTGATAGCCAAAAATTTAAGTGGAAAGCTATTAAAGTTCCAGAAATCCCAGCCTTACGTGTGTGCTCGAACGTTCCCCCTCCTTCTGCGGTGCTCGCTGGCGTGGTTTCTGATGCCGGGCTGTGCGAAGGCCGGGCCTCCCCAGAAAGGCCTCCCCAGAAAGGCCCGGGCTGCCCACTCTGACCGCCACCCTTGCCCGCTCTTCCTAGACAGTTATAAACAGCAGAGCAACCAGGAAGGAAAATTAAAGACCCCTGGTTAAAGGAAAGGCTAAGTCCCCCAAGTAACGACCAAGTTCACGCAAATTTGGGCTTCTGCTGGGCTGCAGCCTCCGTGTGCCGGTTCCTGGAGGAGCTTGCGGTCTGCTAGGCTCGTTCCCAGGACTAGGGAGCAGGGCACCTAGGGGTCAAGAGGCCAACTGAACTGATGCTCTGACCCAGTGGATGTCCTCACCCCAACTCCTGGCTGAAACTCAGCAGAGGAGGGGCGAGTCCTCCTCAGCGAGCGAAACCCAGCCCCCTCCCATTATTCCAGAAGTCCGTTTTACTCCTGTTTCTCCTCCAATTAAGGCAGTGGGGAGCTTCGCAAACTCGATAAAATGTCCCTTCCCTCCTTCCTTCCTCCTCCCTTCCACCCTGGCTCCCTCCCTTGCTCCCTCCCTCCCTCCTCCCTCCTCCCTCCTTCCCTCCTCCCTCCTCCCTCCTCCCCTCCCTCCTCCCTCTCTCCTCCCTC
>PVHX01000210.1:0-336454 GCA_004024805.1 Geosciurus inauris | reverse complement strand
AAACCGTTTCTGCTGGGAGGATCTCGTTTGGCTTTCCCATCAGAGCCGCAGGTATGTGCGCCCAGGTATGTGCGCCGGGTTTCTGAAGCAGAGTTGGTACCATAAACAGAAACCAGCATGAGAACCTGTGGGAGCAAAGTAACTCCCTGACATCGGCAATGACTATCTGCACCGTTACAAGGACTTCTGATAACCTGGCATCATCCCTTTCTCCAGTTTTCCTTGGTGATCTTACCATCTGGTTTGCAGCTGGTCATGTGGCTCCTCATAACATAGACCATATTTCCCAGCATCCCTCACAGGGCCATGTGACTAAATTCTGACCAAAGGACTAGAAGGATGTAAGGAGCATCTGCAATAGACATGCTGGGACATGCTGGGACTCACCAAGTTGCTGGCCATAAGGAACAGCAGCCATTGGCATGCTTAGTCATGTCTGGTTTCATTTGACAATGGGCTGTTAGGGGCACTGGCCACAGGCATGCTTAGCAGTGACTGGCTACAACTGATAGGGAGCACAGCTCCATGGACATGTGCAAAGAACATGCCCAGGTGTGATTACATCATCTTGCTGGACATAATGGACATGTGCTCTCATCGGGTATAACCCATCACCAGCATGCACCACCAACTTGGAATTGTATTTAAACCGCATGTCCTACCACATTGAAGAGCTTTGTTCTGAGGACACCAGTGAGACTAGTCACCTTCCTGTCCATCCCTAGATCACCTCTACCATTCCCTGACATCCAACCATCCTACCATCGGTTGGAGAGAGCCACCGGACAATGACCACGTCTGCCCTTCGGCTAAGAGAAGTCGCATGGCATTGGAGATACTTGGGGCTCGTGATTGTCCTAGGAGTGTGCAATTTGCTTGTAGTGTTTAATTAGTGTGCATTGAATGTTAGTTGAGGTGCTCTAGTACACCCAACACTTTTGCATTAATTGTTTATATTCGATGATTGATGTGATCAAATAGTTGCTTGCATTTAAAGACAATCTGCCTCTGAGTAATTGTTAATAGTGTCACTTGTAACAAAGGACTTTCAAGATGGGCATTCAGTAGCCATTATGCACCACGAGGTGCCTTCAGGTGAGCTCAGGTCACCTGTGCCAGAAAGGACCAGTCGTCAACTCTGCCTTCAAATAGGAGAGAGACTATCTCATCTCACTATTGGATGCTAATTTACAGTTTTTCCCATTATTTTTGTCTTAATATAATCCTAGTGGTCAGAGAGCAAAAATAACACCTCTTTTTCCTCAACCCACTTGATAAAACTTAATGAGAGAAAAGATGAAAATCTCTAGCAAAATGCTTGGCACAGACCAAAATTTCAAGACATCATTAAATAGCTCATTGAACCCTGCCAAAAACATGTCAATTCAATAAAAGGAATCAAAATCATTATTTAACTGACTCAAAAGATAATGAATCGGAAAATCCCTGTTACACACAATTTAAATATTACATGTCTATTAGCGTTTATTTAGAGCATTCCAGAATGTGCCAACTTTGCCTTCCTAAGGCGTAGGATCATTTCCAAAAAGATAGAGGCGAACAAATTCCATTGCAGTGATGGGCTGTTCAGACAAACGTGGTGGCCTTGAAGTTCCTGACCCTCCACCTTTATCACGCCGCAGCAAGGCTGTGCCCACAGGAGTGAGGAGGAGAACATCATCCCACGCTTGGCACAGGGGTCCTCAGCAGTCCAACCACATTTGAGAAAACCCCTTCATTCAGATGAGCCAGAGGGAAAGCCGGAGACGTCCAGTAGTATTTAAATCATGCTGAAGTAAGGTGCAGGCTGTGAGTGGAGGGCCGGCCCACGCCTCAGCCAGCGGTGCTCCTGCTGCCCAGCACACCTGCCCCACCCCTCACAGCTGCTCACTGACCCAGCGCCGTGTCTAAGCGGCCAGGTGGGTCGATGCGGAGGCCAGAGCCCTCAGGGGAAGAGGCGATGGCAGACACCGGAGCGGCACCGCTCTGAGCAGGACAGCAGTGCTTCAGTTCACTCGTCAACAGAATGTCTGCTTTCCTTCCTGGGCGTCTTGTAAAATGACCCCCAGGTAATTCAGCACCTGTGACAAAACCCTGTGTGGTTCTCCTCGGTGCCATCCTGCTGTGCTCCAGCTCGCTGTGCGCACTACGGCAGAGCCTGCACGTGGCCACGCACTGTGACCCCGGACCTGTGTGCACGCCATGACCCTGGCTCTGCATGCACACTGTGACCCTGGGTCTGTGTACACACCGTGACCCTGGCTCTGTGTGTATGCCATGACCCTGGATCTGTATGCACACCACGACCCTGGCTCTGCACGCACACTGTGACCCTGGCTCTGCATGCACACTGTGACCCTGGGTCTGTATACACATCATGACCCTGGCTCTGTACACATGCTGTGACCTTGACTCTGTACGTATGCCATGACCCTGGATCTGTATGCACACTGTGACCCTGGCTCTGTATGTATGTCATGATCGTGGATCTGTATGCACACTGTGATCCTGGATCTACATGCATGCTATGGCCCTGAGTCTGCATGTATGCCATGAACCTGGCTCTGCATGCATACTGTGACTTTGGTTCTCTATGCATCCCATGACCTTTGCTCTGTATGCACACTATGACCCTGGATCTGTATGCCCACTGTGATCCTGGATCTGCATGCATACTGTCACCCTGAGTCTGTATATACATCACGACCCTGGCTCTTCATGCACACTGTGACCGTGGGTCTGCATGCACACCATGACCCTGGTTCTGTATGCACACAGGTGGACAGCTTGCCAAAGTTTTGGAAAAAATAAGCTACCAGCATTCCCACCACATGATAGAGTGAGATTTCTGCTATGCTCGGCAGTGTGAAGACAGAACAGAATTTAGAAGACTTAATGTTTATGGAGAATTCAGTTCCAAGAGTGCTGTAAGTTCCAGCTTATGATTTTGGGCTGGATCTCTCTCACTATTTGGGAAAAATGTCAGTGCTATGCACCCGTCTCCCCAAGTCTGGGCTTCACGTTCTCATCTTTAGATTTCTGGCCAGTTCTCCCAACATTTCTGATGAGTTTCCTGAAGTCTGTCTCTTGTGGCGTGAGGACTGCAGCTGAGCAGGACATCGAGTGAGACTCTGAGAAACCCACCAGCCATGGCTGATGGGGCCCTACACCGCTGGGCGGATGGATAGCCTCAGGACACCACAGCCTTCATACATAGAATGAAGAACACACAGTCAGTGCCAGCTCCCCATAGCTGCTCCTAGTCCATGGTGTCCACGTGTGCCATGGTGACCTGTATTCTGCAAGCCAGTTTTGCTGACCAGCACCCCACCTTCCCTGAAGTCATTCTTTTGGCTTCTGATCACAAAGATTAGGTGATTTGTACATGTTTTCACCTCTGGATTCTTTCCCTGGACTTGTGGGATTCATCCTATGCTATTTCACACAGCAGGTGATGTTCATTTTCAGTGCTGTGTAGTGCTCCACAGCATTCTACCTTGACAGCTATGTGAATTGCTCTAGTTTCAGCCTGATGCAGATGCTGGGAACAGCCTGGCACTTCTCTTCCAGATGGAGCAGGTGCATGTAAGTACATAGTTTCAGTAGGTGTACACCCAGGCAGCCATTTGGGGATCACGTACGTACATATTTTCAGCATTAGTAAATCATCAAATCATTTTCCAAAGTGGCTGTGCCAACTTCTGACTCTCACTAGCAGTTTCCCAGAGACTTCAAGCCACTCCACATGTTCACAAACACTTGTTTATTTGTGTGGTGCCAACTTTAATTTTAATTTGCATTTCCCTGATATCTAATGAGGTCCTGTCATTTCATATGCTAATAGCTACTTACTTGGAAGGCCTCTTGAGCCGATGGTTTAAGTCTCTATCCATTTTAAATTAGGCATTCCGTCCTTTTTTAAATTGACACTAAGGTGTTATACGTGAGAATTTTATCAAGTAATACATTTCTAATACTCTCTCTTCTCCCTGCCTTTTATCTCTTAACAGTGGCATCGGAAGAACAGGATTGCCTTCTGTTTTGTTTCAGTGATCCAACTATGAGATGAGATGGACATGTTCTTACCTTTTCACTCTGTAAATATGGCAGCAGCTAATATTATAAACTATATAAAGTATTTGGAGAAAATTTGGAGAAAAATTCTAAAAACAAATGAAGATTCCCTTCCCTTGAATCTTGCCCCTGCCTCTGCCATCCTTTCCATGGTCTCTGATTTTAATACTGGTACCATTTTTCTCTTGATGCCTTCCTAGCCTTCTGGAGATGCCTTGCTCCTGATGCTAGTGTTTGAATAACAGGCTCAGATGGGATGCTTTTCCATCCTAAAATACTGCAGAGCTTTTCAATGTGCAAAGTGTGGCAGGTGTTATTTCTGTAGTAGCTACTGAAGTCAGAACTACTTCACGTCTGTTTTTCGTATGCCTGTGGTTTGGATTTTAAGTTATTTATTTACCTACATAAATCATAGCATAGACATTATTTGTCTCTTGAGTAAGTTTTATCATACACTCTTAGAAATGGATGTACGGTAAGGGCAATTTAATGTTTGTTTGGGTTTTGCAGACTCTCAGCAGGTTCAAGAATCTGGAGGGATTTTTTTAGACCTTCTCTGAGGTTAAAAAAGAAAGTAACTTTTATAGCTCTGCAAAATAGGATTCCCTGCCTCCAAGAAACATTTTGAAACCCCCTGCAGCTTCCATAAAACACTTTATTTAGCTGCTCTTTGCATTTTGAATACATTCATTCTTTAGAGGCATAATTTGCTTGTGGAAAGTGTATTTTTGCTTTATATTGTATTTATACATTGTGTTTTATACTATTGTACAAGATCTTTCTATATAAGCCTTTAATTTTCATACAAATTAGTTAGAACTTTTGCATATGGATATTTTCTTGATTTTTGTTGTGGAAGAAAAAAAATCACCCTTTGGGTGAAAAACATGTGCAAACTCGAGTAAATTGTAAAGTGGAGATCATGGTGCAACTTCTCTTTTCTCATTGCAGACTTAAAATGGGGCTGGGATTGTAGCTCAGTGGTAGAGTGCTTGCCTTGCATGCGTGAGGCCCTGGGTTCGATCCTCAGCTCCACATACAAAGCAATAAAATAAAGACATTGTGTCCATCAACAACTAAAAAAAACTTAAAAAAAAAAAAAAAAGTCCGTAGATGACTCAAATATGTCACCCAGAGGTCAGAATTACTTTTCCCTGAGGCTTTCTGCAGCTGAGACGCACTCCTCCCTGCTCTGTTGGCATGTCCACCTTTGGTCCACCTTTCCCTATAGCATGTCTGTCACATTTTTACAAACAAACACGCCTAGAAGTATAGAAAAAAATGGAGTACAATTACTTGTAGTGAAGGGCCACTTTGGCCCTTGCGCAGAATCAGCAGCATTCGAAGCCCTTGACACATGCTGGATTCCCTGTGAGGCTGAGGAGCTACTTGAACTACATGCTGAAGTCAGAACGCCATTGTCCTCAAAAGCACACCATGCTCCTCCCTGGAATGCTTGTCCCTACGTTCTGGAAATTGTAATGGAGTACCTTCAGAGAATGAGGTGACCCAGGAATGGCAAGGGACAAACATGGCCAGGAGGGGGAGGTGACCACCCACTCCAAGATGAACTTACTTTCCTCCAGTCAAAAGCCACAGACATGTTCTCTCTGTATCTACCCATGCCATCCTGTGGGGAGGGAAAGATACCCACCTCAAGCATGTGCAAACCTGAGTAAATTCTAAAGTAGGGATCAAGGTGCAACTTCTCTTTTTTAATTTGCATTTCCCTGATACCTAATGAGGCCCCACACAAGGTTGATGTGCAGAGCCAATGACCTCGGCCCCACCTGAGGGCCCAAGAAAACACATTTTTTCCTGGGAGGTTGGAGTGCAGACCCAGTGTGGTGTGGGCCATGGGGCTGGCTTCACTCTCCCTGATGCCTGAATGGGAGGAAAGAAGATGTCCCTTCCAGTAAGGCAGCTAGAGTTGGGGGATGGGAGTGTCAGGATCCCCCCTGCCCACAGCCATCCCCTTTATTTGGAAGGGGATGGACAGAATGGACAACACACTGAGCAACTTCCTTTGATGTCCAAAAAGTGAGGTGCAAACCGATATTTCAGTCAGACCTCTGGTGCCTCTCTTTGTTCCAGCCTGGCTTGAGAAAACCTCTGCTCAGAGGGCTGCAGGGTAAGTGCCATCTGTCTGGAGCCCTCCTCTAGCTCAGCACGGAGGCCTCTGAGTCAGGTGGACAGGGAAGCTCTGGGGGTGGCTGCCAAGCTATGGGCTTGGGGTGGTGGTGCACTATTTTGGAGCAATGCTCTGGTCCCGGCAGAGAGGCTGAGTTGGAGCCTTCTGACACACAGCAAGATCAATCATGGATAAGAGAGGCTGGGAGCCGGCTCCTGCACATGCCAGCACCTTCTCAAAGGTTTTTTCTCAGAACTCAGCAAGTGACAAGCTAGCCTGGTGCCTGAAAGAGAGACAGGCACTCTTTCCCAGGGCGCAGCGCTGCCTGAACACTGGAAAGAAATACTTTCCGTTGTCTATCAGGGATTATCGGGCTTCCGCAAATAAAACTCTCTTAAACTCACTAACACATCATGATGAATAAATCAAGGAAGTCATTGAGAGTCATTAAAAAAAAAAAAAAAAAAAAGCCAGCGCCTGGGATGCACGAATTCCGAGCGGCCTGTAGGGGGCGCGCGAGTTCCACTGAGCTCCGCGCGCCGCGGCCTCCAGGGTCAGACCCCACATTGAATAGGCCTTTATCGCCACAACAGAGCGGGCTTTTCTAAGGATCCAGCCCTGTAAGAAAGGGGATCAAATCAGCATGCGTTTTGACAGTGTAAGCTGCAATCTTAAACTCAAAGCTGTGAGTGAGAGCTCAGAAAAGAGCGGCCTGCATTCATCATGTGAATCGCCTGCAAGAATTCCCCTCCACCAAATCTGTAGGATCAGCTCGGTTGATTACAAGGAGACCCCCTTGCCCAGTGCACTGGCTGCTTTTGTGAAAGGAGGCACTGCAGGAAAACACAGCAGAGAGGCGCCTGTGTCCAGGAGAGATGACCAGAGGGCCGCGACGATAAGTGCCCCAGTCTTAATCAGAGCTAAGAGAGGGCTGCCTTTTCTGAGTCCCTCTTTATAATGATGAAGCCACCTTCTCTACAGGAAGGACCTTCCGGAGCAGAGTCCACTGTCAACCTCCATCCTTGCAGGACAACTCAGAGTCTGGAAGGACACTCAGAGGTCACATTCCTGCCTGCTAAAGGAAGCAACCTGGACTGGATAACCACAGAGCAGCCAGGGCCCCAGGAAGTGACCAAGTGACAGAGTCTGCAGGCAGAGTTCAGGACCACAGACCTCCGAGGCTGGGATGCCGGTGAAGTCGGAATGACGGGTACTGGGCCCGCAGGGTGCTTCTCCTGCTGGAACCTGCCTCTCAACGTGGATGCTCAGGACACGTGATGGGCACTGGCTCGGATGAGTGCCCGTGTCCTCAGAGCACTTAAGGAAATGAAGAAAGCTTTATCCTGTCTTCAGTCTTAAATAACCAGTCAGTAGGGATTATGGTCCGAGAGGACTGAACAGAAGTGGTAAATTTGTTTGTGGTGACAGACAGGAGAACTTAAGCAAAGACCCTCAACATATGCTCCTATCGGATTCTCAAATTAGCCCTATTGTTATAGAATAAGCTTAAGGACGTCCCAGTGGAATAACTGGGGGACGGGTGCCAGCAACTGAGAGGGTGGGTGCAAATCACTGTGATAAATATTCAGGTGGAAGGAGGGAGGTGACGAGGACATTCCTGCAGCACTGGAAAGGCTGCAGGCACTTTGCTGGGGACAGTGTGAACACCCAGAAGGTTTCATTCTCCCAGATACTATTGACTGCAAGACCCCTGAGGTCTGCAGCTCGTATTGCCACTTGGGTTATTAGTAGATAAAAACACCCTTATCTGCTTCTTCCTGCTAGCTCATTCCCTGTGCTTCCAAAAATATACTAAAGTAGTAAAATCAAAAGAGATGGGACATTTTATTTTTAGGTCATCAGGTTTCTTTTCTTACCTCAACTTTACTATACTAGTGTCAGGGAACTGACACCCGCAGAGCCAGGTCAAGTGAAGGGAAATGTGTCCTGACATGCAGGACTTCTCGGGTGCACACCAGTGGTGTGAGCTGGGGGCCAGCTCATAGCTATAGGCTTCGTGAGTGCTGATCAGCAGAAATGGGATTATCTGCCTGGTGACCCAGCTCCATCCTAGAAAAGTGACCTTTTAACTGGTTTCAGTCAACAAATTGACACTCAGAGCGAAATGCTGGCACCTGGGAAGTTTCCTTATACCTTTCATGATCTACAGAGCCATTGATTCTCCAGGGACTCTCTACATCATACTGACATTCTTTTCTCAACCTAATGGCTTGTTTTATTATCTGAGAAGGGTCTCAGCTGAATACAGTTGTAACCCCTCAGTGACCACTGCCCATCATCTAGCTACATCCCTTCTGCCCAGCAGGTCGCCCACGTGGTTGCCCACATTTGGTCTGCCCCAGGGAAGAAGGTAGAGGCAGAGACCGGCAACCGCTGGCCCAGGGGGAGGAAGCAGAAGCAAATCACCCTGCAAAGGAGGAAATGATTTCTCTTCCTCTGCTCTAGAATTGTAGTGATTCCACCTTTTTCAAGCCAGGGACTACATGTATTTCTACTATGTTTGACCCAGGTGACTTATACAACATTGTTTAGAAGAGGCTGTAGTAGGCTCCACAGAGATGAACATCTACGTCCTTCAAACATGGACAGGTGTCCGAATTTATTTTTATTTCTGAAAAGCTATTTTTATTTTACTTTTTGCCATAGGAACCCTGAAGATCCAAATATTTCATTAATATTTTAAAATGATATGTGTGCATCCTGTAAGGTAAAACAATTGAGCTTTTTGTTGTCTAAATTCTCTTTCTAGTTTGAATCATCATTTCAAGCCTCTGTTCAGTATTTTAACCAGTCTATAAAGAAGAATGTTAATTATGTCAACAATATTTGAGTACAGCACCCATAAAACCATAATTTGTATTAATTTCTAAATATCAGACTAACAATTTTTACTGCGAGTCCACATGCTATGGTACACCATGATATGGACAATAAAATATTACATATTTATTACCAGTCATGACATAATATGCTGGACAAATTATTTTAGAACTTTAAATTCCATAGGCATTCTTCAAACACTGGTGTTACTGTGCTCCTTGAAGAGTAGTTGAAAAAATTTCACACATATTTCTCAATTATTTTGCAAATATTTTGCAGATGGTTTGCAGAACTTGCTTCCAAATAAGGAGGGAATGGAGCAGAAGGTAAGGTGGGAGACCAGAAGTGGAGCAAAGAGGAGATAGGAGACGTGAGGACAAGATATGGTGTCAGAAATGGAAGGGGTGGGGACACAGGGGCACCGTCAGCTGTGCGTTCCCAGCACCCTTCTTGCGAAAGGCATCAGCCCCAAATCATGGGACGTTGAGTTTACCGCTATTGTTTTTAGTAATAAGAGGTAGGCATCTTACCACTTTAAGTGATAAGAAACAAATGAAAACCCTGAACTTCACTGGCAGGTGTGTGTGCTTCAGGGAAGAGCGGCAATGAGGGGACTTCCCCATGGGTGACAGGCTCACAGTGAAGCTGAAGAACGCCTGGGTGCGTCCCACACACTGGCTGGACACAGTGAAGACCACGTCCTAGGAGACTGACCTGGGGCAGAGGCAGGGCGGAGACACGCTTGCTTGTGGAGGCATCACGGCCCCACATGCCTAATCAGCAAGCCTGCACCAGGGAGGATTTGCCTGTTGGCATTTCCTGGTTTTATTTCTTTCGATGGAACCTGGGTCATTTTGTTGTAGGGCTGGAGCAACCATCCTAGGCCCTATCTGAGTTCCTGGGGGCTCCCATAGAAAGCATTGATGGCAAGGTGGCTTACAACAGTGGACATTCATGCTCTCACAGTGCTGGAGGCCAAGAGTCCAACATCAGGGTGTCAGCAGGGTGTATGATCCCTCTGAAGACCTGGGGGAACATGCTCCATGACTTTCTCCTGGAGTTCGGGGGCTCCTGCAGTCCTCCGTGGTCCTCCACTAGTTAACTGGAGATTCACTCCAACCTCTGCCTGTCTCCACCTGGCCTCATCTCAGCTTCATCTGCAAAGATCCAATTTCCAAGTAAGGTTACACACACATGTATCTGGGATTAGGAAGTCTGCATATATTTGGGGGTACAATTAAAACCATGTTCTTTCTGCCTTTGGAGATGAGCACAGTAAATGCCCTGTGCCCACCGAGCATCTTCTGCAGCGAGCTGTGTAAAGCCTTCTCAGGGACGGAGCCCACCCACCGTCCCCCACCTGTCCACTCACACACTCCCTGACCGGCACTTTAGCTCATGGCTGCACTGAGACAGCCCCAGAAGTGACCCCCAGGTCAGAAAAGTTTTAAATGGAAGAAGGAAGTGTGCTTCTTTTCCAAGTATGGAGACCCATATTGTGGATTTTGTGATTTACTGTAACTTCTGGCACAAAGAAAAATCAACTAAATTCTAAGACATTTAAAAGGTATGTTGTTCAGTTACATTCTTCATTCTTAATAGAGCACCCCGTGAACCTGATAAGAGGAAATCATTATTTCTGCCAAAATGAAAGACAAGAACATTCTTATATTTAGTAGCAGCTCCTAAAAGATGTGTACTCTAGGAATATCTGCTGATAAAATAACCAGAGATAAAAACACACATGTATTTGCAAAGATAATCAAAGCATCATTACTTAGGATGAAACACTGTAATCAACACACATATCCAATGCTAAAGGGGTGGGTAAGTCACCTGAGTACTTCAGACCGTATTCTATTCATCAGCTAAATTATGCTCTCCAAGTGTGCCTCTGTACAGAGGGAAAGTCTCAGAGCAGAATGGGACCATGCCTCACAGTAAAATCTGGTCAAACAGATTTTCAAAAATTAATGCCAGCAACCAGCTATGCCTCCAAAAAATTATCAGCTTCCCTCTTGATGGTTTAATTACAGTTGATTTTTATTTTCTTCTGTGTACGTCTTTGCATTCCCCAGGTGTTCCATAGGGAAAATGTATCATGTGAAATCTGGAGCAGAAGTAGCTGCGATGACATGGCGAGTGTTGGGAGACCTGCTCAGCCACAGCTGGGGGGTAGGTCAGCGGGAGGGCTGGAGGACTTGGTAGCCCAGGCCTGGAGAGCAGACAGGTGACCCTCCGGAGCAGAGTGCCCCTCGATCTGGGCTGCTTGGCTTTCTTGTGGATATTTAGTGAGAAATGGAGGTGATTTTCCTGATGGAAGATTCAAAAGGAAAACTTTGGCAAGACAAAAACAAATGTTTTAACCCTAACGTTGAAATGCAGAGAAGAAAAGCAGAAAGAAAATCTTAAGTGTCATGGCTGTAAAATAAAAAAGAATAATTAACAATCAGAGAGGAAACTTCCATCAGTCTTGTGATGCAGGAAGGAACAGAAAGACTTGCTTAACCGACTGTTAAATCAACCTAAATTGTTTTTAATTATAGAACTCATCTTATGACAACTTTCTAACTTTTTATTTGCGGTGCGCCATAAGGAGGAGATGAAGACGCTCTCTTTCCATCTGTTTTCATGCTATCACACAACACACTGCATGGAAATTGCCTTAAAGGCTCCAACTGAATAGCCTCCTTTTTGAGTTGCACTGTCAAATCATCTGTTATTTCAATCCAAGGAATATTTGAGGTAAATTTGAGTAGAATAGAACAGCCTCGCACTGGGAACTGGGGGTAGAGGTGGAGAAGAATCCAAGGTATTCCTGGCCATCATCCTAGCTTGGGGACATTTTCAGGCTGCATCTCTAGACTGACTGACCTGCAGACAGGTCTGATGCCCAGACGGCGCAGGCACACCAGGCGGCGTGGCTCATTCTGCACTGAATTGTGGAGCCGCAGTCTGCAGCGGGCGCTGCCTGAGATGGACAGAGATGCCCGCCCTTGTGGAGATCTGGTCAAGTCAGAGAAAACAGAGGTTAGTTTACCAGTTCAACAAAGTTTCTTGCTACCTGTCATTGTACTAGGTGCGACACACCTGAGCCAGGTGAGACATAATGAGAAGAACGGCTTCATCCTGTGTCTTGAGAGAAGCATGAGGTTTGGGTAGAAAACAAAAAGAAAAGTTAGATAGGACAGTGGAACAGCAGGATTTCCTGTTCTGATGCACAGGGAAAATCAGCAGGCCACAAGCCCTGCTCACAGCCCTGTGTGGTGCTCAAGTTGACCGTGTTCCTGGACAGTGGTTACTTAGTTGGCCTTAACAAGCATGGCAGAGCCAGTTACTGAGCAGCAACAGCAGCTCACCAGAGAGGCCCGTTCCCACCCTGTGGAAGTGCACAGGAATCCGCTCTCAGAGTGATGTTCCATTCCAATCCGTTCCTTCCTGTCCTCTGGAGCTCTCTAACAGGTCAGAGAGAGAAGCAGGTTGCTCAATTTTTTAAAGTCGCAGTTACTCACGGAAGAGAGAACCACTGTTCTCCATGTGTGTTCCTAAGTTATCTTCGTTTCTTCTTATTATCTTTCAATTATGCCCCAACAGTGTTCTTGACTCTGATTCGGTGTTCTCCAATCTGTCCACAGTAGCACACGCTTCTAAGACAAAAGCTTTAGAGTCTTCCTCACACCCTAAGTCCTAGCACACTTCTTTCTTTGGAGCCTTCAGAATCTTGTCCTGTGTACCACTCTGTCTCTGGTGCCTTTCACTTTCTCTCTCCATCTGAAGTGTGCCGTTTCCTGAACGGATCTCGCTTCCTTTCCCTGGGCCCTTGTGGACAGAGTTCTTGACCTGGATTGATCTCTCTCACGCACTGTCATTTTTATTGCACCAGATTGGAGATGTGCTTACAGCAGCACGACTCTGCTCACATGGAAACCCTTCCACCGTCAACACCTAGAAATGTCGAGCCATTTCTTTAGAAACGCAGAGTAGGCCAAGCCATCTCGGGGCATCCCTGAGAGAATTTTTGCTGTGACACTGTGAGTGGTGTCCTTGGCACCCTAAAGGGGGGTGACAGGATTCAAACCCAGCCACTGCATGAGGTCCAGGCTTTTGGAAGCCTGCACCCCAGACACAGGGTCTGCACTGTAAAAACCAGGTAATCAACCAATTACAGCACCTCACTGAAGTGTCCGTGCAGGATGGAGAGCAAGAACCAAGTCAGACTCAGTAGGCTGGGCAGAACTGATGCACAGCACATCAGAGGTGAGCAAAGCACTCAACGTTAGAGAAGTCTAAATACACACCGGGCTAAAATTTCACCCTGACAGTGACGAGGTGCACTGGGTTAAAAGGAGTTTCAGTAAAATGGTTAAAAACACAGAAAGAGCATACATCACAGAATGGCATGCAGCTCCCTGGCCATAACGTAAAGATTTTTGCTGTCAGGAAGTGCCCTGAAACTGCCCCAGGACCAGGCACTGCAGGTTAGGGCAGGTGGCGGGGCCCCTGGAAGCCCCTGGAAGCCCCTGGCTCTGAGGAGTAGCCCTGCTTGCCTCCGCCTCACTCTGGCGTCAAGTGTTGAGGTCCGCCACTCCCATCTCCATGTGGGGACACTAGCCAAGGCGCACCCTCAGCCACACAGTGGCTCAGCCAGGGAATCAGCTTCTCCACTCGGGCCCCCTGCCTCCTTTCTATTAGATGGAAACAGAAAAGAGAAGACTTTGAGGCAAGAACCCATAGCAAACCACAAAGGGAAACGCAGATGGCTTCATCCACCCGAAAGCGGCCGTGGCCCAGGGTTAAGCAGGTGCCGGCAGTGGTGTCCAGAGGTTCTGGACAGCCAAGAGGGCTGACTGAACTCCACCGGCTGGTAAGTGAGGAGCTGCTGAAGGGTTAGGGGAGAAGAAGAAATGGGGTCTAGAGTAATGCAGGGTGTTTCTGTCACAGGAACAAGCATGGCCGACTGAGCAGGGCGAGCTCGGGCAGGACAGCCGGCCATCGGTTACCTCTGCAGGGGTGGAGGCAGAGCCCACCCACCAAGGGCATCAGTACCTCAGACGGCCAGGGCCTCTTCAACACACAGCAAAACATGCCTCAGTGACATGCAGAACAGGAGAGGTGGTGTTGAAGAGAACCAAGCCAGATCTTTAGCTGTTTTGAAGGAGGCAGAAACAAGTAAACCTAGGTGAGTAAAAAATAAAAATAAAATATATATATATATATACATATATATATATGAAGATTTAGAAGGACACATAATGATTAGATGATGGTGGTGACGGCAACAGATAGAATAATAGCTAGCTTATTTGTGAATGCATATGTTTGTGATAAAGCTAAGATGATGGATTAGAGGCCAGGCATTGTGGCACATGCCTGTAATCCTAGAACTTGGGAGGCTGAGGCAGGAAGATCCCAAGATTGAGGCCAACCTGGGTAATTTAGCAAGACCCTGTCTAAAACAAAATATATGCAAAAGACTGAGATGTAGTAGAGCACCCAGGTTCAATAACCAGTACTAAATGATAATGATGATAATAGTAATAAAATGAATCACAAAAATGTATACAAAATCCTTGACTGGGTCTGCTTTAAGGAGGAAGGTAGGGAGGTAAATCAGACTGGTCAGAAAAGCAGAGAAACACCACCTAATCAGTGATGTATTCAAATTGAGTACTATTTAAATTTTTTAAAACAGTCTGAAAAAAAGAAGACAAGACATCACCACTTGGCTCCTCAGGGTGTTTGCTTTCTTGTTAAGTGTTCTCTGCATTTTCTCACAATTTTTACATGGTGTTGCGCATACGTCTGTGGCAGAGGCCCTACTAGCCGCTGCTGTGTGCTGACTCAAGCAGGCCCAGCCTGAGCACTTGACCTGCACTGGGCCACTCTGCCCCACGGCTCTCCAATGAAGCAGAAGCCACTGTGGTCACCCATTTGCCAGAGGGGTAAACTGAGTCCCCAGAGGCCCAGTATACTTGAGGTGTTGAACAGTTGTAAGTGATGCGGCCAGACTTGAATCCTGTCTCTCTGGCCTCAGAGCCCACTCTTCTCATTATTTCAGGGAGTCCCAGCCTCAGCCCCAGGGCTATTGTGTGCTAGATGATCCTTTGCCGGCGGGAGCTGTTCAATGCACTGCATGTTCAGCACAGCCTAGGGCTTCATTCCCACCAGGAGCAGGTCCCTGCTCCATGCATGGCAATAAAACATCTCCAAACATGGCTCAGGTTCCCCGGGAGCCAGTGAACTGTTGGTTGAGAAAGATGCACTAAGACTGTCACCTTAACTCTTGTCAGTCTAAGGGATCCACAGGCGTTGTAACCATAGTTGCACGGCACAGGTGGCGAGGAAGAAGAAAACAGCACACCATCCCGCGACCTGGAGAGCAGCATGCTTCCGTGTTTGGTGGATTTCCTTCCAGTTATTTTTCTGTGCATCTACTTCACAAAATAGGACAGTTGATTAAATGATAATACATTTTCATTTAGTATTACATGATGAATAATATTCATGCCATTAAACACATTTCAGATACTATAATTTTAATAATTCTTTAGTATTCACTTTATGACTCTCAATTTAATTGAAAATTTTATCATTTTTGAAATTTAGGCTGTCTGCAATGTTTCATTACTATGTGTTACATAGAATTAATGCTATATTTATTCTCATATCTTATGTATATCTTTAATTATTTTCTTAGGGAAAATTTTAGAAAAATGATTTCTAGGTTAATGGATATTCCTATTTTTTAAATTTCATTGTATGTTTTCATAAATGGCATCCCTGAAATTTTATTCCTAATTAAAGTTCCACCAGAATGAATCAAGTACCAATTTTACTACACCTATGACAATATGGGCTAAATCTCAGTCTGCATTTAAAGTAGTAGACAATAGAAGGAATCTCATTCCAGCTCCTAGAAGCACAGTCCTGTAATGTTTTAGACTTTACATGCCCCAAATCAGGAAAAATTAAAGAGGCTACTATCACTCATGTGAGCATGTGTGGGGTGTGTGTGTGATTTTTTTAACCAAGGAAGATTCATAGCTAGGAATGAGATCAGCATTCATTGTGAAGAAAGAATTTTTCCAGTGAGGGGAAGGAAGTAAATATGGAGAGACAAGGAAATTTGATGTCATAGTATATACAAAATAATTTTGAATGAACATATAAATATGAAAATAGTAATTGAATAGGATTATAATGGAGAACAGAAAATCTGGTGCCAGTGAGGAAACACTATATTGGTCTGGGGCACTCTGAGACACTTTGTACTTCAGTAGTCTGTAATTCATTGCTTTGTTAATTCATGAGTGCTGTGTGTGTGCACACATAGGTTTTGTACAGCTTTTGTGTGGCTACACATAGGTGGTGGTGTGTACACATAGGTTTTGCATGGCTTGTGTTTGGGTCTTAACTTTACACTGAGCCACACAGAGGGACGTTCGAGCAGCTCCATCTTAGCTCTGCCAAGAGGTCTATGAGAATGCTGCATAAGTAGCTAGTTACTATCCCAGTGGGTCTGGCACAGTTCTCTTTCTGTGTCTCTGGCATGTGGAAATGTCCTGGTCAGAAGACAGTAAACAACAGCCACTTCAAGGGGCTTTGGGAATGAGGGATAGAGGTGTTCCCAATTCTTCCCAGGAGAGGATCACCCATAGTGGAGGGCCACATGATGGTTTGTCTCTTGACATTCAGGAGAAAGGCTCCAGAGATGAGCTCACCACTTAGAAGGGGCGTGTGTGCTGGGGATCCAAGCTGGGTACTAGACCACATGCTCAAGGGCAAGCCTGGCTCCTGCAGTGGCCAGGGTTGAAACACTCTCTGAACATGGCCACCTTGGCAAGCAGCCATGCTCTGGAAAGTCGGGGCCATGTAGATACCCTGTGTTTGAAGCAGAGAGGTCTTTGGGAATGAGGGAAAGTGAGAGACCCAATATGGAAATCAGCACCATGGTGAGCAAAGACATTGGGCAGACAAGAGATCTGAAAGGACTCAGCCATAAGCTCTCTTATCAGTTATCTACACCCACAGGCTATCTCTGTCTTGTTTTTGAAATCAGAAGAGAGGAACTTGACACTTAGGTTCTGGGCAAGATCAGGGCAGGCTGGAAGTGTCAAGAAGGAAGCAATTGAATTTCTCAATTATTTGGCCAGAAAGGTATACAGAAGAGGTATATATTTCCCTCTTTGTGCATGTGTGTGTATGTGTGTGTGCACACAGGGGGACTGTACTGGTAAACTGTTGCCACACGGTTGGGAAAAAAGAAAAAAAGGAAAACCAGGTGATCTACTTGTGTGAATCCCTTCCATGATTTTGCAGTCCAATGTGGACCAGGTCATCTCCCGAGACAGCACATCAACGTTTGGGTGAAACAATATTACAGCCCCTCCCCACTATTACCCAAGAGGAGAAAGTTATAGACTCACTCAGCTGTTAAGCCTTTGCTTGATTAAGTGCCTGGCTGCAGAGCTGATTTTCTGCTTCTCCGCATCCACAGTCCATCAACCATGATAGCCAAGCACTGGAACAGATTTTGTGGTTCGTTGGGCCACGGTGATCTATGGTGCCTATGGCTGGGAAGTTGCTCCTGAGCTCAGAGAAATCCTGAGGTGGAGAAGAAAGCCATTAGGATTGGACTTGACGACACTTTGACAGCTTTAAGTTGCAGATTCCACTCACTAGTCCCAGTCCTACACCCCCAGAGAGCACAGGTGATCTTTCTCCGCCAGGCAGCCCTGTGAGCGTTAATGTAACTGAGGCACTCCCCAGTCGTACAATGAATATCCTAAGCAATGAACGTTTCTTCTGTGAGTGTGTAAAGTGCATATTGATACACTTACATGCATAAAAAAATGCATCAAGATAGATTTGGGAGCAGAGAGGAAAGAATGTGTATTTTCCATGGTTTTACATATTTGCTTCTCTGAGAATCACTGAAAGTCACTGTCTTATACTGTTAAAGTCCAGCCTTGTGAGATTGATGCCATTAGTTGGTGACAGCCTCAGCATGACCTGGAAACCAGGTGTTTCTGCTACTCTGTCCAGGTGCTAAGTGAGTGTGGCCTCTCTTCCACGAGGCCAGTCCAGGGTCCCTTAGTTCTAGGAACACCTCTCTGAACCATCTTCCGGGGTGGCTTTTCACAAACCTCCTGTTGGGAAGGAACATGCATGTGGTGTGGAAGGAAAGGGGGAAGAGCTCTTGCGGCCCTCTGGGTGACTGCGCTGTCTCTTAAAGCCCAGGTCTGGCCTGTGCTGGCATTGATGCCACTCTGTCTAGCAAATAGACCCACAACTGTGGATTGGGCGCATGTCAGGCCACCCAGGGTTTCCCCTTGCTGCTGGCTTTCCTGTTTGTCTGGCCTGGAGTTCTAAGTGTATGGTTTAGACCTTGATCTGATCTTTGTCCCAGTGGCAGTGTTGGAGATACGTCCATCTGCTTAGCAACTCTGACACAATATGAAAACTTATTACAAGAGAGCTATGGAGAGTTAAACTTTTATGAGATCTGCTCTGTGCTAAAAGGATCCCTTGAAAAGGGGGGAAAAAAAAGATAAATATTCTTGACCTTTTAAAACCAGACACAAGTTGTATCACCATATTTCCTAAATTGGTGTTGAAATTACATATATAATTGAGGTCCTTAATCCTGCTTTGCAGATGTGCGGAGCCCCACAGAGTGATTTTGCCTCCCAGGGTACTCCTGGCGAGGTGTGGAGGTGTTTTTGATTCCCATAACCAGGGCAGGGTGCCAGGAGCATCCATTGAGCAGAGTTCAAGGCTGCTGTCCACTCTTCTGCAGTGAACAGGACAGCACCCCCCAGAGTGTTCCTCCTAAAGTCAGCAATGCCAAGGTGGACAGACCTGGATATAGATGCAGAGCTG
Organism: Geosciurus inauris; assembly: GCA_004024805.1. Taxonomy (NCBI): domain Eukaryota; kingdom Metazoa; phylum Chordata; class Mammalia; order Rodentia; family Sciuridae; genus Geosciurus; species Geosciurus inauris. Next base: position 317,526 of record PVHX01000210.1, on the reverse strand, counting down.
AAGCGCCTCTGCATACGCTCATACACATGGTTAGTTTGAGTCTTTGGACTGACTTAGGAAAATAGCCAGTTTGATTTTTTTTGACATTATCTTTCAAAAATCTCAGACTGGAATAATTGAGCAAATATACTAACATTTTCTCTCTATTAAATTCACATCCTATCTCATTTCACATTTTATACATTGTTCCATGGTCTTTGATTACAGTTCAAAGGGAACTCACCAAAGGTTAGTTGTTTTACTCTATAAATGTTTGACTATCAGAGGCTCACTGCTATATGGAAAGCATTTATATATATACATTCAGTTTTTTCTACTTCTTTTCATTTGTACCATGGAATCAAAGTATGAAGATGTGAGAAGCTGGAGAGAAGCTCCTTGGGAGATGAGACCTTACAGGAACAAAAAAGGGAATCACCCATGGTCTTAACAAATTTTTTACTGCTATTGCTATTGCCAAGAATAGAAAGGTATTCGGCTCATAGTTCTGGAAGCTGAGAAGTCCCAGAACATGGCACCAGCACCTGGTGAGACCTTCCCCATGTCATGATGTCACATGATGACACAGAACAGTATGAGACAGCTCAGACCTCTTTATCCTTGTTAAACCACAGGCCCACTCTGGGGGTCCCAACCTCATGACCTCCCTCCTAAAGGTCCCACCTCCAAATATCATCAGCATGTATTTCTTCCAAGTTAAGCAAGGCCCAGAGGTGGGGCTTTGGAGAAGTAATTGGATCACAAGGGTTCTGACTTCATCAGTGGATTAATTCATTGGTAGCTGGATTAATCCACTGGGAGGCAGTGGAAACTATAGGCAATGCAGCAAGTTTGGAGCAAGCAGGTCACTGGGGCTTGCCCTGGAAGGGTATTTCTTATCCCCACCCTGTCCCTGCTTCCCTGCTGCCATGAGGTGAGCAGATTTCCTCCACCACGCCCTCCTGCCATGATGCCCTGCCTACCCGGGGCCACAGCAGTGGAGTCAGCTCACCATGGACTGAAGCCTCTGAAATCACGAGCCCAAAGTAATCTTTCCTACTCTAAGTTCTTTGTGTCAGGTGTTGTGGTCACAGTGACAAAGATCTTGCTGACAAAAGGATTGAATTCTAGTGTGATTTTGAAAGGGGAGAAGGGGACATTCAAAGGATGGCACCACTGACAGCACACGAGAGCAGGTGGTCCCCCTTTCCTGAGGAGGACATTTGGAGACAGACATGTATGCCAAGTATTATTAAGTACCAGGGCCAACAGCTTTTCAATATTAGAACACATATCCCAGAGCCAGATGGAAAGCCTTTAAGAACATTGGTTGAATGATTGATTGATTTGCATTTCCTTCATTACATGAAACATACCATAAAATGTTCTATGCAGGAGAATTTTCATTAAAGAATTTTCTCATTCCTTAAATACAATGTAAAACAAACAGACACAACAGCTGGGGAGGGATTTTTCTTACTGACATGCAGACTGAACTATATTTTTCAGTAAACATGGGCTACAAAATCTAAAAGAAATATAAAATGCATACACTTCAGAAGGACTTCCAATACCAAAGAGATGGAACGTTTAAGGGGTATACCACCAGCTGAGTTGTTTGTGAGCATAATAACCAAGGATAAGTACATCCACTTGACAATCAAGAAATCACACACAGCAGGGAAAAACACATCAGAGGTGTTTTGGAAAACTAATCTTCACAATCAAATAAAACTTTTTTGAAAGCACAAGTAATTGTTCAGCTCTTCCAAGAGGAGTCAACAGGCAGGATTTTTGAACAGAGGAATCTAGAGTTTTCCTTTTCCCTCACTTCCCTACTCATAGACATCCAAGCATGGGCATGAGCCAAACTGAAATGGTAAAAATGAGTAAAAGAGAGAGAAGAGGAGAAGGAAGAGAGGAAGAGGAGGAGGAAGAGAGGAGACGAAGGAGGTGAAAGGAGAGAGGGAAGAAGGAGAAGGGAGGGAACAGGGGAGAATTGGAGACAAAAGAATGTTCACGTGAATGTCACTCCATAGCCTTTGTAGAATTCACATTGCTCACACAGATGAGGAATCTTGCCAATAACTCTGCTCACCAGTTCATGAATTAGAATGTGCCTTATGCAGAAACTCAGTGAAACAAGCCTACACTAAAGCCTGGCGCTGGGTTCTGTGGCCAGGGACTTGCTGAGCTCCTGGTGGGTGCAGGTGCCATGCTGGAAACTCTAGGCATGCCAGTGATGTGGGTTCTGTTGCTTGCTATTAGTTCCCACCATCTATGGGGAGGCTCCCTGTGTGATATAAGTGGTTCCATTGATGACCACAGACATGATGAGGCCTAGATTGAAGGCAGCTCCATTACCTATTTCAAAAAGTGAAGTTCAGAACATTGATGATGCTGATGTTTGCAAACAAGCCACATGTTCACGTGTGCAACTGGGGAAATGAAATAGACACCTGTGGGTCTCATTACACATGCTTAGAAGTACTTCATTCAGAAACCCACCCAGTGGGAAGAAGGACCAAGGGTCATGTGATTGCTCTCCCCTTGGATGTCTCCATCACGTTAGCAACACAAGGTCAATCCTGAGCTGCTGACGTCACTCTCTGCAGATGAGAACACATGGTGAAGTGATGATCTGGCCCCCACAGTGGTGGGAGCATATTTTTCTCTTTCTATGCTGGCTGTCTATACCTCTTCCTATGCCAGGCAGCCTTGAGAGTGGTGGTAAGTCCGTGGAGACCCCAGCCAGGGAGGTCACCTCACCCATGACATAGCATGAAGAGCTGGCAATCCTAGGAACAAGCATCACCGCCCTTCCAGAGCATCTGGGGAGACATTATTAGTGGTTTCCCTCTACTAGCCCAGTAGTGACCTCACTTTAGTGTTGTGTGGCTAATGAGTTTGTCAGTATGAGCCACAGTAGGAACCCCGTAGGCTGTGAGCATTGGCTAAGGCATCTGCAAATCCATTTTCAGGAGGTGGTTTGAATTGGGCCTTGGAGTGGCTGTCTGTTGGCCTGAAAGCAGAATGTAAAAATGAGGTGAGAACAGCACCACCATGCTGCTGTGTGGACAAGACCATGGGACCCGACAACGGGGAGTCCTGTGGCCCTGAAGCCTGTCTGGTGCTCGGCTCCTGGCCACTCACTGTCTCAGAAAGCAGGCTTGGTGTCTGTCTAGCACGAATAATGTGTGACTGGCACCCTCCTGACTCAGAGTGAAAGAAAAGGTGAAGGGGAAGGCTCCATCCAGATAATATTGGTGTTATTATTTGGGTGACGGGTGTCCCCTACCAGCTCATGTGTGAGACAGTGCAGGACACACAGAGGTGAAATGGTCAGACGATGAGAGATGTAGCCTCATCACTGGATTGGTCCATGGATAGTTACCTGGGTGGTACCTAGGCAGGTAGGCTAGGGAGGAGGAAGTTTGTCCCAGGTAAGCAGAGCTCCCCCTGCCTCTTGTCACCATGTCCTGAGCTGCCTTCCTCCCTGGCCCTTCCACCACGAGGTGCCATGTCACCTCAGGCCCAGAGCTGTGGGTCAGCCACCGAGGGACTGAGGCCTCTGAAGCTTTCTCTTTCCATTGCTCTTGTCCAGCCTTTCGGTCATGGTGACAAAACACTGACTGAAACATGGTGTACGGTGTGTGGTCGCTCCACTCCGCTGGCTTAGCTTGGTGTGAAGAAGGAAGCCGAGCCCCCTCCCTGTGAGAACAGGACTTTCAAGACAGCCCTGAATGTCTACCTGGGCCCGCCTGACTGTGGCTGACCCAGAACGAGTCCAGGTCGTGAGTTCGAGATCCCAGAGAGAGTATTATATTCCACAGAAGTTTTCCAAATATTTGTATAAAATAATAACTCTAAGTGTCCCTTAAGTTTTGGTTATGATTTACCATCGCTTTGTTATATAATATCCATTAAAGGCCCTGGTAGCCATACCCTCCAGAAATGCCTGAAGAGTTTTATCACTTAGGGAATATTTAAACAAAGAGCAAATACAACAACTCTGCTTAGAGTTCTCATTAAAATACACTCAGGGCCAGTGATTGCATCTACTAAGTTAGACAGTGACAGATGGGAGAAGCTGAACCGTACAATTTAGAAAAGGTTAATATAATAAAGGGCAAAGTCCTACCAAGTTTTTAAATACACCTTTAATTTTTTTTGTAATATACATTTGTGTATATATAATAGTATGTGGCTCTATATTATTATGTATACACTCTAAAATATTTTTAGAACAAGTAGGACAGTAAAAATTAAAAAATATTGGAATTAAGCTAACAGAAGCTGCATCTGCTCTGAGAATGGCTCTATCAACTGGTGTGGAAGTGACCACCATTCATCAAAACTGCGCACAAATCTTATAAAACAGAACTGCAGATAGAAGTATAAATTGGCCATTGATTGGATAATTATATTAATTTTCTATATTTTTGATGAATAACCATATTTAAATGATTCCTTTATCCAAATTAATCTATCTTCATACATCCTAGAGCCCATGTATCAGATTTCAATAGAGTTCTCATTGACCTCCTTTCACCAAGACGCATGTAAGAAACAAGAAACAGGACAAGCAGGACTCTTCCCAGAACCCTGTGTGGTTGGGCCCTATACCAAAGCACTTCCAGGTATCCTGTAGTTCTGAAATTTCTGCTCATATAGACTCAGTCGCTGGGTAAGGCAGGAAGAAAATTAAAGATATCCTATTTTGTTGCTGCAAATAAAATCAAGCAAGATAAGAGAACCCACTACTGCCACAGAGGACCTTTGGAGGCCAGAGCTCCTGTAATCATAAAGGTCAGGTGAAAGGGTTCACTCCTGTTGATGTTCAAGATAATGTTCTGTCCAGAAAAGGTTTGCCTTGATTAATTGAAGTACAGATTAGGAAAGAATAATGTATGTTGAGTAAAATTCCAATTCTCAACCTTTAAAAAACCCTTCTTAAAGACGAAGCTAAGAATCCAGGGGCGTGGAGAACATGCAGGGCAGGGGCAGGAATGACGTACTGAGTCTTCTCTGGAGCAGAGTGGGCAGGAGCTGTCTCCTGAGTGCTCTGCGGTATCTTCACTTATGTAGAAGCCAAGACTTGCCCAGAGAGAGAGAAGGAAATCTACCCAACCCTCACAGGCAGCCAGCAAGTCTTGGCTGCTGCCAGAATGGAAAACCTGGAAAAGAATGGGGTGTTGGTGGAGTTGAGGACAACTGTCTTAATGAGGGGTAATCATAAGCCAAAGCAGAGCACCCCGTAAATGTAAGAGCCAGACTCAACTAGATTAAGTACTGCTAGGTCATCACACCCCAGGATAAGGCTCAGTCATTCGACAGCAACACAAAATTATCCAAACTTCAGCAAGGTGAAGTTCACAAAGATTGATATAGAAAATGCTCAAGGAGCATACAGGAAGCACAAAATGTAACCCACAATGAAGAGCAAGATTTATCAGCCTAAATGGGTCCAGAACCAGCAGGGCTGCTAGAATCAGCAGATATACATTAATGCTGTTGTTACAATGTGATTCCATGTGTTTGACATGTTAAGTCAAAACATGGAAAAGGTTGAAACACTGAAATAGAACTTAGATAAAAGTGGCAAGGTATCAGATGACAAATCCTCTGGATACAATTAGTGACACACTTGATATTGCAAAACACTAGTGAATTTGAATACACAGCAATATAAACTATTGAATATCTATTGGTATGTTTTGATATGGAACGTCCCTCAAAAGTTCAGTTGTTGAAGACTTGGTTCTCATGCAGCAATGTCTAACGGGGCTTTGGGGAAGAGATTGGATGGCACATTTTCTGATTCCATCGGTGGATTGATCTCCTTGATGGATCAATCATTTGAGTGGACTACTGGGAAGAGGTAGGAACTGGGAAAGGTAGGAACTGGGAAGAGGTAGGAACTGCAGGCAGGTGGGGCGTGACTGAAGGGAGTACTCACCTAGGCCGTGGTTTGTGGAATGCACTTTGTCTGTGACCCCCTCCAGGCTGCAGTGAACTGAGCAGCTTCCCTCTGCCAAGCCCAGAGCAATGGATTTAGCTCTCACCACGCATGAGCCAAAAGCTCAGGAACTGTGAGGAAAAGAAAACAAAAAACAAGAAACCTTTCTCCTCAGAGTTGTTCATGTCAGGTATTTTGGTCACACGGGAAAAACTGACTTATGTGGAAAGCAATGGAAACATTTGAAATGAGACAGAAAAAGAGGATCCCACAGATGGACAGAATATCGTCCAGCTATGGGACTGATTCAGATAGAATAAAATGAGTATAATTGGCATCTCCAAAGGTGGGAATAGCAAAGAAAAAAATTGAAGAATAATGACCATACCTTTCAGAAGTCTGATAAAAATCTATAGCACCATGGAAGTGTAATTTGGTAATTATAACCCCCCCCCAGGCTTAATTTGATAAAATCTGTAACCCACAGAAGTTTAATGAACCACAAGTGTAAGAAACACAAAGGAAAGTATACCATAACACCTTATATCAAATTTCGCAGAACAAGTATGTATTAGTTATCTATGCTGCATAACAAGTCACCTCATATTTAGTAAGGTAAAGCATTCATTATCATCTCAAAGTTCCTAAGAGCCAGGATTTCAAGCTCATCATAGCTGGATACTTACAGCTCAGCCTCTAGCAAGGCTGGGTTTGTGGTACCGGCTGGAACTGCAGGTATCTCAAGGATGTGGAAGTCCAAACCTTTTCTGTTCTGCTAGTTATGTACTTCCCAAGCATCCATGGAGGAGAACCAGTGAATTCTGGTGAAGGTATTTAGGAGGTGTTTTCACTGTTCAGAGTGGGATGAGAAGAGATAACCAATGTCCAAGTGGTGTGGACATGGGGAGGGGACATGATGACTGGTCCTTGCTTCCTGTTACTCAGAGTAAGGCACCCTTTGCCCATGTGTCCCCAACCATCCCTGTGTATTGAGAGCACTGAGAAAAACAGATGAGTGGGTGGGACGGACTGAGAACATCCTGGGCAAAGCCTGCATCTCCTCTTCAGCTCTGCAGAGGAACTCTGGAGGCTGAAAATTCTGATTCCCTGGGAAATAAGTACGTACATAAGAGTCAGTGGTCATCCAGACCCAGCCTAAGGAAAGTGTCATCAGACACAGGGTCAGGAAGCTCCATGAACTTATGGTTAGACTGAGGGATCTGGAGCCTATGGTGGAGCCTGGATCTCAGCACTGCCCGTCCTCATTCCATGTGACCTGGGCAATTACTTCACCTTTCTGTCCATTGTCACAGAAAGGGTGATAGGCACCTGTGTCCCAAGCCTTGACGCTCCCCGTACATGGCAGCTTACACCCAGTCCCCAGAACAGTGTAGCACTCAACAGCGTCAGCATCCATGAGGCTCTAACAGTGCAGCCATGGGCTTAGGAGGTGGGTGCCTGCATCAGAGGTGGGTGCCTGCAGAGCCTGATGGACAGCAGGGGACAGGTCCTGCCCCACCCACCCAGTTGTGACATACAATACGCTTTGTAATGGCTCTTCTATTACCTATCCTGTAGCCATGGCCCAAACAGTTGACTCTTCAGATCCCCAGCTTTTGTAAGCAGACATGTGGATACTAGTTTAAATGCATCTATTAGTGACTTCCAGCTGTCCCATTCTGGAGTTCATGCAACTATCTGAGTAAAAAGAAGGTTCATGTGACTGCTCCTCATCAGATCAAGGCTCCTGCCTGTGGAGAAGTGTTCCCAGAAGTATCTGGCAGAGTGTTCCAGCCATGCTGAGTGCGTGCAAACATTGTTTTTGCACAAACTCTCGTGTGTGCAGGTTTATTTGAGCTATATCTGGATTCATTGCCGAGTTTCCAGGTGAGTTTCATCCTCAGGAGAGGTGGAACTGCATGACTCCCAAGCACCTGCTCACCACCTCTTGGTTCCAGCGGCACCATGGCGCATTTTCTTTCTCTGCCACAAACACCATGCACCACTAGGCATCCCTTCTGGACAAAGTAATAGAGGTGGGTTGGCAGGTACATTTGTCTTTGGGAGCAGACTGGGTGCACAGACTGCCTGCTTTCCTGGTGAGGCCCTTTGAATGTCACTTCAGGCTCAGCCATTTCACCTGCAGGGCCATCAAGGAAACCTTCACTGTTGTGCTGGCCACGTAATGGTCAGTGCCCTCGAGGACAGGAGCAATGCCAACTGCAGAGTCTAATGATGAAAATGCAAACCTGAGCCCAAATGAGGAATGACTGACTGTTTATTCTTGGTTTTATCCAATTACTCCTGATACGATTTTCCATGAAGGCAAGTGGGATTCATTTCTCATCACCCTCCTCAACACGTTTGCTGAACCCTCCCTGTGGTTCCCAGCAAGGAAACACCAGCACTGAGGCAGGTGACATGTAAGATAATTTGCTTGGTGCTGCAGAGCAGGATGAGAGTAACTGTTTGTGGCAATCTCCATGCAGGCCTTGATTAAAACCAAAACAAAATATTCATGCTCCTTTTCAAAAGCAAAGCTCCCTTTTGCGTTTGATAAATAGGACACATGGGATGGAGATTCAAGCAAAAAGTCTTTGCTGTGGTGTTTTTCCAGAAGGGTAAACTTAAAATGCTCCAGCACTGAACAAGAGCTACTAAACATGTTCCCTGGGCTCTGTTGGGTGTCTTTCCACAGGGTGACAAAATGCAGAGATGGAGCTTAGAAGGAGGCAGATGTGCCATTTCAAAAAAATGTGGAGCGCAGACTTTGACACCTTAGCCCACTTGGGCTGTCAAACAAAAGACCACAAACTGGGAGAGGTTACTGACATTTATTTTCTCACGGTCTGCAGCAGGAAGTCTGAAGTTGGTGACAGCAAGACCTGGTTCTGGTGAGGGCTGTGTCCCAGCTTGCAAACTGATGGAGCCTGAGAGCCAAGTAGGGCAGAGAGAGGCTAGTGCTACCCAGACCCCGGGCAAGGAGTGTAGGTTCCAGGGAACAGCATCTGAGCTCTAGGCTGAGCACCAGGTGTCACAAAGATGTTCCATCAGGCAGCTCACCAGCATCTCTGAGTCAGTGTCTCCATGTGCAAACTGGATCTGGTAGGCACACCACCAGGAAGCTGACTTGATCCAGGTCATATATGGAGCACCAACTTCCTGTCGGCACAGTAGTACCTCCTCAGGAGTACAACCAAAGCCTAGGTTTCCTTTTTACTGGGGACAAGAAAGCTAAAGTGAGATTGGTTTGCTACCTGTAAAATGCCATTTCCGTAGTCGAGGTATGGAGAATTATAGGAAAAAGAGAAGAAAATCTTATGGGCCTATAAATATTTTGTATTTGTTTGGTTAATCTAGTCTAATCCTTTTTAAATGTCTGAAAGAACGAAGAACTAAATACTGGAATTTCTGGTTTAACGTCACCATAGCAATGAGTGACATTTCCTTTCAAGGATGTTTGGAGGTGTTCGTGGCACTGTGTCCAGGAGTGCTCACCTCCTTCCTGTGGCGGAGCTGAGAGTCTGTGGTCCCTGCACAGCCCTAAGCCTCTGCCCACAGTTAAGAGCCCCCGGAGCCACTCCTGACCCAGATGACCTCCTAAGCCACTCTGGGAGACGGGAGCTTCTCTTGGGGTTTCCACACCAGCTCCAAGAGGAGGAATGGCTTCCTCCAGCCAGAACTTTGCAGGCTCTAACCCTGTGTTTGCACCTGTGAAGGAAGCAGGGCTTGCGTCTGTGACTGCACAGGGGAAGGAGTGGAGGGAGCCAGGGTTGACGTCTGTTCCTGCTTGGAAACCTTCTCTAAAACATTCGTGTGTCGTGATTGTCTCTGTGAATGGAAAGCATTTGTTTAAATTGTCTTTACATCCAAAACTACTTTCAAGTACACACCCAGGCAGAGGAAACTGTGCAAAGGGTTTTCTGGTACCGCTGTCCAACAGCACGTGGCCTGCCTACCACAGACAGGCCGCAGGAACACTGGATGCAGCATCTGTCCCCGCTGTGTACCATGGAGGCCCTGCAGACAGTCCTATGTGCTTGCTCAGCACATGACACCCAAGGGCATTGATTGTCCCAGAGTCTTTGGAAGAAGCAGAGAGAAGCCTTTATAAATATGCTTTGCATTGATCTAAAAGAGAAGTTGGCCCCTGCATGCTATGTGAAAGGCAGTTTCAGGACTGAGGCAATGTTGGAGGACTGCATGTCCCACCAGGGCTGTTCCTACTGCCCAACCAGGGGAAAAGTCAGTCTGGGAGTAGGAGTGACGTGATCACTTCTGATTTTAGTTTCTTACCACTCCTCACTCAATACGTTATGAGAAACGTTAATCTAATGAAGAAAAAAGATGAGTTGAAATTTCCACCTGGAGATTGTGGGAGTAACAGAACGCCTGATGGACAGGCTCTGGGGAGGAGAGTGTCTGCCCGGAGCTGCATCACAGGGAGCAGCACTTCTCTATGGTCATGGCCAGACAGTCCGGTGTGCACGCTGAGTGGAGGGTAGCCCAGAGCCGAGGTGTCCACAGTGAGGCCCAGAATAGCCTGTAGCTGGAACAGGGGTCAAGGGAGCCTCTGGGTCCTGGGAGCTCCACGGGAGCTGACAGCTGATGTGGGTCCAGGAATATGGGGGACCTCGACAAAGGCCAGCATGGCCTGCTGCTGCTCCTGTGCCCACTGGGGGCCCTGGCCGGCTATCCTCCATGCACTAGTCAAGCTGCTTAGCTTACTGCATGCTGACCACCCCACCGGCCCCAGGGCAATTTCCCTGTCCTCTGACTTCGGTCCTGTGCTGGGATGGTGTCCTACTTCTCTTCCCAGTGCTGTCCACTCCAGCACTCACCCCTGCATAAGCCTCATCGAGCACCCCCACACCTGAGACCGAGGCCTGCACACCGGTCCCCGTCGCCCTCCCTCCCGTCTCCTGTGCTCAGGGCACACTCGGCCCCATCTCCCTCCCTTCCTTGTCTGTTCTCACCTTGGCTCTGCTCCTCTCCCAGTGGCTCCACACCTGCTCCGTGCCACCTGAGGAACCAAGGCATCCCTGTGGAACTTCTCCTGTCATGACTCTGCCCTTCTGACTTGCGTCCACTATGGCAATGATCTTTTATTTATTTATTTATTTATTTTGGTACCAGGGATTGAACTCAGGGACACTCAACCACTGAGCCACATCCCAGCCCTATTTTGTGATTTATGGAGAGACAGAGTCCCACTGAGTTGCTTAGCTCCTCACCGTTGCTGAGGCTGGCTTTGAACTTGTGATCCTCCTGCCTCAGCCTCCCAAGCCACAGGATTACAGGCATCTGCTATGGCATTGATCTTGCAGGGCCGTCTGCCTTTTCCCCACCGCTCCACACTGCTGCAGGGGGAGGGCACACACACCTGCAGCCCTGAGTGTGGGCGGTCCTGGAGCATGTCCTCCATGGCCCTGAACACTAGAGGGGTGAGGTGCAGCCCAGTCAGTTGCTTGCTGCCTCCACACAGGGATGCCTATGGCCTCGCCTCTCTGCGTGTCACTCTTGTCTGGTAGCAAAGTGTCCCGTACCCAACTGGGCCAACTTCCCAGGCTGCTATGATGAAGCACCACAAACCAAGTGGCTTCACCAATGGAAACTGATCACCCCACAATTCTGAGGACTGCAGTCTGAGAAGGAGGTGTCTGCAGGGCTGGCTTCTTTCTTCCAGCTGGCCTCTCTCCTTGGCTGGTGGGTGGTCCTTCTCCCCCTGTACCTCTGTACCTCACCCCTCCTCTGAGTGTCCCCTGGAACACCAGTGTCAGGTTCTAGCCCACCCTAATGACCCTCTCTAGCATGACACCTCCATGGAGCCCTGTCTCCCCAGAAAGGCACACCCCGGGGCGGCGGAAGCTGGGCTGCCGTGCGGGAGGCTGGCCTCCTGGCGGCACCGCCCAGAGCCACCCTCATGTGCTGTCCATGACCTCCCAGGGCCGAAGCCCCCGGGACCATCACTTGCCTCCTCTGCAGGAAGATGTGCACGCTCACACACTGCACACTCGCACACTCACTGACTTACACATGCACACTCTCATCCACATTCATAAACATTTGCATAATCACACAAATTCACAATCACGCACACACTGGAACCCATGCACACTCACCAACACTAGCACTTTCACACGAATGCACACTTATACACACGCATCCTTTCACAAGCTTAATCACACACGACCAACAAACACAGGTGTCACACACACACCATCAGGCACACACTCAGATCTGCACTCACACCCATTCACGCTCATAGAAACACACTACACACAAGGCATCCACCCCCACATACTCACACTCACACTCACTCACCCTCAAACACACGCACACGCACACCCATACACATTAAGTGCTCTCACACACATACATGCACACTCCCACCATCAGTCACACAATCAGATAAACACACCACAAATACACTTTCACTCACACGTTCAAACTCAAGTATTCACACACCAGCTCTCACACACCACACATTCACACTTCCACTCCTGCACTCACACACAATCCCTCATACACTTATCACACACACAAACAAACACTAAACTCCCTCAGACACATTCACACAAAAACACATTCACACACACTATACACTCCTACACACACTGGCACACACTAACACACTTGCTGTCATGCTCAAAAACACACCCAGACACAATCATGTACATTCACAGTCTCACATTCAGATGCACAGACACACAATTGTGTCCTTCTCATGCACACACACACACACGCTTCACTCTCAAGGACACATGCAGTCACACACACTGACATACTCATGAACGCAATCATTCACACAGATGGTGCATGATTATGCTCACAGACACACAAACTCATACACAACAGCATTAACAGACCCATCCTCTTGGGTGCTCACACACTCATGCTCAAATCTCATACTTGCAGAAACCATGCTTGCACACATGATCACTCATTCACACACCTACACTTATACACACCTACACTCACACTTACATACACACACCTACACTCACTCAAGTCCATACAGCATCCTCTTCATGCTGTCACACTCACACACAGAGCAGAATAACACTGACACACTGCACAGTTTCTAACACAGGGACACACACTAACAGACTCCACACACACAGAAGCCCTCACTCAGGCACCTTAGTAAACACTCTCAAGCACACTATTTCAAACACACATTTGCACTTGCACAGACATTCACACACTCAAATGCACACTCACACACACTCGTGCACTCACACACTCACACTCAAACTCACAGATGCACTCACAGTCACACATACACACACCAATGGATCTGCATCTTGTCCCCTCTTTCTGCCTGGCTCAGGCAGAAGTACTGTGACTGTGAACACCTGAGTCCCACTGTCCAATCTTCCCAGGGGAGCCCCCAACTTCCACTCCCTTTCCAGACCCCAGGTCCCCTGCCAAGAAGGAAGACTGCATAGGTGACTGTAAAGCTTGGGGCTCTAGGGGTAGGGAGTCTGGGAATTGATCTACCTTCCTCCTGAAGCCACAGTTCTACAAGCTGCCTGGTGCTGACCACACAATTAGTGAGCTGAGTGCATGCATTGCCTGGGATTTGGAAGGAACAAATGATAGAATCAATGATAGGAAAGACTTTCTAGAAAACACACGGGGCCAATGATGCTAGTAGAAACGGAGTGCTTGCTCTTCTTGTGACATACACGTCAAACACGTGTCTAGGAAACTGTCTTGAGAGTGGATGCCTTCAGTTTTCTATGAAATGTCATGTAATTTATTCTTCTGGCTTGTTCTGGCAACTCAAGTTGTTCAAACTCTAATTTTTAGCAGTAGATAGAGTTCCAGTCTTTGCTTAAAAGTCATTTATTGGAATGACTATTATAAAGAGGAAAGACCAGTGGCAGAGAAGGTGTGGAGAGGAGGAGGCTGGCTGGTGGGTGGGAGGCAGCACAGCCATCATGGAGAAAAATACAGAGGCTCCTCAGAAGGACAAAGATGGGATCATGTGGCACAGCAATCCCACCTGCAGGCATTCACGCAAAACGAAATGGACACATCCAGCATCCATCTGTACATCCATGTTCCCCACAGCACTATTCACAACAGCGCAGGTGTGTGTGGCCTCAACCTAAGTACCGATGGACAAGGAGAACGAGGCACCCAGTGGAAGAGCAGTGGCTCTGAAAGGGGGACATCAGGCCATTGGCAACGACATGGAGCCAGAGCATCACACTGAGGAAGTAAGTCCAACACTGCTACACAAATACCACATATTCTCGCTTATACGTGAAGCTGGAAACAGTCAAACTCAGAAGCAGAACATGGAGTGGCTGATTCCAGAGGCTGGGGTGTGGGTGTGGAGAGAGTGCCAAAGGGCTCGAGGCTTCAGCTGGGCAGGAGAAAGGCATTTTATGTACTCACTGACTTAGAAATCGGTTGCACAGTGTGGTCCGTGTGGTTAGTAGTAGAAGACTGTACACTGTACTGCCTCTGGGAGGATCCATCCCCAACGTTCCCACCACAGAGGAGGCTGACCATCTGAGGTCATGGATGGGTTGATTGGCTTGCTTGGATCATTCCACACTGCACTAACCATCTCAACAAAGCATGCGATAGCTCATAAACATGTAGGTTTTGTGTGTCAATGAAAAATAAGAAAAAATTGGAAAAAATGGAAAAAAAATCACGAAATTCATGACATCACTTAAAACCTCATAAATATGCACAGTTAGAATTTTTCAATATATAATTAAAATGTAATTGAAAGAAACAGTTAAATCAAACATAATATTTCAAGGTAAAACTACTTTATAGAGGTAAAGCATTTAAAGAACATTACATCTAGTTCATCTGGTCTTAACCCAGCCTTCCAGATGGGATCACACATGGACCCTGGTCAGCAGAGATAGCCCCCAACTGGGCTTTTCAAGCCCCACTGTAGTAGGAAGTCCTGACTGACACCAGATATGTTCCCTTTCCTCACTGGAAACTGGGGTGGCCATGGTCACCAGGAAGATGCTTTCCGGATACATGAAGCCCATCAACACTTCCAGTGTGCTGGCAGGAATGGCGATTTGCATCTGAAGTGACTCTGGTTACTAGTGATGATTGTGATAACAAATTAACATTCATTAAACACCAAAATCAAAATTAAAACACAGCCAGGCACAGCTGTTGGCACACGCCTGTCATCCCAGCACTTAGGGAGGCTGAGACAGGAGAATCGCGAGTTCAAAGCCAGCCTCAGCAATGGCGAGGCACTAAGCAACTCAGTGAGACCCTGTCTCTACATAAAACACAAAATAGGGCTGGGGATGTGGCTCAGTGGTCGAGTGCCCCTGAGTTCCATCCCAGTAATAAACACACAAACAAACAAACAAACAAATAAATAACAACTCAACTAAAGGTTTCTGGGCCCCGTGGTGTGAGTGGTTTTTCCAGAAGGGCCTGTGGGGGTCTGGTGTGCAGCTCGCCCAGGTCTGCGTGCTGGCCCCTGACCAGAACGCTGTCGCCGCTCCGCTGCAGCCTGCTCTCAGGAAGGCAGGTTTCTAGTGGAAGGACGGAGGAGGTGGACCCTCCTATTTGGGGGTTCAAAGCTGTGGGGCCAACCTCCATTTGCAAAGAACAGGGACATGGGGCCTCTTGGTGAAGTCAGATGCACTTCCCTCAAAGCCTTAGTCACTGCTACCTGCGAGAAGCCGGCAGGTCGAGGGCACTGAGGAAAGGAGCCAAGAGGGGGGAGTGGTGAATGGTTTCCAGGTGAAACCCTGGGGTTGGTTCCACAGGTGAACTTCTGGTGGTGCCTCAGGGCTGAGAGCCACAGCTCTCATGCAAAGATCCATTGGTAGGCCAGAAAAAGCAGGCCATGCATCACCACCAGCATCCGGTACAGACTCAAGGGTGGGTCAGCTTGAGTTAGAAAGAGGAGCTGATGGTGTAAAAGCTTACAGACTCTTCAGTGATTCCAGACGGAAAATGGTCAAGATCATCAAGCTAATAATCATACCAAGGAGAGTTCAAAGGTCTTATGCGTCAGCAACCAGTAAAAACATGCAAAGGGAGGCAGTTTACAGCCTAAGTACAACTCCACTGGAAACTGACGGCCAAGCTCAATGCGGAATGGATATGTGCTCTTAGACCTGTGTGGACCTTGTCTTCCAGGGTGTTGGAGTTAGACTGAAAGTAATGCTTTCATATTAGGCTGTCCTGACTCCTGGGTTCCCTCCAACAGTAGTTGATGGAGCAGAAAGAGGGAGGTGTACGCTTGTAATAAGGAATCTCATGCTGACTATGTTAAGTTGCCCCTGGTAACGCAGAGAGGAAAGGGACGTGGTCTCTGTCTACCCTCACCTTCCTCTGCAGAGTAGACTCACACATTTCTTTCCTCTTTCTTAGTGTATTTCCTAAAACTTCCTGGGAAGTCCTTCTGCGACCAAGCTGACTTCATGCCATACAGGAGCATTCTGAAAATGAAGAAAGCTTCAATTATAGGACTAGTATCCCAAACTGATACTTTCGATCTGTTTCATTATGAACTAAACAAACTGGAGTTGGAACAAGCCTTCTGGGATACCATCCCCCAGGATGCTAGAGTGCATCCCTACCTACTGGAGTGCTATTTGGACAGGTTCAACATTTCACTTTGAACAAGTGGCAAATCAAACATTATGTACCACACTGTTCAATATGCTGAAAATAATTAACATCCAGAAACTTCTCTATCACACAGCAATACATCCTTTTGGGGATGAGTCTCTTAAACTGAGAAATGAAATTCAGTTTTGACCTTATCTGAGGTAGACTGAATACAATCTGTGTCCAAACCCTCTGGGCTCCTCCATAGCTGTGCTTATCTGGGCAGGGTGGTAAGTCTCTCCATGCCCTGATTTCCTCACTGATAAAAAGAGAGAGGAAACAGTTCCTGACCTCGGCATGGGAGGCCATGTGGATGGGAAAGATTCCTCTATTAGAGCACTTAGAACAATGGTTGCCAGGTGCAGCTCCCTTTGATGGCTACACTGTTACTCTCCATTATTATAATCACTTCTAGCAAATGTTCTCCAGCTCAGCCTTCATCTTGCCAGGAGTGGACCATGCTGCCTTCATTTATTTAACAAATGTTCTTAAAGCACTTGTTTTCCCTCGAGAAAAAGAGATGATAAGAAATGGTCCCTGCCCTGGATGAGCTCAAGAATGCTTATATAGAATTGAGATACAGACCAGCCCTGCCTAGGACAGGACTCTAGGGAATCCAAGATCAGGACAAAGGTGGCCCAGGAGTCTCTGGGAGGAGGAGGCTGCCTAACCAGGACAGTAGCGGGGTGCTGAAGTTGAGGGGGAGCCCAGCCGTGCTGCCTGCCTTTCTGCTTTGCAGAGCGCATGCCAGCTGACACCAAGGAACGGTCCGGTTCCTACAGGCTCCGGGCCAGGACAGATTGCTGGGTGAGTAAGTCCACAGATAGTTCTCCAAAACCAAGCTCAACACATGAGCACAGGACATCCAAACAAGGTCCAAAGCCCAAGTAAGCGACAGGCCTGTGACCAAATGTGATTGTGCAGGTGGTCAGCATGGAGGGAGAGGAGGGGCCAGGTGAGCAGGTGACCCGTGGTGCATTGGAGGGATGCCGTTCCCACCAGGGAGGGAAAGGACAGCTCCTCTGAAAGAGCTTGAGACGAGGAGCTGGTGGCACTGCCAGTGCATGTGAGCCCTGTGAACACCGCTTTGGACCCAGGGATTGACTTGAAGAGGCAATGGACCAGCTGTGTCACCCTCATTGGTCCAGCAGAGAGGGTGGATCGTGGGGGTGCCCAGAGGCGTAGCTGGGCTTCATTATTGGACAATGGGCTGTGTATTGTCCAATACACAATATTGTACTCCCCGAGAGCCTCACAGTTCCGATCTATGCTTCAGAAGAGGTGGGACTGGAGGGACAGTGAGTGACAGAACACCCATCCTGAGTTGCTTTTAATTGAAGGTCAGCTGTCTTCTACCCTTTGTCTTAAATGTGCGCAGGCACAATGATGGCCATGTGCTTTCCTCCAACACATTTCTCCAATCAGCCTCCATATTTTCTGCATAATCCAAAGATGGCTTCTACTTCCAAGACTTGGCTAAGACTTCACTCTTTACTTGCTAACAGATCCTCGAAAATCAATCACAGCCAGCCCCCTCCCACCACGTACGTGGTCTGAAGTGGTCCACGTTCTCTTCTTTGAGTGTCCTTATCACAGAGTTCTCCAGGCTGTGACCACGCTGGCTCTCACCTGCCCCATGGCCCACATGCTGAGGCTGACCACACTGGCTCTCACCTGCCCCACAGCCCCGCAGTTTGTGCACAGGACTAAAACCTGGGCGAACATTCAGCTGGGCCTGTGATTTGGCTTACCAAGGCCAGATTGCCCCCGGAGGAAAGACAGTCCTTGCTCATCTCAGGGGTGAGTCCTTCCCAAAGATTCGAGTATACAAAACTGTTCCAGCAGAAGGAGGGATTGCTTTATTCAGTGTGTGTTTGACACAGTTAGGGGACCCCATGGAAAACCAGGAACCCCTTAGGACTAAGGGATTAAACCGCTCAGAGGAAGTAAGACAGCCCAGCCACCTTTCAGCAGCCAGATCAGAAAAGCAGGAGTTTAAAGGTGATCTCGTCTCCAGGGCTCTGGGTGGAGAATGCATCAGGAGAGCGGAGGCTGGGAAGTCTGCTCCCAGCCCAGAGGTCTGCAGCAAGCCCAGGCCCAGTCGGGCAGCAGGGTCTGCACCGCTCTGAGAACACACGATGTGGCACTTCAGGTGGACAGGGGAGAGCGCACATTGGACAGTCCCCCGAAATGGCCCAGTTACCTTTACTTTATGAGCACAGGAAAGCGCAGCCCTAGGTGGACACTGAGACCCAGAAGCAAGAAGAAGCATGATGCAGAGGGCACAGGAGTGACGAAGCCACCTCTGCAGGTCATGACGTCATGGGACCGTTCCTGCCCTGAAGAATCCATGAGAGCCAGTCCCCTTGCCAGTGCCCGGGGTCTGTCCCCCACCAGCCTTCTCCTTTTTTCCCCTTTCTTTTTTCACACTAGCGACATAACCCAGAGGCACTCAATCACTGAGCTACAACACCAGCTTTTTTTCATTTTTAATTTTGAGATAGGGTCTTATTAAGTTGCTTAGGGCCTCACTGAGTTGCTGAGGCTGACCCCAAACTTCCAATTCTCCTGCCTCAGCCTCCCTGGTCCCTGGGATCACAGGCATGCACCACTGTGCCAGCCTGGAAAGGAAATCTTTAGTAAGTCCTTGCCTGACTCTAAATTCTGAATGGGTCCAGAGCTTGTCTCTACAACTTTGGATCCAAGATGCCAAGATTGATGTTAAGGTTTAGATATGGGGTGTCATCCCGAAAGCTCATGTGTGAGACAGTGCAAGAAAGCTTAGATTTGAGATGACTGGGTTGTGAGAACTTTAACCTGATCAGTGAATTACTCCCTGGTGGGGATTAACTTGGTGTTGATTGTAGACAGGGAGTCTGTGGCTGGAAATGTGGGTCCTGGGCTGTGCCTTTGGGGTCTATGTTTTCTCCTGATGAGCAGCTCTCTCTGCTTCCTGGAGACACCCCTGAGCTACTTCCTCCCCCACCCCTTCTCCATGACCTGCTGCCTCACCTCAGCCTCCAATAAAGTCAGCCCCCTGTGGCTGAGACCTGAAACTGTGAACCCCAAATACCCTCTTCCTCCTCTGAAGTCGTTCTCATCAGGTCCTTTGGTCTCAGCGATGAAAGAGCTCACACAGTCATTAACACGTGGCTGCTGCTGGTCATCTGTGTCCTGTTAACCATCAACAAGATCCTGAGAGATGGGAGAACAACCTGGACGTGTGTAAGAGATGAGTGTTTCACCAGCTGCACGCCTGGCAAAGTGGAGTGGTGAGAGAGCCCGGAGTGGTAGAGTGTGCACACACACACACACTCACACAGACAGGAACACACACCCACACCCACACACTCACACCCACACAGAGACAGGAACACAGATACACGCCCACACACTCACACACACACAGAGACAGGAACACAGACACATGCCCACACACTCACACACATGTGTGCCCACACACTCTCACACACACACACAGACACACATGCCCACACACACTCACACATGCCCACAGACAGGAACACACACTCACACATGCCCACAGACAGGAACACACACTCACGCGCCCACACACACTCACACATACAGAGACAGGAACACACACTCACATGCCCCCCCCCACACACACAGACAGGAACACAGACACACACACCCACACATACACGCCCACAAACACTCACACACACATGTCCACACACACAGATAGGAATACACACACACATGTCCCCCCACAGACATGCACACACATGCCTTCTCTCTGCCTCCTACAGTGAAACCCACCCACCAGCGCCTGCCCTTGCATCTGGCGTCCTAAACTGTCGGCAGTGGGCTGGCCGTCCCCTCCCTGTGTTCTGCCTCTGATGTTCTCACCTCGCCATCCCTGTCTGTTCCTGCTCCTAGGACCTCAGACCTCAGTCATTTGGTCCCATGTCCTTGGTACCCATTACTGTCTCCTGTGGAAACTGCAGAGGCTCCCCAGCCTTCAGCTGTCACCCATAGATGAGAGGTGCTGAGTGCTGACCCCAGTGTTACATAGGCGTGCTCATCAAGGGCAGATGCCAGCTGGCACTGCCACATGTCCTCGGTTGGTGCTGAGCTCTCTTGCTGTGTTCTCTGACCCTGTCTGCTCCCTGTCTGAACCTCCCACTTTCTACGTACCCGTTTCCAAGGTTTAAACACACAGCATCCTGTGTGTCTGCAACGTTCATTTCTAGTTCCATTTCTGAACTGTGGGGCCCTTTCTGTTCCTACAGTGACAACTCTGCCTGGTCCTCAGCCACGACTCCAGGCTTGGGAAAGCAGCACCACATGGATTTGCAAGGCCGCCCCTGCCCACTGCGGACCCAGCCTTCTTTGGGTGGCCTTCCCATGCAGGCTGTCTCACTCCGCTCTTCCTCCAGGGCGACCCACTGGGCTTTGGTCCTCTTGTCCCCCTCCACTGTCCTGCAGGGCAAGGCCACACCAGTGTCTGATGGAGCTGCACGTCCCATGAGCAGATGTGTGTGCAGGAGGGTCACGACACATTAACACGGGCGCACGCGTGCTTAACGGTATAGCACAGGGAGCCAGGTGTCCTGGACCAGTGTGCTCCACAATCTGAGGCTCAAGCCACATTGCTGCCTGTGTCCTCCTACCCCCTTGAGTGATTGCTGGGCCTGCCCAGGTCCCTTCCTCCCCAGCCATTTCTGACTAGCCAAATCCCAATGTCTTTCAAGTCCACCTGAACCTGTCGTCTCCACGCAACCTTGCTGCCCTTTCCTCTCGCGGTGGAAGTAGGCGCTGGCCCAAGCCCATGTGTCCGTTCTCTCCAGACTCTCACTCCACGACTTCAGACAGTGCGACAGGAGATCGGCGGCTCCCACACACCCACCGCCAGGTTCTGAGGATAGCAAGCTTGATGGCCTGCACAGCCAGTCCCACAGTCTTGAGGAATGTGGAGCAGTTCTCTGGCCACACCTTGCAGGAGAATTTTGCTTGTGGCAGATGTGACTGTCCTGCAAGCAGTTCCTGTCACCATCAGGCCCTTCTCCTGGCAATGCTTGGCCCAATAGCCACGCATACTTTTCTTCAGGCTTCAATTCCCTCCTCTAAGGTCACAAAGGATGCTACAACCTGCTCACCATGGTGGATCACGTCTCCAGAGTATTTCCAACCCATGCACCTCAGTACATTAATCTCGTTGATGCCTAACAGCCATTTCTGTGACTGTGCAAAGTGGCTTGATGGAGGGTACCTGGCTGTGTAGCGTTGGATGGATGGAGAGGAAAGAGGACCATCAAACAGAGGGAGAACCTGCTGCAGAGAGAAAGAGAAGTCGCCATTGCTGACAACCTTCAGAGGCTGCTCCACAGGAGGGACTAGAATGTCTGAGCGGGTGGGGATGGCAGGGCTGTGCGAAGTGCTGGCTGTGATCTTTAAGTAGAAACAATTCTAGCAAGAACCCATTGCCACCAGGTGCAGCAGCACACACCTGTTATCCCAATGGCTCAGGAGGCTGAGGAGGGAGGATCACGAATTCAAAGCCAGCCTCAGCAACACCAAGTTGCTAAGCAACTCACTGAGACCCTGTCTTTAAATAAAATAAAAAAATAGGGCTGGGGCTGGGGCTCAGTGGTCCAGTGCCCCTGAGTTCAGTCCCCAGTACCAAAAAAACAAAAAACAAAAAAACAAATAAAAAATTGCCAACATTAACTAGGCTGAGAAAGGACACTCTAACTCCACCAAAAATAAAAAAAAAAATGAACACATTTAAATATCGAAGTGTGTGGTGATGAGGAGAGGGGTGAAGGACATCTTCAGCAGCAGTGGCCACCTCTGGACCGTGCTCTCTCTGGGTGAAGGCTGGTCTGGCTCTACCGTGAGGCACAGGTTTAAGAACTCACCTTCCCTAGTGTGGTGCTAAGCCATCCGGCACACACCGCGTGCACACTGCCTCCACCCAAGCCCTGTACGATGGCTGCCGGAATGCTGGGTGGACCCTCCCCTGTGGGCAAGCATTCAGGCATCAGTGTAGACCCTGGATTGAGCTTGAGTAGAACTGAGCTCTTTGCTACCTTTCTGTGTGTAGTTGTTACAAGAAAGCTGAAGCTTACCCAGGAGCATTGGCAAAGTGCCTGGATTCCAGGTCCCGGCTAGTTGGTCCAGGGCTTTGAACTGGATGGGAGGCTAATGCCCTGTGTTTATGTGAGTCCCGCTTGACCTCCACAGAAATGTCACCTCTAAGATGATGGTGGCAGATTGCTGCTTAGTGTGCACTTAAGACTCTCTGGTTAAAATCTGTCTACTTGATGTTTATTTTCATTTCCCTGCCTTTGTTTTTCAAACTGGAGGCTTGTTCACATTAGTGCATATAAATTATTCTAGACTTAAATATATATTTACCAGGAGATCAAATGAAACTCTCGAATATTTACGGAGTGCCTAGTGCGAGGCTGCAGAACAGGTCATTCGCTGTAATTCATTCCCATGAGTACCCGGAGTAACGGCACATGAGTGGTATTCCGACCTACTGGCTAAAGCAAAGTTGTTCTTGATTGGAAAGTGTAAGTAACTGCCTTGAGTAAGAGTTTATTCTTAGTCGGTCAGCCCAAATGTTTTCCCGAACATGTAAGGCTTGAAAGTTATCACCAGACACACCTTAGGGTGTAGGGAAAGCAGGTACCTTTTCTCTGTCTACTGAGAGCCCACAATCCAGGTGAGAAACAACACATAGCACATAGAAGTTCATAAAACAAAAGCCATAGAAAAAAATACTACCAGGGGACCATTGATGTAGTCTAGAAATAGGCCCAGGCCACCCACTTTCCACAGCTGTGGGGGTGCTTTACCTCATCGTGAAAGCATATGGGAAAACATGTAGGGGAAACTCCAAGAGTGAAGCTTCATTTGAACTGATTATGAAGGAATGTGATGGCTTTGTTGGATGGTCATGATGGAGTCTTTCCCAGGTGGCTTGGATGGAAAGTCCCACAGAAAGAGATGCTGTCAGTTCAGAGCCTGTTGAGGGATGCCCCAGACAGCCAGGTGGTGAGGAGAGAGTTCTTTTGGTTAATCTGCTCTCCTGCTGTGAATGCAAGTTGTGCTAAAATGTCTGTAGAGGTTCAAGAGAACATTCTGGTGCATAGTTAATGTTTCAATCCATGTTCCAAGTACAGAGAATGTATGTTTTCAAGGTAAACAAACATAAGAATTCACCAAATAGCAAGTTAAACTTTATGTGTTTTTAAACATGGCAGTTCCATACTATTTTACTGGATTTATTTTTGATCTGAGATTTTAATTATTTGACGATGCATTCATTTATTTTATAATTTTTTTGGTTCAGACAGAAGAATCACTTCTCACTGTTTTCATAATTTTGTTAGCATGATTTTCTTGCACCTTAAGAAAGCCATTCAAATCACGAGGAAACACATTTCCAAGGGTTCTGCCTGCTTTTCTCATTCCAGTCCTGGGATAGTTGGCCTGAGATCCAGGGAATGGTCCCAGAGCTTTGCTAAGTCTGTTCAGGTGATCTCTTTCCAAAGCCTTTGCTATGTGAGCACAGGAGGCAGGCTGATCTAGGGCCCCTCTGGCCATCTCTCCCTGCTCTGCTTGTTCACAGGTCACAGCTTTGTCCTCTGATGTGATCAGGCCTCCCTCCTGAAGAATGGCAGCCCAGAGGCCTTGGGAGGAGGATGCTCAAACATATCCTCTCTGTATCTGCCAGTGGCTCCACATTTGCTGCCTTCCCTGAGCCTGAGATTTCTGAACACCAACGTAAGGTAGTTCCATAAGGTGAGATGACATCACAGTGGGAATTTAAGGGACCAAGACTGACACCACAACCCAACATTGCACACTCAGCCCAGCTCGTCCTAACCCTCCCATGGACCACTGTGACATTTGCCATGCTCCTGGACCTCTGAGCAGACTTTCCCTCTTACCTTGCAAATGCCTCACCATCTTTCTGTTGGCCTCGGGACTTGTGGAATGGGGTAGAACCTCTCAGAATGTTCCATAGAACATAATCACAACACACTTGTGTTGTGAAGACATTGATATTTCTTTGGCCCCTAGCACATGTGTGTGTGTTTTTTTGTTTAGTTGTTAATGGACCTTTAATTAATTAATTAATTAATTAATTTTACTCTTTTTTATTAAGCAATTAGAAATTTTATATTTAAAAGATACATATTAGATTTTTAAAACCTACCTTTAATAGATCATTAAAATTATGGATGAAGAGAAACTGATTTTGAGCTAGGTGCTTTGCTTAAATTATCTTATGGCAAGCAAAAGGAATCTGAGCATTCTTTCCATGACAGGTGAGGAAATCCAAGTTCAAAGTGGTTTCTGTAACTGGTTCCAGGCCTTATCTAGCAAACATGAGTCTTGAGCACAGGCCAGGTTCCTGAATCCTGCTCTGTGAATGGTGACACCTGCCTTCCTGGCACTAGCACCCAGAGTCAGGTCTCTAAGTTAACATGAAGCTGGATGACATGGCAGCTTGGAGTCTTCAAAGTCCTCACTGTGCATGCAACACAAGGTCAGTGTTTCACAGGACACTCAGAGGGCACCAGGTTGATCCTAAACACTTAAAGAAACAGGGCTTTTATAATTGTGTCAACTTTTTTCTTTAAAAAAGTATCATTTTTTGCTTCTTAGAATGTATAGAAAAATAGCTAACCCTAATTAAAAACAACATAGAGTTGAAATGGATAAAATAATTGATGGTGGACATCGTTACAGGAACAGACTTTCTGCCTGTTTCCATGGAATGGAATTATTACTCCATCCTTTCACAGGGGCCTGTTTGTTAGGTAATTAATTTCACAACAACATGACTACAGCTTTGTGAACAAATAGAACAGCTATCTGTCCTCCTGTACTCCACACGTGCTCCTCTCTCTGTGAGAGAGGGCCTTGCTACTAAGAAGTATTTTCTAAATGAGTCATAAGCTTAAAGAGGAAATATTTAGACAATACTGTCATGACCAACTAGTCTGAGAAACACGTGGGTGCTGTTTCTCACCATTTTCAGGTAGAAGGGAGTTAAGTTATCTTGTTTAACCTAGATGATCATGTGAGTCCCAAAAGGGATCATGAAGCTTTCACTGAAGAGCGTTTTAAGGAGCTACAGTTTTATAAAGCAGAAACAGTCTATGTCTAGCTATTACAATCACTAGTTTTTATTCATTTTCATGTTTTGTAAACATGACTCATGTTGGTTATGATTCAAATGTCAGCACTATTGATATTTTGGGCTAGAAAATTCTTCACTGAGGGGATGGCTGTCCTGTGAAGATGTTTGGTGCCACCCTGTCTTCTGTGGGCAGTGTCTCCATCTGTGACTCCAGAGTTCGCTGAGGGTCCAAGCACAGAATCTTCCCCTTTCTTCCCATTTGTGAATCACTAGGATAATAATAGCTTCATTGAAACACTGAGTATTCACTGTGTGTCAAACATTGTCTGCAATATATTAAAAAATGAACTCTCTCAATAATGGAAACAACCCCATGAGGTAGATATCATCATTGTCTGTCCCCTAAATCTTATATTGAAACTTAATTCCCAAGTTCATGTTCATGGTGCATGGTTTCTGGGAGTGAGGCTTTGAGAGGTGATGAGAAAAGGATCAGGTCACGAGGATGGGACCCCCATCATCACATGAGTGGCCTTGTAAACAAGAAAGACCCAAGTAAGCAGCTTGCTCCATGTCGCCATGTGACACCCTATGCCCTGGGGACTCTGCAGAGGGTCTCTTCTAGCAGGAGTGTTCTCACCAGATGAGTCCCCTCGGCCTGGCATTTCCCAGCCTCTAGAACTGTAAGAAGTACATTTGTTTTCTTTATACACTGCCCAGTCTGTGATATTCAGTTATAGCCACAGAAATGGACTAAGACCTCATCACCCATTATACCAGGAAGGATACTGAGGGATGCAGGGTTTGGAAATGGCACTGATGAGCATTGGGAAGGGGCTGCAGCCCCCACTATCTGACCCAGGTCCTCACTGTTGACCAACTTCTCCCTTTTCCATGCCGATGTTTACCAAATTAAAAATTAGAATATGAGAACTGTGTGTAGTAAGTAGACAGCTAACTCTCATGCCAGATAGGGCAACATGGCGCAGATATGTATGTTCATGAAGAAACTTGGGGCCATCACCCAGCAGCTGCAGGAATGTATTTTTGCTATTGGGTAAGGGCTGGTTCTAGAGGCTGGTGTTCTTCTGAAGTTCCTCTGAGTTACACAGCTTAACATTCAAGTCATGGAAATGTAATTACATTCAACAAATTAGAGGGAAAAAAGAGAAATTATAATGCCTAAAATCAAAACAAACCGCAACACACAACTCCAATAACTTGCCAGATGGACATCGTAGACACTCATAGGAAAGTGGAGTTAAAAATCACAATTGCACAACACACCCTGACATATTATCTTCCGAGGAACACCCTCGAGGGACAGCAGAGGCATGGGAAAGTCTTTAAACTTCACTCACTCCTTTTACTGAACATATTAACAATGGTATGTGATTTTTAACAATTTTCGTATATTTTACATCAAGTAAATGAGAAAAATCTACTAATACTAGAAAACATGGCTTTAAGTTTAAGGGAAAATTTTATGCAACTAACTGTAATACCAAAGTCATAAATACAATTATAATCAATTTTAAAACAGCTCAGATTATTCGTGAGTGCTCATAAGGTTTTGGAATATTTTATGTCTTGTATGCACTGCTCATCATTTTTAGGAGAGTGGAGACTCGGATACCAAAATTCTATAACTAACTAGCCCGCTCCTCTCTCATGACCCCTAAGGAGAAGACTCCCCTAGTTCCTCTAACAAAGAGTTATCTAGGGACCCATTACTTGTCCCCTGCTGCAGACCCTGGGGAACCAGGTCCTCAGCACTCTGAGCTAGTTCCCCTGTTCCCTACCCCATTTTTGACTCCAGGTTGAAGGGCACAGCTGTCACACTCAGTCCACAGGGCTACCTCAGCAGGAGTGCCGAGGAGGTACCTGGACAGCACCCCAGTCTTGAGGAGGTAGGTGAGGTGGGGCTCCTGCAGGGAGGCAGAAGCTCTGCCTGGTGCCAGCTGGGCAGGGGGCTGTGTGGGTGTGCCCTGCAGACAGGCCCGGGGAGCAGCCCTGGCCTGGGATCCCACACTATCTGTTGTGGTAGCAAATGCCTCATAGGGATGAATTGTCTTTTTGGCATAATGACTTAAAAAGTTAATTTGAGGTGGAAGTTCAACATCCAAGGCCTGGTTACCCCTGGAAACCATGAACAAGTGAAAGAAAAAGGTGTCTCAGAAAACACAGGTGTGTGGGCTGTGACCTGGGAGAGGTGAGGATCACAGAAAGACAGGAGCAGGTGCTCAAATCCCGTAAGGGGAAAAGCCAACACACAGGGTCACTTGCAGAGGGCACAGAGGGCCGCTCAGGGTCACCGGAGCCAGGTGAGACCTGCAGTTCTACTCCACGAGTGTGAGTAGCCGACTCCCTCTCCCCACCCTCAGGGGTCTTCAGCAAATTCCTCATTCATCATCCAGATTAAGGACAGGGCTTGTTGGGGAACCCAGTGCAGAGAACTTGAGGTCAAGTGACGTATGGTTAGGACACAGCTAGTGCAGAATGTCACCAGGGCTGTGTCTTGTCTCTCGCTGGGGAAGGGTGGGACCCCAGCAGGTCTGCAGCTTCTGGGCCAGTGCAGGGCTGGCACACCAGTGCGGGCCCTACCAAGGCTTTCCTGAATAAATACCATGTTTTTCTTCATGAAAGGGTCAAGTTTGGACCCCGTGACTTCAGGGACGGAAGGGAAGAGCAAGGAGGGACAGGGAGACCCGCAGGGCACTGTCCTGATTTCTTTCCTTAGTTGCAATTCAGCCAGGGATTCAACTGCACTTGGCGTGTCTCTCACGGAGTGGGGAAAAGGGAGGCAGGGGGCACAAGAAGGGAGGGAAAAATAAAGACCAAAAAGAAAAGAAGTTCATGTGTTTTCATCAAACTCAGATTCTCACAGGCTTTACCTCTCATTTAGCATTAGCCAGGAGAAAAGAGG
The DNA here is from genome assembly GCA_004024805.1 of Geosciurus inauris. NCBI lineage: Eukaryota > Metazoa > Chordata > Mammalia > Rodentia > Sciuridae > Geosciurus > Geosciurus inauris. The sequence continues at coordinate 288,912 of PVHX01000210.1, read as the reverse complement.
AAATGTCTTTGAAATGTTATGTGCAGCTCTAATAACTGCTTTCATGGCTCATGACATAACAGATTTTCTTAGGTGACTAAGATACTGAAAAAACACCTTACCATCTTTCCAGATATAATGAATATGGACCTTCTTATTAAAAATATGTTGACATTATTTTTTAGTTCAAAAAAAAACCCCGTAAAATAAATAGCTTTAATAAGTGTGCTATTTTTAGTAAGAAATTAACAGCTTTAAAATATCATTAAAAATTTAGCTCCCAAATTTGACTGGGATACATTTGTATTGTTAAAAATTAGTTTTCAGAATATACTTTATTGTCATGGATATCTAAGCAGAACAAATACAAAAAATAAAATAAAAAATTCATGTGTGTATGATTTAGTCAAAATGAACCCACTTATTATGTATAACTATAATAATCTAATAAAAAATAAAATAAAATGATCAAAAAATCAGTTTCCTGTGTAACAATGATGAGCATGATTACATCTCTTGAGATAGAAACTGTTGGTGGTTTGACTCAGCCGCTCTACCTATTCTCACTTCAGCCTGTGCAGTCTCTGGCAGAAAACCCGTGACCTGGGTTGACCCTGCACACCTGTACCAGAATAGCCCACTCTCCAACGGCCTCAGGCTGTCAGCAGAGAAAGTCTTTGGACCCTTTTCTATAACTCATTCTCAGGGTTTCAGATTGTCCTGGAAGGGTCTGGTTTTGAGAATGATATCTGAGTAGAAGAAGCACCGCGACACCAGCCCCACTGTGAGCACTTTGCCCCCACCCCCAGCTGGAACCCCACCTCACTGCTGTGCCCCTAAAGCTGCATGTGCTAGAGACCTAGGCCCAGGGTCACAGGTTGATTAGCCTTGGAGGAGGGGCCCTTGGGATGGAGCATGAGGGGAGGCTCCCAGGAGGACATCAGTGGCCCCATGAGGGAAACCTGGGTTAGCTCACCTACAGTCTCTACACAAAGTGCCCTCTGCCCTGGTGCAGGAAGGCCCTCTTTTATGCGGGCACCAAGCTCATGGACTTCTCAGTCTCCAGACCATGAGCCAAGTGAGGCCTATTCCTACTAAATAATCCAGTCGCAGGTATACTGTCGCAGCCACAGGAAGTGGGCTAAGACACCCGCTAAGTACTCCTGTTGGCCACTCATCTCTCACACGCATTTTGACATCAAGTTGCAAAGATTTATGTGCACGGTGAACTTTCTTGAAAGGGTGTTGAGCTGCAGCTGGGCAGGTGTGCGCACACTTCCAAGTGGAGCTGGAAATCATGTTGGTTTCCAGCAAAGGAACAGGGAGCCAAAGAGGAGGACAATTTCCACACGTAAGTTTCTCTTTCTGATATGGCCCTGGCTTTCCTTCTGCATGTTGACTCGGTCTTTGTAAACATGATAGAGTGCCAATTGTGTTCTAGCCAATTAGTCCAACCTTCGCCTCGGCTGTAAAACTTTATGCAAACTACTGCTCACGGGCTTGGCAGTCCAGGGAAACAATGATAAGCTTATAACTCTAAAAGACTTTTTTGGCAAATAGCTAATAAGAACTCTTTTTTTCCCCCCACAAAACCTTTAGCTGATGGAAAAGTAAAAGAAAAAAAAAATGCAGGACTGTAGGCTCATATAGGCAAGGATGATGACAGCCCCATTAATAACATGGATCATTAAAATTTATAAAAAGCTATTCTTAATATAGGATATAAATACATTTCTCAGGCAGAGCTATGAAATTTATAACCTTTTTATTGTCACCAGAGGACTTTCCTACTGCTCTGCCCCCGCCACCGTCTGCCCTCTGTCATAAATCACCGTGTGGTTAATAACCTAGATTACAACTACCAGTTGCATTTACGGAATTAAATATTGACTATGTGAAAATGTTATTACATTTTTACTGATCGGAAGACTGTGGACCAGCCCTGCAGGACATGTAGCTGGACAGAAATATCTGTGTAATCTTTGTTGGAAATACAGTTATGGGCACTCACCGACCACTGATAGAGTTTGGAGCAATGAGGCAGGAAGGGAGAAAATGCTAGTTCCTTAATTTTACACCAGGCCAAACACTTCAGGAGGAGGCCGTTATATTGAAGCATTGCACCTTATTTTCAATTTAGGAGTCTCCAGGCCAAATGCATGAAGCAATTACCAGGCCATGGAGGGTAGAGCAATATGTTGAAAAGCTACAGTGTCCACACAGAGTAAAGTTTATTAAAATTATTGGTAAAATTCCAGCAAGAACCAGATAGCATACAATACCGAAGTAGACACATTCCAATTTCTTGTGATTTGAAAGAACCATTGATTCTCCAATTTCTAAATATTTTAGAAGGATTTGTTACTCACTTGAGAAACAATCAGAGCAAAACTTATTCCTAAAAGATATGAGTTTCCATAGTCACCTGGGGAGTGCATGAGATAACTAAGTGTCCAGGAGGCCGTCCTCAGTCCAGCTCTGGTGGCTCAGTCTAGTGATATATTGGTTTTGGACTAATTGTTATGTGGTCAAGGGAACTGGCCATTCTCTCTGTGTCTTACACACACACAGCTTCAGCCAGTTTGCACAGGTCGTTGGACACACCCAAAGTGCAGAATGGAGGCGTGGCAGATTCCCACTTACCCTGTCCTGACTTACCACCTGTGGCGTGGCTGGGCTGTGGGTTTCATGTAGCATTATTTTTTTCTACTACTTCAATAATTTATATTTTATCTCATTAAAAATACCAAATTTGAGTGTTTATTCTAAAAACAAAAAAAAACCCACTTTAAGTTGTTTTAACTATGAACAACATATTTAAATAGGTGCATAAACATAGGTTTATTAAAACTGATTTGCAAAGTTTTCAACTTTACAAACTTGAAAGAAAGCATTAACCCATATTATCAAATTAAAGAAAGCAAATGTATCCTACCAAGAATTAAACAATGACCTCCTCATAAAATGCAATGTTCCAAGTAGTTGCTAATTCAATACAAAGGAAAGTAAAGTCCTCACTGCACGACAAGCCAGCCCACAGCCCTGGGAAGCAGGAATCACCCACCCTCGGGAGCCAGAGCACAAAGAACCCACGGTGTCTGTGAGGGGCAAGCTCTGAAGTACACGCTCCGCAGACACTATCTAAAGACATGCGACCCCCAAGGGCACAGTCTTTACTTGGGGCTTATTTCTAGTAGTACTACAAATATGTTTAGTTTGAAACTGAGTGTGTGTGCTATGGGACAAAGAAAATAATACAGATGTTCTGGCAATATAATTTTTAGGAAAAAGGGAGAGAGGCATAAGGTTGAGAGTAACATCTGGTTCGCTTGCAATGTTCTTACATGTCACTCTCTTTTCTGGTTTGTCCTTTTTCTTTCCATTTCAAGGTGTGCTTGTCTTTCAGCCCTGCTTGGGAGGAAGCCTGGGAGCAAGGCCAGGAGCAGCCAGGGTCCCTCCTTGCTGAGCCCACAGAACTAACAAGATACAGGGAGTGGCCCACTGCAGGCACAGGGAAGCTCATGCAGCCTGAGGTTGCAACACCGTTTGTGTCAGACAAGGCAGTGGTGGCCCCTGGAGTTCAGGGAGATTCAGGATCCGTGGGAAGGGGTCCTTCTGATTAAAGACAGGACAATTTAAGCACCACAGGGTAAGATATAATCATTCCTTCTCAGTTTCATTGAAGAGTCTCACAGAGGTTTTGGCCCTCTGCTACTTTCTAAAGACGTAAGTGGATGAAAAGCCCAGATGGCTTTTCCCTGCTCCTGATGTGTGAGCGATGACCTCGTGTGGTCGCTGCACATGAAGCTAAGTGCTGTGTGGAGACAGGCACAGGACGAGGGCTGGGCGAGCCTCATGGAGCTCTGTTAGCCCCTCAGTTGCAGGCGCAGACCCGGCTCCACCCGCCTGAGAGGGCAGCAGGTGCAGAGGTCTGGGCTCCTGCACAGCTGGGAGGCTGGCCTGGTCTCCCAGGACTGCCATTAGCCCTCTGGCACAGGGGTCCACAGGCTGCCTGTTCAGCCCAGCTCCCTACCCTGGCTTCACCTTCACACAGGAGGTAGGCGATGGCCAGTGCTTCTCCTGGGTGTGGCCTGGCCATGTGCTGGGGGTGATTGTGGAGCACAGATTGCAGGGCCAAGTCAAGGGTGGGACCCCACAGTGCCCACAGCTGACTGCCCAGGCTAGGGGCAGGGTTGTGAGTCGAGGGGGCCACACTGTGCTGGGCCCACCAGAGTCACCACAGGACCCCAGTGTGCTCTGTGTAGGGTGAAGGCACAACCAGAACCTGGCGTGGCCTGGTCCTGAGTGCCTCTTCTTCCTGCTTCCTCTGATGGGGACATGGAACAGCTCTGCTTTTGAAACTGCAATCCTGTGCATAGGACACCCCGCAACTCCAAAGATCAGCTGCCACAAAAACTAGCAGGATGCAGCCCTCGGAGTGGCCTGCGGTGTGAGTAAGTGGCCTGTGGCGTGGGTAAGTGGCCTGTGGCGTGGGTAAGTGGCCTGCGGCGTGGGTAACTCAAAGGCAGCTGGGGCTTCAGGAACAGGAGGGCACTTGTGAAGGGCTTTCATCTTGTGCGTCAGACGCCACTGTTGGAATTGCTTCTAACAATCACAATTCCTCATTTCATGTTTCTGATGAATATCTGTCCTTCTCTGAATTCAAAGTTAAATCTTAAGCAAAACTTAAGGAAAACCCTGAATGGATTGGAGTGAAAACTGGTCTGTGAGTTGCACCTTTCTTCTGCCTTCTGTTCGTCTGTGTGTGTGTGTGTGTGTGTGTGTCTGTGTGTGTGTGTGTCTGTGTGTGTGTGTATGTGTGTGTGTGTGTATGCTTTTATTTTCCTTTCATTTCCATGAGCAATAGTAAACAGTGAGATAACTCTACAGTTTTATAACTAATTTTTTAAAAAGGAAACCTTGATGCTTTGAGCTGACTGGGTCACAGTCCGCTGGCTCATAAGCTTAGTGGCTTTTACATCATCTCCTACGGCCCACAACTAGCAATCGGCTGTTTTCCCTTGGAAGTCAAGTTATGTGTAGCCTATGCAAAGGACTTCCTTGTTTGGAAGTGGCAACATTCTTACACCTGTTTTAGCACAGAAATAATCCTTTATTTCAAGGGGTTACGAATGATTCTTAGGATACATGAAAGCAAGCTTTTGATTTGTACAATTTCTGGGAAATTAAACTTCCCTCTGCTGACCACAAGGATCAGTTTAATGTTGATTTCTTTATATTTATGCTGTAAAACTTCAAAATGGAATTACAATTCTCAATTTCCATGTAATCAAATTTCAGATGAGACCAACTATTACCAGGTTTAATACAATATAAATGTAACATTTGGGCAAGATATGTTTTCTGGATATTGCAACCTTTAAGAAACAAATCAAAATAACAGAGGAGGAGCATCTGCCCATACATTAGTCTCTTCATTTACTACTGAGTCACCTCTCCAGCAGGACCCCAATAAAAGGAGACCAGAGGTAAGTAACATCATTGCTGTCTATAGAGCAAGAAACTCATTTTTGCCCAGAAGAGGTCTGAGTCTTGTCCTTGCCTTCTGGAGAGTGGTCTTAAGAACCTAGATGAACGTTTGGTTTAGGTGGTGGCTAGCCAGGACAGAGAGGCCATGGATCTGATGTAGGAAGAGGGATTGGCCCCACCTGCAGGGTCTAGAGACCGAAGCCTGTGGGTGGCCACATGGGCTATCGGCCAGCCCATCTAGCCACACCCTGGGGTCCCCATCCTGGCTCTGGCCCTGGTCTGGGCTTGTGCAGGTAACCATGTATCAGAGCTGCAGGGCAGCTCAGGCTGGCTCCACAAGGTGACGCAGCCCTGTGAAGGAAGCCCTCCTGGGCTCTGCCCACTGGGCTTCTTCCCTGGACTGATTTGCATCTGTATTCTTTCCTTGTAATGACCCTCATCATGAGCAGTCTGGCTTTTCTAGAGGCCTTTCTAGTGAGTTATGAAAGCTAGGGAGTTCTTGGAGGCCTCGAGACCTGCAACTGGTACCAGCAGTGAGGGGGGTCTTGTGTGAACAGGCCCCTCAAAACTCATTACTCAAAATTCCTCGCAGACTACACTGAACGTTTTATTTCTGTTTTTCATCACTTATAACTTGTCATCAAAATAATATGTGCCCATGGATTGTAAAGTCAAGTAGTTCAAAAAGGCTGATTACAAAGTAAGGTATTTCCCTACCCGTATCCTGATCAGACTCTCTGGCAACAGAGACTTGGTATTAGCCCCGTTCCTTGTGGTATGAAGTTCTGTGTGTCTAAGTAGCATACATTTCTACTGCTTGTCTTTCCTATTATACACTGCATCTATTATTCCCCTGTATGAACGTTGGGAACTTATTTCATTTATACCCACGCCCTCCCTTCAGTCCCTCACTCCACACTCCTTCTAATATGTACTTCTAATATAATTGTATTTCAAATTTTGGCTACGGGTGAATTTGGTCTGCAGTATGCATTTTCTCCCCATGTGAGGCACAGAACATACTAGGGTTATATTGCTTGGCCTTTATAGCGTTTTCTGCTTTTACAGACTTTTCAGTTCTATGGTTGTCTATATGCTTCCTCTTCAACATACCAATTTGTCAAAATTTAAAAACAAACAGACAAAAAGTCCCATTGTTCCCATTATTTCTGCTGTGTGACTTTCTGGTGGAATGCTGAGTTCCAGACTGCCCCCAACTGTGCTTCCTGGATGTGCCCCTTGCACCATGCCAGGATGTAGGGTGGCCTCTGCTTTGCTGCTGCTCCAGGCCTGTCCCCTAGACCCTGGTCCTCGGTCCACTGGACTCACAGGCTTGTTTGTGAGGAGCAGGCCCTGCCTGTGGATTTGGAAGCAGGAGGGGTACAGCTCCCACCACTGTCTGGAGAGTCTGAAAGCATCTGTTTCTCCTTCCCACTTGACTCCAGGCAGAGCTGGCTGGGATTCTAGGAGACATCCTTGCTCAAGCTCTTTTTCCTTGTACCTGGTTATCACCAGGGGTTATCTCCCACCTCTGAAATATTTTGAGATCTTCTTATTCCCAGGGGTTTGAAATTTTGCAACAATGCTTTGAGAGTGAAAGTAGTTTTATTTTTCTAGTGCTTGGTTGGTTGGTTTGGTGTTTAGTCATACTTTGTGTAGAGTGATCAATGGAAGCTTCAAATTGGGAGCCTGATATAATCCTGCAGCTGCTTCAGTGGCCTTATTTCCTACCCTCTAATTGTCTATTCTGTCCTTCATTAGTCAGATAGTGAAACCCAGGAGTTGATCTTCTAATTTTCTCATGCTTTTCTTCCCATTTTCCTTTTTTTTTGTCTTATCATATGAAAGATTTGCCCCATTGTGTTTTCCCAGGCTATCATTTTTAAAAATTTCTTCACACATCCTATATATATATAATTTACATACTGAATATTAAAAAAATGTTATAAGATCTACCTGCCACGAGTATGACATCCATTAATTCCCCAGAACTTGTTGCTACTTCTCATATGCTTGACTTGATAGTAGCAGTTCTTGGTTCACGGCTGCACATTTCTTTTGTCTGCTTTCACTCTGCCCTGTCACTGCTGGTTTCAAGTCTCTCCAGTTTCTGGCTCTCTTGGAGTGTCCGCTGCATCTTGGCCCTCTATCTGCATTGAAAAGAAGGACACGAGAAAGTCTTTCCTGTTCTGGATGCACCAGGAGACTGCAGATTGGTGGTTTTTCTGTGAGTGACAGTGGGAGGGCGGGTACATTCTTGGGAAAATTCAGTGTTGTCATCTGTCTTTTTCCTTCTCTCAGTCTGTTTCCTCAGAGAGGAATCTTCGGTGTCTTCTAAGGAAGGAAACCTAGCCTTGGTTCTCCATGGTGAGGAAAGACAAGGGCACCTTGGCCAGGACCATCCAGTCAGTGACCACAGGGCTCCTCCTGCACAGAGTGGGCAGGGAAGGATGGTCTCTCGTAACCCAACCATTCTTCCTGTCTCTGTCAATTTCCAATATTTTGTTGACTTCATTTTCCATTTTCTTGGATTGATATCTTTTTATCTTAGAAAGAAGCAAAGAAAGTAAAAGAAAAAAATTGCTCTAAATCCATCCAGTTATCTACCTACCCACTTCTATATTCTCAGAGAAAAATTTGTATTAATTCAAGTTAGCATGAATTTGATATTTTCAAAATTATTTTATGAAGGAAGGATGGGGAAGGCCTCCTATGGTCCTTAATGTCCTCAAACTACATCCTTTTTTTTATTAAATAATGGAAATTGCAAGCTTTTTGTTTGTTTGGTCAATGAATGGCTCATTAAAGTTGGGCCTCCTCGGATGCTCCCCACCTCCCCCCACCTCCTCCATTAAGCCTTTGGGAGGCATTTTGCGAGTAAACACTCTTACCTCTGAAAATCTTTTTCTGACCTGAGGTGAGCATGAAGTACATATATAGATGTTCATAGATGCTTCCTTTGGTGCATCCCAAAGGTTTTCTTCAGCCAGGGAAGGTGGAGGCGGGGACCGGCCTGGGCCTCAAGCAGGCGGCTCCCCTGCAGCCTCTTGATGGGTGAGGACCTCAATTGATGGACATGGCTGCAGCCATCGATGTCAGTTGTGAAGACTGGCAGCAGGGAACAATACGGACTGTGACTGCTGTCCTGTGATTTGTTTTACGGAGTGTACGCAGGCATGACCTTACACCCAGGTGTTAGCCGACAGGCCAGGGGAACGTGGTTGTTAAATTATGTCAAGGATTTGCTTCAAGTAACATGTTGCCAAGGACTTGACACCCTCCTCCACGGATGCCAGGCAGTGGCTTTTCTCCACACCGTACAGATTGGCTTCAATACTGCTTTTAGTGAAACAGAAAAAGAGTAACACAAGATCCCTTAATGCCACATGTAGACAGTTGTGCTCATGGCACTAAATACACACATACATACATCTGTATTTGAAAAAAGCATCCCACGTATGTAGCATTTTAATTTTAAAAGGTTTGTTCTACATATATAAACTACACAACGAATGACCCTTTTAACAGAATGCAGACTGCTAACTTTGTGGTGCACTTTTCCTGAAGGACAAAATTCTGTTTACCTTTAAGATAACTTTTACACTTCCTGCTGCAGAGTGAATCCGAAGTGCCTGTGGTGCTGCCGGTGTAGAATACCACACGGTCCCTGCGCATTCGCGGCCTTGAAGATGTTTTCTTCCTAATTTATTTCAAGGGTTTTGAGAATGTTAGTGAATGCTCAGTGCGTATTCTAAAATGAACCCTGTTGCCCTATCCAAACCTCAGAAAGTCTTTAAAAATCAGAACTCAAAGAAATGCCTTCTGTGTATTAAAAAAGGAATGTAAATTTGGCTCAGAATTTTCCACGGAAACTGCACATGCACATTCATGCTTAACAATGTTTCACTTAATACTTCTGCTCCTAAGTAACTCTGATTAAGTGTCATTAACCTACTCTAATACACCTCATGACATTAAATACAGAGGCATGGCTGATGCAGCTCATCAAAGTGGGCAGGGGAGGAGGACCCAGCAGGGCCCCTCACTGTGTGGCTAGGGAATCCATGAGGAGCTGTCTCTCCTTCCCTCCACATCAAGGGGCTTCAGTCACATTGGAATCTCCTGGCAACCCCAGGGTGGAGGCTGAACCCTTTCTAACTTTAGGAAAGGCCTTATCCACCCACCACAAAGGGTGAATATAATACAGCTTGAAATGGGACTTTTAAGTCTGACAATTTATGTACAGTCCTAAATCTGCCCTGACCACTTGTTCAACCCATGAAGTGGTGTTTAATTTAGGTCCAGTCGCAGCTGATCATACATACAACAGGCAAACCAACCAGGACCCCACGATCCTGGGCGACTTCCGAGGAGCCTTTGAGTGTGTGAGTCGGATGGCATAGGGGGCACACAGAAGAGCCAAGCACGCAGTGTGGGAAGAGGGGGAGGCCGGGATGGAGCCCCTGAATGTCTCACCCCGAGCAGCGACGTGCCCGGGCAACATGGCGCGCCTTTCCCCTGGGCTGTGGCTGCGTGTGGTTGGGAAATTCAGTGGTCCCAGAGATGTTTTAGTTTAAGGAAAGGACAAAATGAATAAAATCCTCTGTTTCCCTCTCTCTTTCTGCTGGAATGGAGCACTTGAGCCATCTGCCTTCCCCAGTGACAGCATGCTGTTTATTCAAATGAGGCTCTGGAGCACAAAGGTGGCTTCAGTGGGCCGGTCAGCTTGTCTCCCCAGCAGGAGCCCCCACTTTATGGAAGCTTTTAAAGTCTGCATCAGTGGCGCAGAGAGCTGATGTGCAGAGCACAAAAGGATACAGTGTAGTCTAATGTATGCGCCTTTCCTGTGGAATCCTAATGGTGCTGTACTGCAGGGAATTTACACAAACCTTATAGGAATTAAAAAGAGACATTTATTTCATTCAGAGAATGCAGTGACTTCCACTGCTTGTGCTACTGCAAAGCCCAGCTTTGAAAGAAGCTTTTATTGTGCAGGAAGAAAGCGGCTGGGCCTGGAGCCTGGGGCCCGCCCCGCATGCCTAGCAACTCTGGGCCTTGCTGCTCCCAGTGCCCTGGGCTGGGCCTTTCCGTCCATCCTTAATTGATTGGGTTAATATAAACCCAGCACCGCTGGCATTTGTGTGGCCCCCACAATAAGGCTGTTGTGGGCTTCTCTCTGTTCCTGTGTCCCCTGTTTAGGAATGTGTCACTCTGCACAGTTCAAAAGTGTGAGCAAGTGGAAAGAGCCACAATCACTTCATTAATGGTTTGTAAACAGCACCCAGAGCTGCGGCCACCTGCGTGGGGCGAGGCGGGGCCCCGCTGCTGAAGCTCTGCCCAGAACCAGCCCCGAATCAGGCTGAAGAGTCAATACCAGCCCTGGGGACGCTCGCCCTCCTCCCAAATGGTGGCATGTTGGGGAATGCCACCATGTCTTTCAATTTTTGAGAGGGTGTTTCAAAAGGGATGTAAGAGTACGATTTTCAAAAGTTGAAAATAAAGTAAACTTTGTAATCATTCCAGGCAGCAGAGGTGAGATTTTAAAGGCAGATGGCAGGATGGGGATGGAGGGATGTGGCTGGAGAGGGGACAGCACTGGGCACTCCTGTGTTTGGTTCGCCTGCACGGCAGACCTCACCGGACAAGCTCCCCTCTCTAAACCCATGCTCCCTGCCCTGACGTCTCCTGGCACCACCCCTGTGGGATGTCACCAAGGGTCTGCCTGGACTCCATTGTCACGTCTGGTGTTGGGGAGGTGTCAGGACTGTCACCACATCTTCATGGCTGCTGGCTGTGGTATTTTCTTTTTTTTTTAAGTGTCTTTTAAACTGTTCCTTTAAGCACAGCTACTTCCGTGGGAAGGTCAGAGGCAGCAAAACTTTGAATTCTGTCACTTGGAGAAATAATCATGGGTGTTTTTGAAACACAGTCATCTCAGGGACCGCTCTCTGTGGAGAACAGGGGTACCACTCACTTTGTCCTGGCTTTCTGCCTGTCCACAGGAAGCTGCCTGCTTCTTCAAAAATGGCCCTTGGCCTGCACACAAGCTCAGAGCATTTAGCAGGGTATAAAAATGGGCAGATAAGACCCCCTTGCAGAGCTGGCTGTAAAGGGATGGGAGAATGGAAGAACATCTTGGGAAGAGAGGGAGAGGACACCAGAGAGAGGGAAGAATGAGACAGGGAGGACTGGTGGCCATGGAAACAAGCCTCCAAAGCACCCCTGAGATGAAATTGCTCTCAAAAGAATGAAGATGAGCATGCCCTCCAGAGACCCCCGTTCCTGCACAGGTGGGTCCCTAGCTGTGGGCTCTGGGTGTTCCCAGCGATAAGACAGTGGAAAATGCTGAGCAAGGACCCAGCTGTGTCTCTTTCTTTCCACATGCCCTTGTCACATGAGCCTGACCTGACCAGAGGTGTGGCCCCAGCAAGCCCACCTCAGCCACAAGGGCTTACATACTCTTGTTCCTGAGCACAGCACCCAGCCAGACCCCTGGGAGCTGAAGCCTGGAGAAAAAGGGCAGAAGCTGCTGCTTTGACCACAGCTGGGCCTGCTCTGTGGTATCTCTCTCTTCCACTCAAGGCCCCAAGATCCTCAGCTGTCCATGGCTGGACTTTGTCCACAGGTATTTCCAGTGACCATGTACAGGCTGCCGTGCCTCTCCCAGGACACAGCTAACCCAGGGGCAGGTTCTCTAGGCCTCCTGTCCCTGTCCATCTGCTACCCACCAGGATGACCTTCAAAGAACATCATCTCTGTCTCCTGTCATGGGGGTTAAGTGAGATGCGTTTGCCCCCACAACACCACAGCTCAACCAATGTCCCACTGGAAGCATTAGTCATACAATTTGCCAGCACAGAGGAAAGAACAGATCCAACGTGGAAGGGCAGCTCTGGAAGCAGTGCATCCTGTGGACCAAGACCTACTTCTGACTAATTGGACCTGAACCGAAACGGGGCCACTCCCCCCTGAAAGGCTTCCTGTGTTACTGGTGGCCTCACTATGACTCAGCCCTGGGGTCCCTTAACAGACCATGTCCTGGGATACTGATGTTTTCCTTTATCCATTCAGCAGCTACTTGCAGAAAATCACTCATCCCAGCTACAGAAGCCAGTGAGGGCACTGACCCTGCTTCCCATCTGTCCGGGGTGCTCTGTGCTCTCGTCACATCACACCTTAGAACTGCCCTGCGGTCCCTCTGCCGCCCCCCCCCCCCCGTGCCTGCTTTCCTTCACCCTCAGCTCTGTGCAGCTCACTGACCATCCAGGAAGAGCCAACATCCTCTCCATAACTGCACTCGGAGAGCACCAAGGGGTAGGCTAGGTTCTTGGCAGCTTAAGTGGCAGATTGACTCCTTTGTAAAATGTCTAGAAACAGGACATGTTCCTACTGTATGCTCAGAGCCAAACCGTCACTGAGTGTGGCTTAGTGAGTAGGTTGCCCAAGTCTCTGTGGTCATACTTGTCAAATGGAACCCACAGGCTAAGTGCTGCCATATGTGAACCTTTCTGGACGGATCAGGCCTTGTGGACTTAGTGTCAAACCAGAAGGTGTGTGTGTGCATGCGGGGAGCGTGCTGGTTGGATACAGGGACAGTACTTGGTTTTCCAAGACCTTGGTCCTCTCAAGTGTTCTATCTTTAGAACATCAAAGGATGAGAGAGAACATGGACGATACCCAGACCTCGTCACTGGTGAGTTGTGCCCCGAGCCCTCTTCAAAGCTTCTTGTATTCTGCTGGGTTTGGCCGGGGATCAGGGGCCCCGTGTGCACAGGCAAGCATGTGTGACCTGGGGCCTTGTGCCAAGAATGATGATGGAATTCATTTTCTGCTCAAATTTTATAAGTGACTGGTTCATAAATCCTCTAATCTGTGGGAGGAGCACCCGGCTGCCCTTCTCCCTCCTTGTGGCTGGGGAAGGGTTGGCCATGCTGAGGGAAGGCTGTGGAGCTGGAGGGAACTGAAACCAGGTCTTGGAGCCTACAGACCAGGGGGCTGCATCTTCAGGGCCCGGGAGCCCGGATGTCCTTCCCAGAGCCTGACGCACGGCAAGAGCGTGCACCCCAGAACGCACCACCAGCCTGTTTCTGTGGCCCTTTTGTCATCTCAAAGGTTTTTTGTCCTCAAGTTCTGCCTTTTTACCATGTTTTCAGCCAAATCTCACTCTGCTTAGCTGTAGATCCCAGTCTGGAAAGGAGGGTGTAAGGATAAGGGGAAAATTGACATCTCTGCCTGCCTGCTCCACAGAGGTGCGTGTGGGTGCACAGCGGGAGCGGCATGACTCATAGGCCTTCCCTGGAGCTCCCTGCCCTCTCTGTTCGGTGTGCCTCATGCCCCTGCAGCCCTTCTGTGGAGTGAAAGGAGAGGGGCTGAGCCATGGCAACCCTGCATTGCTCTGGCACCTGAGCCGAGCAGGCTCCATGTGACCCACATCCTGCCAGGTACCACTAGGACTCAGAAATCATACCCAGGTCCCTGAGCAGGGAAGACATGAATTTCAGGCTACAGGGAGCAAGACAATTGATGGCTCAAATGACAAGAAGAAAGGTACGTCGAAAATAAGAAAACGGGAGGGGAGGGGCCATGGGGCAGGAAAGGTGGTGGAATGAGATGGACAACAATGCCCTGGGTACATGTATGACTGCTCATATACTGTGACTCTACATTGTGTCCAACCAGAGAAGTGAAAATCTGTGCTCTGTTTGTGTACAATGAATCAAAATGCGTTCTGCTGTCATGTACACCCAATTAGAATAAGTAAATTAAAATAAATAGGAAAAGAGATGGGAAGAGGTGAGGAGAGCCCAGCCAGGTTCCAGCTGAGCTCCAGGAGGCTGGCCTTGGTGGCCGCATCCCTGGGTGAGCCAGGGCCTCCTCCTCCTTCCTTCACTCTCTCCATCCCTCCCTCCTTTCTTCCCTTTATCCCTTCCCCTTCTTTCCTTCCTCCTATATACCATCCCTTCTCTCCCTTTCTCCCTCCCTCCTTTCTTTTTTCTCTCCCTCTCTTTCTCTTTTACTCCTCTTTCTTTCTCTCTCTCTCTTCTTTCTTCTCTTCCCTTCATTTTTCATTTGTAACACTGTAAGGCCTTGGATGCCTTTCTTGATGTCTCTAATCAGAATTGCTCCTTCTGTAATCTTTTGAGGATGAACTAGACCACCTCAAGATTTCCTTCTCCTTTCTATAATTTTGGTAAATGAAACTATGGAGGGGAAAATGGGAAAAGAAAACCCAAGGTTTTAAAAATGAAGCCATGTCTTGAAATGCCCATGGAAATGCAGAAAGACTGAGGGGTGCAGGACAGGAGTGCCCTGTTCTCTGATGGGTACGCTCCTGTGGTCACTTTCCTCCAGGCCTCCCACGCCGTCTATGCTCTCAGTACTGCTTACACACTGCCTCTGGGTACTGCCACAGTCTGCCTGGATCAGCCATTTGTGCAACGTCCAGATTTCCTTGTTTCGAGTATGGTGGCCATGCTTAAGCACCTGTGCACAGCCCTGCACTTGGCCTTGAGCAACCCCATGCAGCCCACCGCCTGCCCTCCTGGACCCATGCTGGTGGGTGCTGGGACAGAGCAGAACATGGGCTCCGGCCCCCAGGACTCTGCTCTCCAGGTGCCCTGAGCCAGTTCAATTGATCCTGGGTTGGACCTGGTTACATGAGAAAGCAGCAGCTCCTCTAGAGCTCCCAACCATGGAATCTTGGGGCACTTTCCCGGAACAGTTCTTGTTCTGGAAGCAGCTCATGAGCTGCTTTAATTGAGTGCGCCATTTCCTCTACTTCTGTGCTTGTTGAGGCGGATATCTCAGGCTGCTCTTAAATAGCCCAGTGACACTGAAGGCCCATCCGCACACAGAATTGCAAAGCTCTCCTCAAACACCAGACCTTGAATTCCCGTGAGTCTTATTTGAATTTCATCACAAGAATTATCATCTAAGTTAGCCCTTTAATGCTTTGCAAATAGTAGTGGTACCCTTAATTTTAATTCATGTTCTAAATCAGACTTTATGTTACACTCAATTATATCTTCAGGACTTAGTTGCCAAAGGTATGTTGAGCTGGAGGGCTTTCTCTTCTTGAGAATAAAGCATTTGATGTCTGCATTGCTTAATAAAGTGGGTAGCAATTATTAATACAGTAATTTTTTATTAGTTTAACTGAAACCAGAGATATAAATGTTTCAAGATTTAGACTTATAACATAAAAGCCAAATTAAAATAAGTCCAAGAAAAAGTCTGTGAACTTAATTTAGTTGAATTCTACATTTTCAAAGCAGAATGGGTGATTATTGTTACTCACGGTTGTTAAAAAATATTTTTAAGCATGCTAGAATTTGAATTTCTGGAATTATTAGTCTTTTATTGAATCACAAAGCCAAAGCCAGCTGAAATTGTTTTGAATACAAAATGGAACATTGTACCAATATTCTGTGCCTTCACTCGGGCCAGCCTCCTTATACTTGGAGCTTGCCAAAGCGTTCCCTTCCCCAGCAGACCGGGGAGAAACCGTAATTGTGGGATTTCAAATTACAGCGAAAGGAAATTGCAAGCTCGCCCTTCCTTGTGTGCAGGCAATTAGCAGACCGTATAAAGTTTAGTGAAGGACTCTGAGTCTTCAAGACGCGAGGCAGCCTTGGGTCGTGCAGTCACAGAGCTCAGAAAGGCCCAGCTTGTCCTAGCTTCTCAAAGTTGGCCCTGGTGACAGTCCCTGTGGGGTAGGAAAGGTAGAGGGACTGACCACACCCTTCCATATCGGGTTGCCAGCGTCACATACGGAGGGAGCCCAGGCTGCCATGCGCGGGAAAGAGCAGCAAGAATCCCTGTACAATTAAAGCGCACCTACAAACCCAACTAAGTGCCCGCTCCCCCACGCCCCTCGCAGAGCTGAGCTACGGTCCTCTATGGGGGAATTATTCCCTAATGTGTTATTTGAAGGAAATGGAAATCTGTAAAATTTTCCATTCAAGATGGGCAACAGGGTTGTTTCTAGTGGTCATGTAAAACCTCTGCCAGCCTCTCTTCGGTGCCCATTCGCGGTCTTTTAAAGGCAGGGGCGCATGGAAGGCCAAAGGCGCAGAGGGAGCGGGTGACGGCCCCGCCCCAGTCATCCCCGGGCTTCTTCTGGCCATTTCTTTGCTCACAGTGTTCCTTCCAGTACTTCTGCGACAGTTTTCCTGTGTGACCTGCCCCCTCTGTTAGCACAGGGTCACCTCCATGGACTGGTCTGGCGTTAACTCCCAGAGTACCTTGCGACGGAACATGGTAGTATATTAAACATGGGAGAACAAAGAGCACCTTTGGGGGACCAAGGTTTTATACACACACACACACACACACACACGCACACACGCACACACACACGCGCGCACACACACACACACACACACACACGCGCGCGCACCTCTGACTTGTCAAAATGTCTAAATTGCAGGTATGCTTGATGTGCCGGTTTGTCTACCACAAGCACGTGTATTTTTTACAGTGGGGGAAAGTGTGTGTGTGCACGTGCACATGTAGGAACTGGACGCCTTGCTGGAGCAGGGGGAGCGATGTCCCAGAGCAGAAGGGGGCCCACGTTGCCCTGTCCTCAGGTTTGCCCAAGGGAAGGTGGGGAAGCCGGTCAGATAGATGCAAGCCTCAGAGCCAGGAAGAGGCTCAGTGAGGGGAGGCAGCGGCTGCTCTGCACCACAGGCCTTCGTCCCTGGGAGGAGGTTTTTCAGCCAAAAAAAGAACAGGTCTGCTCTGCTGGACAGCAGCACATCACACAGGGAGCTCACACGCAGGAGCGTGGAACGTGCACTTGGAGAACTGCTGCGGGGTCCCCAGAAATTCCCCACAAGGGCGGATGACTTGCAACCCATCTTTCAGGTGATGTTGAGGGCAGCTCTGCTGCCCCTCTGATGCTCACAGCAGAGGGCTCCTCCTCCGACCACCCTTCTCTCTTTTCCCTTGGCCTGCGGAAAACGTCGGGGTCAGATGGGACTGGCCGAAGTGGTGAAACCTAACGATTTTCCCGACGAGAATGGTGTTTCAAGTTTACAAAAATGCCTGCTTCCAGCCCCCTGAAATGTGGGCAATGCCAGTGCACACTACTGCAAGTCTGGAGCCCTGGGCTGCAGGATTGGCCTGGTGCCCTGTGGCCAGGCAGGGCCTGTGAGCCCGGGGCTTCAGACTCCACCGCTCACTTGCCTCTTGGCACCTTCCTTCCTGGGAGTGCTTTCCCTCCATTTTCCACTTCCTGGGAGATTTTGTTTCAGAGTGGTGTTATTGAAATTCCTCTAGTCTTATTCTGCAAATCACCTGAGATCCGTTAGAGACGTCACCTTGGAAATAAATCCTGCGTTAGTGCAGCTGGGATGACCTGTGGTTCAGATTAGCATGCAGAGGTCAGCGTGCCTGTGCATCTCTGAGCAGGCTCAGGTTGGGGCCCATTAGAGCAGAATCAGCATTCCTCAGCCACCTCTGTCTGGCACAGGTTCTCCCAACTGCTCGCCAGAGACTCAAGGGACAGCAGGTAGAGCCACAGTGCAGGAATGTCACAAGGCCTGGGACAGAGAGGGCTGCTGCTTCTGAGTACCGAGCATCCCACCACCAGCCAGCCATGCTCCTGCACACGCCCTGCTCCGAGGAGGTGGGCTCGGTGGAGGTGCTCGTTGTGGACTATCTGCCCCACTCCTCCCCTTGCTAGTATTGACCTTATGAGGAAGGTCACGTGGAAAACAGCCCAGCGCCACAGACAGCAGCAGCATCTGCACCCATGCAAGGGCCCTCGCTGAGCCACAGCAGACCACTCAGGGGAGGCTGGATGGCTCCTTCCGCTTTGAGACTGAAAGTCTCCCCTCGTGAAAACGTGTGGTAAATTTTCCAGCAGTGTAAACGAGCACCCTTAAAAACCCTTCCAGACAGACTCATAAAATAGACGCTCATTCAAAAATAAAGCTCTCTGCTTTCATGAAAAACGATCCACCATTAAAGCTGCTGGGATAGCATGAAAAGATGAAGGGAAGAGGCTAATAAATTCCGGGGAACCTCGGCGTCAGGAATGTCACAGCTGAGTAGAATGGACAGCTGAGCTCGGGTCTCAAGTAGGAGACCAGGAAGAAGGGAGGCCACGCATCAGGCAGGCACAGCTAGGTCCAGGGCGAGGTGCTCTGGGAGCCCCAGGGGGAGAGTGCGCTGCACCCTGCGCAGAGGGCCTCTGGAGCACGGCGGCCCGCTGTGGAACAGCATCCACCCAATCTCCCTGTCCTAATGGGTCACTCAAGTCCTTCTCTATCACTAGTGGAAGGGACAGGATGGCCACAAAGCACTAGAAATGTCCCTGCACAGAATGCGACAAAAACGTATCTCAATCCCACCAGGCACTTGTGGTATCTAATGAGACATGTAAAGTATGCATTCATAAATGTGGACAGTATGTGTAATTATATACAGCACTTGTGCCTGTATGCTCTTGAACATGTGTATCACCTTTTGTCAGAATTCGAAGTAACGGTCACTTTGTGTTGCAATGTGCCTAGTGTAACGGGACAGATTGTGTAATACTTAGAGTGCGACAAATGCCGATGCAGACAAGAATACGTGGAGGATGCGTGAAACGTCAAAATACTACAAAGATTATTGTGCCGAATTTTCAAATGTTTAATTTGTGCTAATTTACCTTAAGAGGAAGGCTTTGTTTTTGAAATTTTGCAGTTGAGAAATTACTTGCAGATGGGATGTGGCTGTAAAATGGTAATTATGAGGCTGTGATGACCAATGCCCTAGGGAAGGACACTGTCCCTGTTTGATTTTACCATGGTGAGATTGCAGCTGGGGCGTGCACTAGGAGCGTGCCGTTGCTGGCTGACCGTGAACAATACTGAAGGCTCCTGTGGTCATGCCGATGCCACATCTCAGACCTGCACAGTTCATGCTGGTTGCAGGTACTCAGCCCCTGACCTGAGCTCAGGCCACAGTCCCCCACAGGCCGCAGGGTGCCCTGTGAGCGGTGCCTCATGTGCACTAGTGTTAGCCCTGGAGCCCAGGAGCACTTGCAGATGTGTGGAAACGGGGCAGCCATACTTGAAGCTCCAGGCATTTGCTTTTATCGCAGCTGCAGCTTCCATAACTTGCTTGGGACTGTGTAATGATACAAGACACTCTGTCCTTACTGCCAGTCTCTGATCCTTAGGGGACTGTCCTGGTTTTCCCCACCTCCTCGGTCTTCAGAAGCTCAAGCCCCAAATGCCTTCGCCTTAATGTCCAGTATCACACACCAGCCTGAACTTCTCACTCTGGCTTTGGCCTGGCCCCTCTGTGGTCTCCTTCCTCTGCCCTGTGCCTGGCAGCTTGAAGCTTGGGGACAAAGACACACTGGTGTTTAGGCTACTGCCACTTACGGTGCCGTGCCATCCTTAGGAGAGCCTGGCTAGACAATCCAGGACAGCTCCTCTGTTGTGGGATGTCCCCACAACCTGGGAAAGTGAAGAAATAGGTTGCAGAAAAGTGCAGCTATAGTGGGCAAGATATAGGGGCTGCTTTGGTCCCTGCCACACCCTGTGTGAGTCTGACCACCTGTGGCTGCCCCCTCTGGGGAGGTGTCTGCACTTGGTAGAGCACCAGGTTAAAGGCTGAGTTAATTGTGAGTCCATTTGCCACTGAGTGGCTTAAAAAATTCATAGTGCAACAGGGCACAGTGCCACATGGCTGCTGTGTGCACAAAAAACATCCCACGGAGCCGCAGGCCACGGCACAGACTGCGCATTCATCCTGGAGCAAAGCTGAAGAGTGGAGGCTCGCAGCTGGGAGGCACTGCAGGAGACTGGCCAGCACTGAGTCACAGCTCCTGCACAGCCGGACCCTCTGGGCTGGCTTTGAAGAGAAACTCAAGTAAAGCTTCCAGTCAGGGGAGGAAGTAGGCAGATACAAACCGCAGACAAAGGCCTGGTGCACTTCAGCACACCCTGCCCCGGGCTGTCAAGCAGTCAGGAGGGCAAGTTTAGTCATGGAACCCAGCCTGGCCCCGTGTGGCTGAGGACATCTGCCAATGGCCAGAAGTGATTCAGAATAGTTGTCAGTCTCTGAGAGCAAGTCGGAGTGCAGGCCAGCTGGGGTTTCCGTACTGCAGACCCACACTGACCCCAGGGCAGGTGTCCATCTCACTCCCCTGAGCCTGTAGGTGCAGAGCGAAGAGGGTGCTGCCCTCCACGGGAGTCCCAGGACACCCTCCTGGCTCCCACCTCCTGGTGCCCCAGAGTCTTGCTGCCTGTCTGCTTCAGGCCACAGGGGATGGATTCCACCTCAGAGGCTCACCAGTCATTTTCTTTCTCAAGACTTTGAGAAGAGGATCAGCATCACTCATCGATGGAAGGACAAGAGTTGGAGCTCCAACACAGTCCAGTAGCTTTTCAGGAATATTTGTTATCTAGTTTACAAAACTCCATGTTATAGGAAGATAGAGTCAAACAAATATGTGCTGAGCAACTGATATTTCCTCGTTTTCAGCGGCTATCATTGTAACCACAGAGTTCAAATAATTCTAGCTTTGAAGCCAAACTCTCTTAACAAGCGTACATCATTTACCTGCTGCACCTACAAAATTTGAACTATATTGCTGAATAGACCCCTGCAGGAATTAATTATTAAGGGAAAGTAATTAAATCTAGTCCTCTAAGACTCTGATGATGGAATGTCAGCTAGCATCACTGGCACTCTGAGTAGGCCAGCCAAGATGAAGGCAGATTCCTCATGTGGAAGAAAGGGAGAAAACGTGTAGACAGGACTCAGAGCTGATGGGGTGTAGCAGTCCCTGTGCAGGGCTCCACCCAGAGGAGGGGCCCTGCTCCACAGGCCAGAGGAAGGCAGGAACCAAGGGCCAGGGACATGGAGGTCCAGAGGAGCAGTGTCCATGGGGAGCAGCTTTTCAGCCACTGGCCTTGGGGTCACAGAGAGGGCCCGTGGAGGGCAGGTGGGTAGGGAGGACGCTGGCCACCTTGGAGGGAAGGCTACTGGGAACCCACTGTCTCATCAGGAATGGGGACTGCTCTATCTCCTGGGGAACATGTCCTGGTAGTGGTGGGTTCCCTTTCCCTCAGTGGCTTCCTTTCCTGTTGCAAGTAGAACTTGGCCCTGCCCGTGCCTGTGCCGGCCCCTCACCATCTCAGGTTTCTCAGGCTAGAGCTGACAGGCCACTTGAACAGAGCTCTGCTGCCACCAGGGAGCACTACACAGCACTGGTTGTCCACGAGCTGCCCACAGACTGCACCCAGGGCCTGGTGCCTCACAGGGTCCCTGCTGGTAAACACTGCAGGTGGGGACCTAACCTGTGTGTCCGAAAGGACCAAGCTGACTTGGACACCTGTGTTCAAGCACTGGGTCTAGTCCAGGAGGGAGGCGGGCCGCGGTCTGTGAACACAGGGAGCACAGTCTCCCCAGCAGCCACAGGCACAGGCATCTGCTGTGGACACTGCTGATTATGAGCTCCTGACTGCCGTTGGAAGAGGTGTTTCCCACGGGTGGCCCTGGGCCGGGCCCCTATGGACTCACTCCCCTGCCCATTCTTTACTTCCACCTGGTATTAGGAGAAGACTTGGACCTTCCTCTGCCATTAATTAATTAGTTTAGGTAAAACAGACAGCTCTGATGAAAAACGGGCTGATTCATGAGAAGTGAGGAACATAATAGGTTAACCAGTATGAAGAATTAATATGAGGAAAGAAGAGAGGGAGGGAGGAAAGAGAGTAGGTAACTGGACGACATGCCACCTCAGAGGGACAGAACTGGCACCTCGGTCTGGAACGAGGTGGTTGGTGCAAGAGAAGCCAGATGCCTTCTCCTCTTGGTGATTGGCACAAGCGCACACACCTGTCGAGCCTGCTAGGGAGCCCTGCAGAAAGGCTGAGCCCTGGTCCCAAGCCCTGAGTGGCGGGAGGCATCTTTCCAGCAGTTATTTGCTTGCTGTGAGACCCAAGTCACCTCACTTTCAAGGATATTAGTGCACTCATGAATATTCAAATGCTACCCATTGTGATCTTGTTAAGACCCAGGGGCTTTCAGATGCAGCGTGATTTATTGACACGTTTAGAGTTTTCATTCCTGCGATGTAACAGTGTTTCCTTCCTGCCCTCATCCTCCCTCCTCATCTTTGGAAGTGGGGGCTCTCCTTCCAGAGATGAACCCCAAGAACCACGATTGCTGCCTCCAGAGACGAGCAGGGAAGCATCTGGGGCCAGGAGCCTGCCTCTGTGAGAAGCCCAGGGGAGTCCCCGGGAGAAAACAGCCAAAGTGCCATCTTCTCATTCAGCAGAGACAAAAGTGTGTCCAAGAGAGGAGACTTCAAGGCACCGGGTCACAAGTCAGGCTAATGATCTAAGGGAATCCCAGACCCAAAGTCACCATTGTGCCCGCACCGCTCCCTGAAGTCATTTTAACCCTTGGCTATTGAAACCCCTCTTTGCAAGGTGCCTCTGAGAAAGAGGCGTTTGTTATTCTCCTTGTTCAAAGACTCCCCCTCAAAAGCTTCCCCGCTTTAGTTTCTACTCTTCTACTCAAAAGAGAGAGAGGAGGAGGAGAAAGAAGAGAAAAGGGAGGCAGAATTGAGGGGATTAGTCACCTCTGGCAGGAAGGCCACAGGGGAGAAGGGAGTTGGTGGGGTCTTCATTCCCCTGGGCTGTGCCGGCCTTTCAGATGGTTTCCCTTTAATGACTTAATCACCTAATTAGCGGACTTGCTGGGAGAAGGGCCATTCCCTGCTGTGCCCTCCCACTCCACTTACCTTTCAGCGATTAGGTGAGGATGCAGGGAGAGCAACCAAAACAAACCCATTCAGCAGGAAATGCAGAGTGACTTTTATTTTAAATCCCAGCTTTGAAACCTGAGGAGGGGCCCTGTGTGCACCTCTCAACCAGGGCTTTTCAGAATTCCTCAGGTTGAGTTCATTTTTGTGCTTTGATAGCTCGCTGCTACTTTTAAAGGTTTTGTAATTGCTTTCCTTACCCTCTCTCTACAGACCTTGCTGCACGTGTTACAAAAGCAAGATTTTGTAGGGTAAGAACTGAGAAGTGCTCCTAGATCCTTCTCTGCTATGGACTTAAAGATTCTGAATGTAAGAAGTCCTACATTTAACTCCAAGCATGTCACTACCTGCTTAGAAGACTAAAATCCATGTGAAATTTGAGTGAGGGAATCCCAGGGTCCAAGTCTACCATGCAGCCCTGGATTTTCATATGCTCACCATCAGCCCTGAAGGCCTTGAGGTGGGAGGAAGGCAGGCTGGACAATCTTTGGCAACAAGTGAACTCCAGAAAAAGACATAAAGGACATCTCCAAGGCCAGGAGCAAGCAGGAAGCTGCAGGCACACAGTGGGGCCGCTGAAGTGTTTGGAAGGAGAGCCCTCTGCTGTGCCTCCTGGCCCCTCTGGAGCATTCCCTTTGGTCTCCAAGAAAGCATAGTGGACCAGCTCCCTCCTGACCCCTATGGAGCTGGGTGCACTACACGTGTGTGTGTGTGGGGGGGGTGCAATTCACAGTCTGGGAACAGAGAGGACTGCCACAGCCTCCCTCCTTGGCTTCCTGAGGTCATGAGCATGGCTCCGGTGAATGCCAGTGAGTTTTCAGTTCATCAGAGAGCAGGACGTCTTCTTACTTTTTACTTACTAGTGATGAGCAGAGGGCCATGAGCTTCCCTGAGTACATATCATTTCCTGGGGCAGCTGCCCCACCCCTTAGGGCAGCCCCCACATCTTGCATGTGGGAGATGCTTTCCCGAAGGAGTGGTTACTGCCTTCAAGTCACAGGACTATTCTAGCATGTTCCAGCCTGGAGTAGAAAGGCCCTGGGTCATCCTGCACCAAGTCCAGGTCTAGGGGACTGTGCCCAGAATGACTGAGCCACCAACATCCTGATGGCCCGTTTGCTAACACTCAACCCAGGAGAGAGCTGCCATCTGCCTCACCATGGAGACCTATACTAAGTTGAATGTGGTTCAGAAGGGCCTTCATAAGTGGGGGACCTGGCACCCCAGTGTGCCCAGCAGGAACCACGAGGATTTCAGGACAAGACACTCAAAGCACAGGAGGTGCGGGGCCAGAGATCTTTCTTCCATGAACACTGAAGCACCTCACAATCCACACTGGGACTGGAAAATTAAGACTGTTCCTGTGACTTAGCAATGTTATAAATCCCTGCACCCAAGGGAGCAGCAGAAAGAAAGAAGGCCAAATCACCACATCTAAAGAAAAAAAAAAAAGGAACAAACCAAACCTTTATAAAACTGCCATGATCTTTCTGTTCTCTAAAAGCCAGGCACATCACCAATAATACAAACACGGCTGAAAGGGAATTCAGGGACCATGTGGACATATCTGGAAAGACATATAAATACACTACTTATCAAGCCCGAGGACAGTGATTGCGTGCTCTTTGATAGCTCAGACACTAGGCGATGAACAGCTAAAGAAGACGTCATCAGAGCTGGCTTAGCTCACGTAGCATGGTAGTCTCAGTAGATGAAGTAGACATAACTTTCCTATGTTCATATAAGAATACGCAACCAGTGAAACTCCGTATCATGTACAACCATAAGAATGGGAAGTTATACTCCATGTGTGTATGGTATGTCCACATACACTCTGCTTTCACGTAGATCCAAACAGAACAAATAAAAAAAGAAGATATCATTGCAAAAGTATAGGTCTTTTCATTCTGTTCTGTCCTAGAACAGTTCTAGCTTGTGCAGTACTAGCTTGTTCTAGCTTGTGCATGGATGCCGGCCCTCACAATTTTTGAAACAAGTAATGAGAGGTCATTTTATTTATCTGGTTACACCTAATCACAACTTTTTCTTTTCTGAAACTAGTTTGCTCTGGGGAGAAAAGCAGCAAACTTAGAACCCTGTCTCCGGTCTGGCTGGGAGAAAGCTGCCTGCTCATGTCCTGTAGAGTCCCAGGTCTGCCCTTTGCCTTCAACTGAAGGGCAGCTTTGAGGTAAGAAGTCACTCAGACTCTTCGTTCCCGCTTAGAGTGTCTCCCAGCAAGGAGAGAGAAACCTTCTGTGTGGAAAACTCCAAAGAACATCCTTGTGGACCATGCCTGTGATTTCCTGCTGGAGCATGCTGTGAGAAGTCCTGCTGGGAGGGGAGGAGCTACTTCACAGTGGGAAACTGAGGGACACTACCTCAGCCAGACCAAGGCCACGGCCCAGGAGTCATGGTGAAAACACGTGGCCTTAATGAGAGGGGATGGGAAGGCCCTGCCCTCTGTGGTCTTCCTCCCAGGAACACGCAACCCCAGTCACATCATAGTGAGATTGGACAAATCCCAGTTGAGGGACACTTTATGAAATACTTCACTAGAAGTCTTCAAACTATCAAGGTCACAAAGGCAAGTCTGAGAAACTGCCACAGCCAAGAGGCACAGAAGACATCATGATGGCTGAATGGAATGTGGGGTCCTGGGAGAGAGAAAGGAAGAGGTGGAATCCAGCAAGCCGAGCACAGGGTGGACTGGGAGAAAGACGGTGTCTCATGTTGGCCTGTGAGGCGTGGCAAAGGTGCCAGTGGTGTTAGCGGGGAGGACTGGGTGCTGGTGGGGCGGAAAGTCTGTCCTGTGCTTTAACTGGTCTGTAAGTCTGAAACTATTCTCGTCTTCTTTTCCCACATTTTTATTGGTACATTATGATTGTATGTGATGGTGGGATTTGTTGTTACATATTCACATGTGCATACAATATAATAAGATTTGACCGATATCATCTATTCTTAAGAATAATTAAACGCTAAAGAGAATTTACACGGGATAAATGAATCTCAGGTCGAGGCTGATCACTCTGGTTGTTCTTCTGTGCTGCTGATCATTGGTGTCATGAGATCCTTTATGTTGACCAGGAAGTTCTGATTTCCTTATGGAAGTGCTTCAGTACTGTCACTAAAGCATGGATGTGCACGCCGATGCGTGGAGATCGTCTACTGGCTGCGTACTAACTCCTTGACATCTCACCATGGGACCCCCAGGTCGCTGTTGTCCTCTCTGGCTCTGATTCCTGAAGCCCCATGCACTCTTCACCATACTTCTGTCAGATTCCATCCACATCAACCCAATCAAGGTCAGGAGCAAAGGCCATGTGGTCAGGATGAAGGAGGACACTGCTGACCTCTTGTATGTATGTCTACAGCCCAGTCTGGAAATGGCCCTCCTTTGAGCGCTTGACTGTGCCATATTGGATGTCCCCATCTCCTAATTTTCCTTCTGTCTCCTGTCCACTGTTTCTCAAAATAGTTTGCTGGTTCTTTCACCATTTCAAATGTTTTACTTCCAAGACGGGGCCTTGTGTACCTCTAGCACACACTGTCTCCTAACGGGATTGTTCCTGGACTCGGGGACCACTGTGTACCTTTAGCACACACGCTGTTTCCTGACAGGATTCTTCCTGGGCTCTGGGGCCATGTGTACCTCTAGCACATGCCATCTCCTAACAGGATTCTTCCTGGACTGGAGCTGGATTCTGGCTTTCATTCTGGCCCCTCGGGCTACCTGGCTTCAGTATTCTCCAAACAGCAGGTGAGAGGTATTTTGCATATGTAAATGAGATCCTATTCTTTTGGCTTCTAAAGCCTTCTAATGTAGTCCTGCTGTTCTCAGATCAAAATCTGGAGTCCTTCTCAAAGCCTCAATCACCACACCAGGGTCTATGGCCGACTTTGGTGTCCATAAGTCTGTCCGCCACTGGCCTGTGTTCTTGTCTCTGCTTTAGACACTGCTCGCATCCCTCCCTGACCATGACCTTATATAGTTACAGTTCTGCGCCCCAGGGTCACCTCTTGTCTGAGGTCTCTCAACCATACCACCTCATAGGACAGTCCTCTGGCTCTCTGTCCCACCATCTGCCCTGCCTTTATCTGCCCTTCAGACAATTTAAGTTCCAAGAAAGGACAGGTGGTGTCTGTCTCCCACCCAGCTGTACTCCAGTGCCAGGCAGGATGTGGGATATAGAAAGCATCTTAGAAATGGCCCTCAGGTGAACGACACGTGAGTGCATCTTTGCCTTCATGCCAGTGTTCCGTCAGGTGTGTGCCTGGTCCTCACCTTTCACACGCCACAGTCTGGTGTCTTGAAGGTGTTTGGTGCACAGTCCCCTCCCCACCTCTTCATCCTCCCTGCAGCTCTGGCTGGGGGCCCAGGCAGGCAGGGCTGGGATTTTCCTGTGAGGGTCCCCAGTCATAGCCTGGGCTTTCCCGCAGTCCTCTCTGCCACAAGATGTCAGTCCTTGTCCTACAGACTGACCTCCCCCCTCAGTGTTCTAACTGCATGCCAGCCACACCGACATTTGTCTTTACCGGTGTGTGTGTGCCCCTCCTGCCTCTGTGTGCTCTCAGGATATGTAAAGATAATTCAAGCCCTTTCTCAATCACAGCTTCACATTTTACACAGCTTGGCAATCTGCACCCAGGTAACCCATCCGGACCTTCAACTCACATCCCAGACCCAGCTCAGCAGATACCTTTTCCCCCAGCTCCTGTTCCGTACCTTTTCTGGCTCCGCAGGAGCCAG
Source organism: Geosciurus inauris (assembly GCA_004024805.1). Classification (NCBI taxonomy): domain Eukaryota; kingdom Metazoa; phylum Chordata; class Mammalia; order Rodentia; family Sciuridae; genus Geosciurus; species Geosciurus inauris. Next base: position 260,920 of record PVHX01000210.1, on the reverse strand, counting down.
AAGCCCAGCCGGTGGACTCCCTGCCAGCTCCACATTTCTCATAGTTCCAGCCCAAGTGTCCTTCGCCGCATCTGCACTCCCTCCACCTGGCCCCACTGCCACTGTCACTCCTCAGACTCTCTCTGGACTGTGGAAAGGATCCCGTCCTATCCACGGACCTCCCTTTAAATGCTGTTTTCAAGTGGCCGCCCCAGGCTGAGCGGCATGAGCTCTCTGCTGCTCGCTAGCCTCTACTCCTTTCCATTTCCCACACTGAAATGTGCTCTTCTCGAAAGCCAGGACAGGCTGCCCTGCCCTGCCCATCATCCTGACCTCCCAGTGCCCTGCCCTCTCACCCTCCACTGGGGCACTCGCCCCCACGAGGCCCTTACTCATGCACCCACACTTGTGCCACAGGACATCCCTCCTGGCCTCTCAGTAGTGGGGACCCTGTGCTCCCAGGTGGCAGAGATGCACCCGCGCATCCTCCATGAAGCCCCTGTCTCTGGCTGGCATGGCCCCTCAGCCCTGGGCCCCTAGTGAGGTACTCTTTGCCCCCTGGCCTTCCTCTCCTTTCTGTAGGGTATTGTATCTTCATCTCATATTTTTACCTTGTCCACTCAGCCACTGTGCTCTTTAAATCAGCAGTCACCTCTCCCTCATCACTACTGACCCATGAGGCCTTTGGACAGGTGTTGGCTGCACTGAACTTACAGTCTGGTGGCCAGTGGACACCGGGCCTGTGCGTGTGTGCAGTTGGTGTACTTCATCGTGCTGACCAAGCCCATCGTCCTAGCAGATCAGCAGGTGATATAAGGCACTGATGATTTTCTTGTGATGTGCTAGGTTTTAGAAATTGAACCCTGAATGGTCAATGACTCCAGAGAGGCTCCGAGGCATGGGCAGAAGAGGTGACCACAACTGCAGTTGGCAGCTTCCCAGCACTGAGCAGGGATGGGGTGAGGAAGCCCAGGGAGGACACACAGCGGCCAGTCCCACTAATCACGGGCACCAGGTGGACTCATATGCACATGTGGGCCTGGGGTCTCCTCTGCTGTCTATAGGTGGACAAGTCAGTGCGTCGTGTTGGGTTCCATTAGCATCTGTGAGGACAATTTTGTCCTCAAGTTCTCTAGGACTTAGAGAACTGGCTTCACAGCTGGAGCACAGCTGAGTACACTTTGAGACGAAAACAAACTCGAGTGGATCTGGGTGACTTGTGCTGTGCTCGGGAAGGGGTTGTGCTTGGGAAGGGGTCGTGCTCGGATGTGCACAGCATCTCCGTGTCTAGGCCTGGAAGAAGGTGCCTCCTGCAGTCCCCGCCCCACCTTGGTGAGAGCAGGGAGGCTGATGAAGTTTTTCTTCTGTGCGGCGCTGGGGTGACATCGCTGCAGCCGGCTCCTCTTTGTTTCCATTGAAGCTCTTTGGAGCAGGAATGCCCACACTTGTTTGGAGGGTCTAATATCCGATGTGAGACAAGAGGCGCATGCATGGTGCCTGTCACCAGTGGCTCTATTAGAAGTCCTCCATGCTTCTCCAGGCCACACGGTGCGTGATGTAATTCCATTTTCTCCATGACCACGGGAGAGGGAAATCAGGTAATTAAACGTGAGAAGCCGGAGGCGGGCCTGGGGGAGCCCTTTATGCTCAGCTGCTTTCCCCAGGCAGCTGTCCAGCTGTGACACCCCAGGAGGATGATGTGGATCACACAAAGGCCGGACGCACCTCGGAGCACACAGATCTGGTTGTCAGGATCCAGCAAGCCAGCCATGTCCCTCTCAAGTGTCACCACTTCCCCTCAGCTTGAAAAGCTCCGGTGGGTGGGGCCCTCTGTCACTGCGACATGCTTTATGCTCTGGGGCCCCATTGTCCGGGGGCAAATGTAGTAGGCCCTGAGGCGTGGCCGAGTGTCCAAAGTGTACAAGAAAGGGAGCAGGAGTGGGGGCGGGCAGAGGAGGGAGGCCAAGCGGTGCTGCTGGGGCAAGTGAGTCATTTCAGAGGAAGAGTTCACCTTGTGCTCTGCACTGGCCTTTTTGATGACATTTTATCTACTAGTTATGGTCTTTGGTATCAGCTTTACATTTTGAAGATGGAAATAGTCTGGGAACTCTGCTGAAGGTGTTAAATCACTGGCTCTGGAATTTAAGAACTCCAAACTTGCCACACACAAACAAATCCCATAATGACTTTCAAGAATTATGAAAAACCAGGGAACTATATCTACCCAGCAAAGGCCCCAGTAAGGCTGAGGGCCCTGGAGCTGCCCAGCTGAGCAAATGAATCTCTAGTTCTGCAGATGGCTTGTGAATGGCCATCACCTGTTTGTTGGGTTATGTTGGGTTTTAATATAAATAACTATGTTTGACATTTCAATTTAGTTCTTACAGCTTTTAATACATTTTTATACTGTACTCTTCTGCAGATAATTTACTTCCCAGTGTTTCTTTATAATAAAAACTATGATGGGAAAAAATGTTCTCATTTATGTGTAAATTCTGTTAACAGTGCAATTTGCATAATCACATTCCCCCCAATGCCGTTGTTGTTTTTAAGTTGGCATTTTTAAATTGTAAAAGTGATCAACTATATCTCTTCTAAAAAAATCCATTAAGCCAGAACGTGATGTGACTTAGCCATTCTTCTTTTCAATTCAAATGCTACAGAGGGAGCTCAAAATGACGAGAAAGACATGGAGCAAGTAGTCGCAGTGTGTCCACTTGCTTAAGTTTGGAGATACTTGGGTGGAAGGTGCTCAGCATCAGTTCCCAGAGTCCTGCTCGCCCCTCTCTCCGTAAGGGACCGCAGGTCAGGGAGGACACAGCCCAAATGGTGATGTCCCAGTGTGCATGCTGTTTTTAAACAAGTCTAAAGAGGCTCCGTGGCCTGTCCTTCTCTCTGGTCTAAATGTGTTCTGCTGGCTTCTCCTAGCCCATCTCTACTGTGGGTGTCCAGTGCTACCACTCTTGCCTGGACACCTGATGGCAGCCACTCCCTCTCTGGAGGACAGCAGATAGTGTAATGCTTAAGGTGAGGGGTGGAGAACTGGTGCTTGGGCCCTCTCCAGCCTCTAACAGCCTGTGGACAGACTTGGTCACTGCTTTCCCATTGCTCAGTGTCTGTGAGGGGACTTTGCCCTCTGAACCCTGAGGACAGCCAGCCAGACTGAAAACAGAATAGTGCCTGCACACTCTCAGTCTTGTTTTAAACCTGGACTCCACCTTCGTTATCGATCGTTATTGATGACTCTCAATTGACTTCACCAGGGACATAAGCGATGGCATGTTGGCATACTTTGTTAACAGCTGGCACCGGGGGCATGTGCCGCCACTTCCCTTGTGGGTGGTGGGCTCGGCTGGGCTGTGGCTCCCCTAGGGTTGAGGCAGCTGCAGAGTCTGGGTCCTGCTGCGTTCCTTGCATCTGTCAGGAGAACGTCACTGTGGACGGCTTGAATTCAAAGTTTCCAAGGGCTGAGTATTTTTAAAAGACAGACAGACTGGTTTCTGATATTGTTAATGTGAGATGTCAGCCGGGAGCTGGATTTTAGGGCTGAACACAATCACTTGTTCCTGTTTGACTTGACACATCACAGCTGGGAGCCAAATTTGGTGGAGAAAACCAAATTTCGTGTCGTCCTTCCTGACATGAAGTCAGAACGTTTTGTTTATGGAATCTGTTTGAAATGTGCAGTTCTTGTTTTCACTTGTTGTACATCGGAAGCCGAGGTTCACGTGGCATAGCTCAGAAAACCAAATAACAGAAAGCCGAGCAGAAGGCAGTTACTGTGAATCCTCCAAAGGAATCCTGAATATTTATAGTCTCCCCAACTCCTTTGCAAAACTGCCAGAAAATGATGTGATCCCATGCTCTCCCATGAAAGATGAAGCCCTATGGGCTGCAGATCTATAGTTTTTTTTCTTGCTTTCTTTTTTTTAGAATGGCAGCCTAAAACAGTATCTTGAAGGAGGCTGCCAGTGTTTTCACATTTTAAAAAAGTGATATGCTTCCTCACGTAGGAGTGTTTAAAGGCGACCTACTTGTTCAAGACCACACGTGCTGTGGAGGACGTTGCTTTGTTTTGTTTTGCTTTTGTTTTATTTTTTATGTGCTTCTTGTTTTGTTTTGTTTTGCTTTTTTGAGGTGGGAGTGAATTTAGTTGTTCTCAATATAAAATAACAAAGTCACAACTGTGTCTGGGTGCTGCAGCACAGACAGGGCTGTTGTTTTACAGTGTTGGCAGTAAACCTATTGCTTCTAAACAAGTTTTCTATCTAACTACCTATTTGAAAGGAGATTAAAGCTGAAAAACTTGTGTCACACACAGCCATCGTGGAGCAGCTGCACTAGCCCTGGCAGAGAGCAGGCTGGAGAAGGGCCAGTCCCCACCAGGTAGCAGAGGCTGTGGGACCCTTGTTCTGCACAGGTCTGGTGGCCATGCTCCTGGATCTTACATCCTTATGATCAGAACTTGTCCGCTGGGGAGTCAGGAGAGCAGATACAGAAGGACGGCTGGTCTGGCAGAAGGCCACCTGATGTGAAGGCCACCTGAACGGTGTCATGAGGTCAGGGCAGAGGAAGGGACATAGACAGGCTGGAGGGCAGGTGGGTGTCCACATCTGCGTCAGTGTGCTGCATTCTGTTTGGAACACTGCAACAGGAATGGCCAAAGGAGCAAGAGACGGAACTCCCAGCAGGGGCCTCTGGAAGCAGAGGGCAGGGGCCCACCTAGGGCGATCGCCAACCTGCTCTGATGGCTTAGACTGCTACTTCCCTTGGTGAGCTCCCAAACCGTGCAGCCACACAGTGCTCTGAGGGGAGCTTGGACTTGGCCCTCTTTGATCAGCATCCTTGACAGCAGCAGGCTGGCAACTGGTTGATTTACGACGTCCAGGCGGTCACGTCTGGTCTCACAGAGCTATTAAAAAAGATGGAAATGGGATGCCTAAATGTTGACATCAACCCATGTGAGGAACGGATGGGTGTCTGGAAACATAATACTTCAAATTTAGGAGAAATTTATGGTTATAAGACCCAAAATCAGATACTACTTTGCTACTACTCAGCATACTAACAGATATCTTAGCATTCGATTATCACTCAGACACCTGATATATTCACTATTTCAGTCACTCTGTTGCTTTGTAATAAAATTAGGTATGCCCTGAGAAAGCCGTGCCATTTTTGAATGTTATGAATGATTGAGGGAAAATTAGTAAACCTGAAACCAATAACAATTTTATACTCTTTAAAATGTTCTTTGAATGATGACCTTAATCAAATGCAAGGCAAAATTCAAATTTGAAACACATATTTTTAAAAATTTGACCAAGGTTATTTAAAAAAATTATTAAAAATACTGATGAAAATGGTGAATGAAAGAGCTGTATTTTCTAGAGCAAGAAAAAGAAAATCCCTCATCCTCCCTCCCCTGCAGCGTCCCTTTCCAAACAGCTCAAGCAAAATTTAATTTCTTATGGTGGACACCAAGAACCTGAAAAATTCTAATGTTATTTTGAAAGAAAAAAACAAAGTAAAAATGTTGAAGAATTTTCAGTGGTGGTAACATATCAATGTTGTCAGGCAGATGTGGGCTCTGAGGGCTTTTTCTTCATTGTCTCTTTGATTTTCCCCTTTTAACTTTATCTGCATGGTCTCAGGTGGGAGGCTGGGTTTTCTCCCTTACTTAGTGTTTGCTCAGGACTGAGTGCTTTCCTGGGATGCAGGTGTTGAGGGCTACCACCCCAGAACCCCAGGAAAGCCCAGATGGCTGAGTCCCCTGCAAGTCTGCCTTGGTCTGACTCCTGTCCATCTGTCCTTTTCATCTGGCCTTTATGAGATGCCCCGTGCAAATCCGAGGGCACCTTCTCCCTCTGGATGGAGAAGCTCGAGGATGGCTTCTGGCAGGGATCAGGTAGGTGCTGGAATTCTGGGTGGGCTCAGTCAGCAGGGAGGTACTTGGCAATTTCCCCAGCCTCCTGGCCTCCAGGGAATGCTGTTTTCTGTAAATGTAGGTCTCTGCACATCTATCCTGAAGGTCCCTCACCTCCCTGCCACCCTACCCAGACGGGAGTCCTTCAGTTCAGGAAGCCTTTCAAATCTTGTGCTTCAGCCCATTTCTGGGCATAGGAGATGCTCAGAACTGCTGCCCCCAGGGTTTGGTTCAGTCCACATACCCCATCAGGGTACCCAAAGGTCCCAGGGATCTGAGGCTTTCCATGGAGTCAGGGGAGAGATGGGGCAGCTGCCAAGACCTTGTCTTGCAGATGTGAAATCTGGAGCCCTTGCAATCGAGAAGCTAACAAGATTGACATCTGATCTTTCCTTTGCATGTCTCCTCTCTGGGTACAAGGGAGTTATCTCAGAAATGCTTACTTGAGCACAGGATTTCATGACATTAGCAAATGTAATTATTTTTGTCATTTTTACCTTAAAATAGGTTCCAGCTCACTAGCTATAGGGCACACAAAGCCTAGTCTTCTCAAGGGTTGGGTGGAGTTTGTCCCAATAGAGGAACCAGGAATCTCTTAGGATCAGGGGAGCTTAGAAAACATTACAGAGGAAAGCTCCACATGTACTTACCCTGGGCTGGATGAGGGTATGCACCAGGTACTTCTACTGTTCCCACCACACACACAGACAAGATGGAGAGAAGCCAGATAGCCTGGGGTCTAATTGCTCTTTTTTTTCCCTCTTGAATTTGAGCTCTGCTGAGTAGTTGAACCAAGCAATGCACAGAGTAAAGGCCCAGCCCCTCATCAGTGCGCATCCACATCAGTCTTCTGCTGGGCACGACTCCTGCCTCTCCTGCTCCAAACAGCATCAGGCAGCATCCAGCCAATGGACCTCCCTAGTCCTGCCTCCCTACCCAGCAACTGCCCTGTTCAATCAGCTCCCATACCCCTTTTCTATCCATTGACCAGCCTACTCATGGCTGCATCTGTTCCTTCTAAATGTGGAATTGACCCTGGATATATACATCGACTTAGAAATTAAGACAAAAACAAACCAAAATAATTTTATGTGCATGTGTTTCTCAAATGGAAAGTCTTGGGCATGTGAAATCATGATTTTACTCCTCAGCACTTGGGCCTGGGTGGTGGTGAGCTGGTCTTGTACACCAGTTTTCCTGGCAGGTAGGGTCTGATCTTGGTTTCCACCAATCAATCCCCTTTCATGGCAGATCTCAAGCCACCAGTTGTTTGATCACAGACTTGAAAGTTGCTGACCATGTGGCCATCTCCTGAGTCTGCCTGGACTGGTGTAAGTCCCCTCCTGAATTTGTCACTGAATATGTGTTGGAGGAAGCAGTCATCTTGAAGGGTCCAGGCATCCCTTAAAGGGCCACAGGGTAGTGTCCTAAAGTCTTCTTTAGCCCACAGGTGAGGCCACCACAACAACAGGGGGACAGCTGGGACTGTTTCCTGCATTCCTGTCAGCACGCCCTAGCCATGATGGCCCCGGCACCTCAGGAGAGGAGTTCCATGTGTAGCCATGGGCCCACCTCGAGGTTGCTTGGAGCACAGCAGTGGCAATAGTGTTTTTCTCAAGCCATGGCCACAGACACAGGAGTGCTGGCAGGCCACAGGCGAGTCCTCCTGTCCCATCATGGCCAGGAGGATAGGGCTTCTGCTCCGGGATGACCCCAGCTACACTTGTGTCACAGGTGGCCAATGTAACCCTCCTGAGGAGGCAAACAGGGAGACACAGTCAGTCAGTATGTCTTGTATGAATATTTAATTGTGGAACCAATGAAAGCTGGGACTAACTCCAAGACTGAGCCTTGCTGAGCTGGTATTTACACATGTTTACACTTATTTACGTAATTGCTGGTATCTTTTTTAATCTGTATCTTCATCTTCTTGTCTATCACTTGGACTGCATTTTACCCACATTCTCAACACTGTTTTCCTTTGAGGATAAATATTTGCACCTCAGATTTTTCAAACCTACCACCCATGCAATTCAATGGCTAAAATGGGTTTTAGACTCCAGAAATTCTAAAATAAGATTCAGAAAATATGGGTTAGCTGTAGTCCCTTGAATTCTGTATAAGCATTTAAATAATTCTAATTTAAAATTACGCATGAATGACATTAGAATTCAGAGACAATGCAGATCTATGTGGTGAGAATATTTAGGATGCTTCAACTGATAACCTGTGGCAGATTTACTTTCATTAGATTCTGTGATGTAAATTTAATTAAAAGGAGAAACGGAGCTGGTTCTCTGGCTTGTTTGTGTGTTTGTTTGCTTTTATAAATAGGTCATGGTGGGAAGTCTAGAAATATTTATTCTGGATTGCTTTACTTTGGAGCTGGTATATACCTGGTGTCTAATATGCTAACTCTGATGGTGATTTAAGTTACCCATATGAATCTGTATATGTGCCCTTAGAACATAAAAAGACATTGTGGCTTTTCCTTTTCTACATCTTTCCTTCTCGGTTATCACCAAAATAAAAATAAGCATTATAAAATATTAGTTGTATTTTCATTGATGCAGACATATTTGGAGATGAATAAAAATAATACTGAAATTCTCATTGGTGAGGTTGACCTGTTGCTTTCTGGAAGCAAAGTCATTCTTCAAACTCAGACGTGTTCATGCACCTGTGTGCTCCAGAGCCTGGCCCTGCACGACGGGCCCCGGCCCACAGAGAGAAGCTGGGAGTGCTGGCCAGCTGTGCACATCTACCTGGCTCCTGTGGCTCCTCCTCCTAACCTAGCAACAGCTGTTGTCAGGTTACTTTGGAATTACAATTTGAATATTTGAGTTGGTTGCAAAGATTGGTAGATATCCATCAAGCCCCACATTGTCTTCAACGTGAGGGCTGGACTGTCGAATTAGCAGAGTCCTTGCAAGCAGAGTCTAGTTCAGCCTCAGCAGGCTGCATGGTTCCTCTTGCTTTTACATCATGCCTGGGAAAGCTCATTCCCCTGTGCTCCCGGAAAGGAATGATCTTAGTTACTTTTGAAAATTTTCAAAATGAATTCTTTTTTTCAAAATAAACTGTTATGGCTAAGTATCTGTGCCCACATACCTGAAGTGCATTCACCTTGGTTCACTCTCCCTCTCCTCCACATGACCTTGGCATTTGGAAAAGCTAACAACCAAGAAGGTAGACTGTGTGCTCACTTTCCTTCTATCCCAAAGGCAAGCACAGGGAGGGACCCTCAAGGAGGGGAGCCAGCCGGCCTTCCTCAGCCTCTCCTACCACCAGGGGACAGAAGTGCCCCCAGCCCATGCTCCATGAAGCGGGCACAAGAAGCCAACATAAACTCCTCCAAGGAGCCAGGCGCGGTGGCGCATGCCTGTAATCCCAGCACTTAGGGAGGCTGAGACAGGAGAATCGTGAGTTCAAAGCCAGCCTCAGCAAAGGCGAGGAACTAAGCAACTCAGTGAGACCCTGTCTCTACATAAAACACAAAATAGGGCTGAGGATGTGCCTTAGTGGTTGAGGGTCCCTGAGTTCAATCCCTGGTACTGATAGATAGATAGATAGATAAAATAAACTCCTCCAAGGGACTTGGTATGAGAGGGGGTTGAGATTAGTGAATCAATTTGGTGGAAGTATTCTGTTTTATTCCAAAATACACACCAATAGGAAAACTATCAGTTATTGGGAAACCTGTCCTCATAATGGAGGATTTTTAAGCCAACAAACAGACAAATCTATATTGAGAAATGTGAATTGTTGTTAAAATATTCCTTTGTCTCCAGAGACAAATAATCAACATGCATGTGGCCACATTTGCGGTCTTATTTTCTAAACCAGACTAGTATGCAAAATGTCATTCAACACTGAACCAGGGTGTGGGAGCCTTCCTTCATCAAGGGCCACATCCTTGCTGGGGTAGGCCACAGGCCTGTGCTGCCAGGACACAACCTGCCTTATTCTCTAGCCCCAAGTTCATTCACACATGCACAAAGAGGACTTTGCAGAGGGTTTTCTGGGGAACTAGGTCTCAGTGTCGGGAGCCCACTTAATTGTTAACTCATTGTCTACATGGAGCATCTGTTGACATTAGTAATGTAATGGCGGTGGTAATGAGCTCATTGACTTAGTACCTAAGGAATAATCAGTGAGGACATCTCATTCGTCTTGCTTTACTTGACAGCCCATCTCCCACGCTGAATAGACCACGTCAGTGCAGACTGTTGTTTCAAAGAAACGAGGCAGTGTAAACCTCTCCCTGTCCCTTTTCCTTCTCAAGAGCTCGACTGGCTCTTGCTGTGGGACTGCACCTGGAACTCCATGGTCCTTAGAGTACCCCCAGTGCATCCCAGGCCCCGCCTGCCCCGCCCACACCAGGGCATCCTCTGTGCTGCCCGACAGGTTTAACTCCCCCTTGACTGAAGAGCAGAGGATACAGAGGCTCCAGGCAAGCTTGGGCTTTGAGTGGGATGGGATCGGGACTGGAACTGGTGGGAGAGGGCTCTGTGGCCCAAGTCACACCCATCGCCCCTCATTCTCCCTCCAGGACTCAGCTGTGGAAGACAGAATGGAAACCTTCTTTAGTGGGTGAGGATCACATTGATGTGTCTTCCTGGGATGAACAGAGTGAGAGGTGAGAAGGCAGAGTTCAATCAACTGATGTAGAAAATAGTATTGGACACACTGTATTTTCCTTTCCCTCTCTTCACCCCCATCTGTGCTGATGCCTCTGCCCTGGATGCTCTACCTCCAAAAAGCCAGGGTCCTTGACCTCAGGGAAGCTGAGGCTCAGGGAACCAGTCCCAGGGCAGAATGACAGAGCCCCCAGCCCCTCCCACCCACACACTTCAGGGAGTCTGGCCTTCCCTACTTTCTCTCTAGTGCTTCCTGACCTGGCATTCCCGACCTTCTCTCTAGTGCTTCCTGACCTGGCAGCTCCAGGAGATGAGAAGGCACATCTGCTTTCCTTAACGCTAATCCCTCTGGGGATCAAATTGATTTCATCTAAGTGCAATCCTAACCCGAAGTGCATCACCCTGGATTTGCATCTCAGAAGCATGCGCACACAGGGAGAGGTGAAGGTGGGCAGAAGGCCTTCATCTTCGGCAGCAAGCCCCCGTTGCCCCAGCGGGGCTGTGCCTGCAGCAGGAGCAGGACCGAAAGCCAGGCTGCTTTCATCTTTGTTTCCACACGGACCCAAGTCCTCAGCCCCCATCTGGTCCCTATCTGCTAATTCAGGACCTCGGCAATGGTTCTCGTGATCCTATTTTCTGTGTGTTCCTACAAACAGGGAGACATGTTGGCACCAAAGGCGAGCCTGAGACCACAGACACAGCTGCAGCTGCAGAGTGACACAGGGTGTGCGCGCGTGAGCGGGAAGATGCTCTGAGACCGTCAGAGGGGGCTGAACTCCATCACTGCTGCGACGCGAACAGCACCGAGCACCCCTCCTGTCAGCATTTGGCCACAGCTCCTCAACAGGAGTACTCTGAAAGTCCTCTTCAGCACCAAGAACAGGCAGGCCACAGGGACAGCCCGAGGGGGCAGGGAGGACCAAATGAGTAGGGTCCCAGGCCCACCCCAGCCCCAAAGGAGACCAGAGGAGGGGCTCCTCTGACATGCAGGCAAGCACCCCAGTCTCCAGGGGACCCCTCCACCCCTCCCAGGGACAGCTGGCCGTCTCTCACCTGGTCCCGCCGACGTGTGCAGCCCACCTCCTCTAACAGCTGGGTGGCCACAGTTACCAGGAGCAGGGGGCACATTGCATGCTCCGCACATCTTCCCTTCACATCATTATTACAGTAAAATACATTTAAAACACAAATTAAAGCTTGAATAATTTCCTAAAGGTTTTGAGATTCACTAATGAAATTTGAGATTGACTTAGGGGCAGAGGTGATTAGAATGTATGCCTGTTTTAAATTCCTGCAATATTTATAAACTCTTGGTAGATTAACTGCATGGTTCCCCATTCAGATCACTTTCTTCCCTGACAAGGTGAAAAATCTGACTGTGAAAATCAGTAGTTCAAAGCAGAGCCAGTGAAAGGTACGCTGAAACCTCTCCTCACAGCACATTAAAACCAGGGCAATTTAGATCAGACATTCAGGCATCAACATTTATCTTCAAAATGCAACAATAAATGTTGCTTTTAAAAAAAGACAAAAAGAAAAAAAAATAAGAGCACATAATCCTCACCTGAGGACCAGAGTTTGCTGAGGAAGGAAAAACTATAACATTGCTCAGAGAAAATGACCTTCGCAGGGGCCAGGGCATGCCAGATGTGGGAGCTCAGAGCAAGAACTAAAGGCCAAATAGGAGTGTATCTCAAGGCCGTGGATGTACCTGAGTTCCTGAACACGGAGGCTCTTGACATGCTATTGACCTGCCTGACCAACCCTCACACGAGGCTCTCAAGACGATACTGAGGCGGTGGCAAAAATAAAGGTCGATTCGCTGTGTGTTTGCATCTTTGTGTGACACCACACGGCTCAGGCAAGGTGGCTGTTCCAACAGCAGAACCCTGCGGGGCTGCGGGCAGCATGTGTCCATCACGATAGCTGTTTTTAACTTTTTTTTTTGTACCGGTGATTGAACTCAGGGCACTCGACCACTGAGCCACATCCCCAGCCCTATTTTGTGTTTTATGTAGAGACAGGATCTCACTGAGTTGCTTAGCACCTCGCCGTTGCTGAGGCTGGCTTTGAACTAATGATTCTCCTGTCTCAGCCTCCCAGAGTGCTGGGATGACAGGTGTGTGCCACCACGTGTTTTTAACTCTTTTTATGCATGTGAGCACAAACACTTTAAGGGTAATGGGATAAAAAGTCTTTTAAGCAAAAGATAATTACCACATGGCCCAACATGGAGAGGAGCCATGGTCTCATTAGAGCTATTAGCATTCGCTCCGCTGTTACTGGAGTAAAGAGGGATCCTTCAAGTCCTTAGGTTTTAAACAGAAGTCCTGCAGTGTGTGGCAACCAACATGGCCCCTTGTTCCCACGCCCTTTTGTTGGAGCCACTGTGGATTCTGGAAGGGAGAGGCAGGGACAGGCACCCCTCACTGTCTTGTCACTCAACAGCAAGATGAGCTGGGTGGGATGGAGGCCAACAGAAGGGACACAGAAGGGATTTTCTGAATTCTGGAATCCTGAAGGAAAGGTTTGCAACTCTGCTTTTGCACTGGCCCTTCAGGGCTCTTGGGGGGCAGGTACATGGCTTCAGTGGTGGAGCTGACGGGGCAGGTTCAGTGAGCAGGTGTCCCCTGCTCCACCACAGGAGCCCTCCTGCTGGTCTGCCCCCTCTCTTCCTCCTCTTCTTCCTATTCCTTCTTCTCTTGCTCCTTCTTTTTCTCCTTTCTCTACCTCTTCTTATTCCTCCTCCTTCTTTATGATCTATTTTGTTGTTGGAACTATTCACATGTAGTAATTTAACAAAGGTTTCTATGATTAAAGCACACACATACACACATCCCCTCTAAAACCACTGTCCGCAGCCGCTTTAGGGAAGAAATCTAAACAAAGTGCAAAAAGAAATAATAATAATAAAAAAATGAACTCGAGGACCCCTTCAAGGCTGGAGATGAAGCTGGCCCTCTCTGAACGCAGGGAGGCAGTTGCAGCGCCATAAGGAGCCGATGACTTCCATGAGACTCTGGGGCTCACCCTCTGGATCGCAGGTCTCACTGAAGGCATGAAAGGAAGCAGAAGGGGTTCTGGAGCCCCGAGGCCCCGCCACCATTGCTGGGAAACCCAAATGCTCAGAAAGAGGAAGCACAGGACCAGGCGAAGCAGCTCTGGAAACCCAGCCACGGACATCAGCACCGTCCCTAGGCCCAGAGCCGCCATAGGCATGGCCTTCATGTCTGCTGAGTGTCCGCTGGGCTGTGTGCTGAGGGGGCAGGGCTGCAGAGGCACTCAGAACCCCCAAAGGAAACCCCAGTGTCTGTACAACCTCAGGAGGAACAGAGGACAGAGGCGTTCTACGAGTGACTCAGCTGAAATAGACTCTTTATATCTGTCATGTGCTGGAAGTGACTTAATTCAGGGCAGTGAAGACAACTGGACACATGTTATCACTGGAGGTCTTATTTCAACAGGTTCACACCCACTCACCGGTGAGTTCATGGCCCAATGTGACTGTGATGTAAAACCAATATCATCAAGGCATGGACATTGACAATGCAAAAATTCTTGAAACAAATTATTGTAAAATTAGAGCCAAGATCTGCTTTGGGACGCTTAGTGGGTGTCTGGCCTTTGTTTGTTCACTAACTTCTCTGAGCTCACTCTCCTCTGTAAAAGAGAGAGAAGGTGGGAGCAGCACCCCCTCCAGGGCTTCCTAGGCGACCACTCACTAAGAGGATGCAACACTTCTTAGTACCTTTCCCTTGGCCGTCTGCTGTGTTCAAGGCTCTTAGGCACTGAAGCTTTCAATACCATACCTAAAAGTAAACTGCAGAGAGCCAGGGTGGTATGAAGAAGCAGTCCTTTGTTAATTTTGTTCTTTGTACGATAGAGTTTTTGTCTATATTCATTTCTACTCAATGCATTAAGAAGCAAAAGAACTTTGATAAAACATGGAAATTTTACAAACTTCTTTTAAGTAGAATTGCTTCTTTAAATCCCCAAAGAAATGATATTCATCTTAGCTTCAAATATCTTCTGACGATCTTGAGACAGTTGACTATGTGCTGTTCCCTTATGGTAGAGGAGTTTGGACTGACACGTAATCTAAACACAACCTGTTCAAATAAGGTCAACTCACTGGGGAGATGGTGAGCAGAGCTGGTGAACATCTGGTCCACCTCATGGATGATGATCAAAAACTGTAAGGACAAGACCACACCAGAAATGCTTACTTGATTCATGGGCAAGGACTTCTCCCGTGTCATTTAGGCCGTAATGAGATTGAGTATTTAATCAAAGATTTATAAATGCAGATGAAAAAAGGAACATACAAAGCTAGGAGGAAAACTAGCGACTCTGAAATCGATGAGAGCTCCATTCTTTCACCAACTGCACAAATAACACAACATCCAAGAAGACTGAATTAATTAAGTTCTTTTATTTGAATCAGTCAGCAATACATGGTGCGTTGCCACCGAGGAGGGCTTAATTTCAGGGTGTCTAGTTCAGAATAATGGGAGCAGCCAGGATACATCCACGGCCACGTATCTGAACAAAGAGAGTTGAGGTCCTCGCAATTCACTCCACAAAGTGCTGAGGACTCTGCTGCAGCAGCCTCGCCTCTGTAGACATGGCCCCAGGGAAGACAGGTCAGGCCTCAGACAGCAGAGGCGGCGGCACTGGAGCGAGACCCAGGAGGCTGGAGCCAGGTCTTTCACGCACCAATCAGGCGGCTCTGCACAGCTCCCTCATCCCTTCCAGCCCCTGTGGCTGCATAGAACAAATGGACATTGGTCACTACCTAGCTCCAGGAGCACTGAGTGTGTACTTACTTTAAAACCCCACCCCAGTGCCTGGCTGGTAGTTGGTTTCCTCCTTTTCCCTTGATTTCTCCAAGACTCAGTCTCTCTTTCCATAGCTTTACCTTGAAAGTTCTTTTAAAGCAACTTAAGACTATTTTCTATCATTCAGTGCCTGGAATTTTTTCAAAAGGAACCTTGAGGTTAGCTTTGAGTGCTTAGAGAGACTAATAAAATGCTTGGCAGGTGGTTGAATGCTATGTGAGCTAATGTCTCAAAAGTCCTTCAAGGGGGTGGAAATAATTCCCAAGAATATTCATAGTGTTTAAAATAGGAATCAGTGATAATTGGGCCTATAGAAATTATATCTGGCCCTCTGATTATACAATCTGATTACAAATTCTGATATTTCAATTATGAACAGGACTTGGCATTATTAAAAGTGGATTTTTCTTATGCATCTACAATTTCCTCCTTTTTTCATTTCTTGGCAATAAAATTTAGGTAATGAGAATGCTCTTGTAAAAAAGGACTGGCTGGGACTATTGGATAGTAAAATTTTTTCAGACTCATTACATAAATGAAAGGCATTTTGCTTTAACATTTATTGAGGGTTTTTATTTTTATTTTTTGGAAGTACAACAGTCTCTTTAGGCAAACAAATAAGAAACAAATTTTCCCTTTAAGAAGCATGTCTGAGCTTGCCACCTCACTGTGTTGCCTGACGCTGAGGCGAGATGTCACCCAGAGAGAGCGGAGCGGTGTCTGAGGAAGGCTTGGACACCAGCAGATGCACTCACTCATTTTCTACTTGGAGAAATGGAGCCCCAGAGAAGGGAGCCACTGAGTCTCCATTTTCTAGCAAATTAGGTAGAAAGCAGGGAGGATGGCCCAAGGCAACTGGTTTGCAGTCCTGCTTGGGACAAGATGCCCATGAGCACAGGACCTTGCTGTCAGGGGGACACTTCACATCAGAAAGGGAAGCAGCGTCTACCACCCTGATGCCGGATCTTGTGCACAGAGCACTGCCTGAGCCCCTCTGGTCAGCTGGGATCCCTAAGGGCAGCTGCACTTTCTCACCCTTGGTTGCCATCCTGCCCCACGGTGGCAGCAGACCCAGGTGTCCGAGAGCACTCAGCTCACTGGCTGCACTTCTGGACCTTCTTTGACTGCTGCTGTCCACAACTGCCAGCCCTGGGGAGCACAGGGCCTTGGCTGCCTGTTCCTGGCCCTCACTCACAGTGCCCAGTGCCCAGTGCCCAGTGCTGCTTCCCAGATGTCATGTCAAGAATTTTCACCTGAGAGGACCTGTTCTCCAAAGTCAATGACGGCTCAATTGAAAGTGTGAGCAGCTGAGTTATGAGCAACGTGATAGAGTACACATCCAGGGGCATGCTCAACCGCTGCAGTGTTCAACCCAGCCTGCAGAGGAAACTGGGAAGGGTAGCTCTCCTCAGCTTCCCAGGCCTTTCTATTCCTGAATTTGTCCAGCAATGGACACCAAAAGCCACCATGGCCAGTCATTCCTTTTTCTTGAAAAGGAAAACAGTTGGCTCAACTTTATTGCACAGGTACTTTTCTTTTGCATGATCATGGCAAGATGGTCTTTCTACCTCTCAGAATGCTAGGTGTATTTTGAGCTCTGTATTTAGACTGAAATGGAAGAAGCATAATATCTGCCAGGAAAACTCTCCTGGGACTCTCCTTTCTCTTTGCCTTTTTGGGGATGTCTGGTGACCAACGCTGCTTCCCACCTGCACTGAGTGCATCCTTCCCTCTCGTGGCAATGGCATTGATCTCCTGTGTCTGAAAGGCCAACAGGGTGGGCCTCCCTTCCTTCTTTCTCCTGGAAAATGCTGCACTGGCTTTGACTACACTCAGAAAGAGCCTGGATCTTCCCTGCTCTCTTGGAGTGGTAAAGGACTTAGCCGCCATCTTTAGCCTGGCATTAGATTCAACAGCTAGGAAACCCTTCTTAACACAGAGGCTGGGATGCTTTGTCCCTAGAGCAGCCACAGATGGGGTCGTGCGTGGCAACTGTCACCCAGCAGGGCCTGGTCAGGAGCTAACACAGGCACGTGTTGGGGTGATCCAGGGAAGGGCGACTCCCCTCCAGTTTAGAGGTCTACACAATTGGCACAAAAACTTCACTGGTTTTCAAGGCCCAGTCAACACAGGAGTTGGAGAGAAAAGTCATTCAAGTCTGACTCGACTTGGAAAATAACAGTGAACACTGGGAACCCCTTATATTGCCAAATATGTCTGTAAAATATATAAAACAAATTATCTCCCAGCAGAGCCCCAACCCTGGGGGCAGAGCTGTGTGAGCGAGCTAGAGCCTCCCCTTGATCAGCTTTCCCTGACTGACAAATGGGCTTCCTCGGGCTCAAGGCAGGACAGCTGGAGGGTCTCTCAGTCACCCCACGGCCCACGCACAGTGCCCTAGCAAAGGTCTTCTCCTGCCCTGGCCCCTATGGTTGGTCCCAGCTCAGTGAGCAGTGTCCATACCCCAGGTAGGGCGACAGCAGTGGCCCCGGGTACAGGGAGGAGCATCTGCCTAGAAAACCAAGCTGTGCACCTACTAACTTGCTCGCAATCTCCTAGCTGTTCTCTTTCCCTTTTTAGTGCAACACTGAATATGTCTTCTGCCTTCTTGTCCACATGCCTCCCTCAGCACCTACATGCTCCTCCTGGCCCCTCACCGCCCCAGGTCCTGGTACCTGAGTCATTGGGGACCTGCCGCAGGGAGCCCCTTGCATCAGCCCCTGGGTTGGCGGGAAGCTGCCTGATGGCATGAGCCTGCAGCACTCACCTCTGCCTTCACTTGCTGCAGGTGCTGGGCCTTGGTCCTAGGAGGGTCTGTTCCCAGCCAGCTCCCAGGTGGAGCTGCTTCTCTGGGATGGAAGACATCCTTTCCTCCTCCTCCGTCCTCACTTGCAGCTTGTTTTCTAAACGTTCCTTCCATGCTTGTCTTGGATGCCTGCGAGGTTTGCCTGACTTTCTTTTTGCTCTTCACTCAATTGCTTCCTTCCCCGAATTTGATGGTGTGGTGTGCCCCTGCACTCATCCTCCCAAGCCCATAGTTTATCTGAGTCTGGAGACCCTTGCTTCCCAGTGCCTGCCAGGCAGGAAAGACTTTCTTTCAGTCTTCTGATTAGTAAAGAGGAATGCATGAATGTGATTACAAGGTGGTAATTAGAAAACTGTCCATGTGTATATATCTATGTCTATATCATGGATACATAGATATTATGTCTCTATCTATAGATCTATGTCCATATAAATTTACAGATCTATATATAATATAGATCTATATATAATCTATATACAATGTGTATATATGTGTATATATATATGTGTGTGTGTGTGCATAAAATGAAGATATGTAAAATTCAAGGAACTAGGAGGAAAAGATGTTCCAAAGATTAATTTTCTAGACCGATAAACATAAATTTAAAAATTAAAAATATGTTCAGCTTCAAGATATTAGAAAACAATGGAGGGATTTCTTTGCTAGAAGCAAACCACACTGCAGATTGAACATTTACAATAATCTGTCTTTTAAAATTATAAATTAAAAAAAATGTGAAACAAAGTGGTTACACCTGAAGTCCATTTGCAAAAATGACAGTTTCATTATTTTATATCTGTGAGGAAGGCATTCCATGCTTGTCAGTGACTCAAGCTAATTTGTTATAAGAAAGATGACTTTCAAATTTCAAAAGGGTCAGTGCAGTGGAAGAGCTCTCTATTTTATTTGAAAATAAAGAAATGGACAAACGGTATTCATATTCATGATTATCAAAACATAAGCTTACTAAACAGTTAATGAAACCATTCCCTGATGAGTGGAAGGTTGCTAGAGGCCCCCATGGGTGAGAGGAGATGCTGGACCAGGAGGAAGACCAGTAGATCTCCTGGAGCAATGGAGCGCTGCGTGTCATGGGACCCACTTATGATGGAACAGACCGTGTTCAGGCACATGACAGTTACACCATTTTGTATATTTTATTATTGCTATTAAATGGGAATGACATTTAAAAATGCATTTAGTATGAAAAATAAGAAAGCTACCTATGAAAACTGAAAGAAAGTGAACGTGGAGTCGGTAGGGTGAGGATAAACTTTTCCTTCATGACAAGGGGCTTTTGGGAGGAGGGAAGAAGGTGCCAGCGTCACCTGCTCACTCTCCGAAGGCTGAGTACCCCACAGAAGCCAGGAGCGGGGCATGGGAACTCCTGGCAGGTGCCCAGGCTACTATTCAGGAAGCATTTTTTAAGAACTATCAAGTGCCAGACATTAGGTGCTATGGGTGGAAGGAAAATAAAATATATCTCTTCTGTTAAGGATATCAGTGAAAAAGACATAAATGGACCATAAATAACACCTTTACACTATAAGGAAGCAACTTAATTTGGGGTCAGACACACTGGAACTCTCAAGCACTGTCATTGAATTGTGATCCTCAATAGCTACCCAGCATTCATTCATTTTTGCAAGTTAAGGGAAGAGAACAGGGTAGAACAAGATGGCCTAGCGAGCCCCTGCCCATCCCTGTTATTCACACCCTATGATGAATGGGTTGGTTCCTTTGTTGGTGAATTTGCAATGTAGGGGTGGCTTCTATTAGCATACACTACTCTAGTCACATAGGTAGTGATATCAAGTTTCACCCTTCCATCTTTCAAATACATGCACTTGGAAAGATGAGCAGAACAATGTGCTGCTGACTGTGAAAGCCCCATGTATGTTCATGGTTAGCTGTTTTGAAAGTAGAAAATGCATTACAGAGAACATAGAAGCAATTTAAGTCAAAGGTACAGAAACCAAGTCATGTCTCAATCCCATGAGTGTGGCATGTGATCGCTTATGCCACACTTGTGGTGTGTGAGGGGTGCAGGGCACCGACCTCTTGCTGGGACCAAATCACACCACAGCTCAGCTCCTTGCTTCACGTGCCTGAGCCCAGCAGCCTGTGGCTAAAGCGAGGACATCAGCAGAGCTTCCTATGTTGAAGGCAATGATCTTCTCTGTGCTCTAGTGCAATAGCCACTGGCCACATGCGGCTATTGAGAAAATGAGGGGCTATGACTTCAATTGCAGTAAAATATGTATAATGTAAAATTTGCTATGTAAGCCATTTAAAATGTGTGACATTAAACACATTGACATTGTTGTGCCTCCATAACCGACGTCCATTGCTGGAATTTTTCATCCTGTAAAAGTAAAACTTTGTGCTAAACAATGAGTCTGAGTACCTCATATAAGGGGAGTCCTGCAATATTTGTCTGTTGTGATTAGATTTTTTCACTCAGCACACTGTACTCAAGGTTCATCCATTTTTCAGAATGCACCAGAGTTTCCTTAAGTCCAAATAATATTCCACCGTGTGTACATACCACATTCCCTTTACCCATGCATCCATCAGTGAAAAGGTGGCATCGTTTCATCTTTTGGCTGTGGAGATTACTGAAGAGGTATCTGTTTGAGTCCAGGGGAGTTTGTTTCTAAGTTTCAGTTATCTTAATTACTTTAACTATAACTGGCAAAGCGTGTGGTAGCTACCATATTGTACAGGAATATCGAAGGTTTGGCTGGACCACAGTGCCCAGAAGGTCACTGGAGTGACAGCTCTCAGGGAGAGATAGGTAGGGACAATTCAGGTGCTTTACGCTGGGTCTCTTCACTCTCTAATTTGGTTGATTGTGTTTGTGGTTGTGCTGAAATATCGAGGGAAAGGATGGAACCCGCAGCCTCTCTGGGAGAGGGAAAGCTGCCGCTGGTGTGGGCAGACAGAGAAATGCCTCGGTGTTCCTGCCGTCATTCCAGCTGTGTCCTCAGAAGCCAGGGCTCCCAGCCTGTCCTGTCGGGATTGAGTGAAAGGCCTGCAACTGCTCCACCATTAGGATCAATATCCCAGCCATTATGCAAAAGAGGCAGCAAATGACATTTGCGTGGACCGTCAGGCCCATTATTACGAGCAGATGGCAGCCCACGCACGACCATGCAGGCCCGAAAAGACTGACATTATTTCAAATTAAAATCTATAATGCTAATACGCATCTCCGAGTCTTTGTGCAGGCTGGAGTGCATTAATCTCCTGAATGATTTGCTGATGTGCATGCTGTTTGCACATGAGTGGAGCTAAAAGGAGGGCTTTTAACTGAGAATGGTTAACATTTATTCATACAGATTGATAAAAGCTAACATGCAATTTTCTTTACTAGTAGCTCCCTAATAGGAATTAATGGGACATTTTAAAGAGAAATTCCAAGTTCAGGGGACCCAGAAAGAAATACTCCAACAGAAGAGAAGCAATGTCATGCTCCTCTGCCTAACACAACTTCATTAGATCTTTAGATTTATTTAAAATGCTGCAGCCAGTCTGCTTTCAGCCAGATGTGATGGAAAAGACCATGAAGTGTAACTCTCTGAAGTAGAACCTTGGGTTGAAAAGAAGGTTTCTCATAAAACAATTCTGGAATTTTTGCTCCAGATTGAAAAAAAGTAAAGAAAAGTCACTTATAAAGAGATCAGACACTGTCTTGTAACTTCTCTATGAAAAGAGACTTTTTTGTTTGTTTGTTTCGGGGATTGAAAAAGGACATTTTATACCATTAAAGCTTGTACTTTTTAATCACATGCACCTGAGTTTTGCTCAGAAAGTGACATATGAATTCTATTCATGAGCATTCAAAAAAGAGAAAAGTTTAATGATTAATTTGGGAGTGTTATGATTTGGATTTTCCAGTTATTTTCCCAATATTTTTTAAAGATTTATGATAAGGTATATGGAAATATCATGGTAGATAGACTACTCACATAGAGAAGATTTTCCTTTTTATTTATTTTTCTTAACTTTCAAGGAGATGACTGGGTTGGTATAAAGCATATTCTCTTGAATTCATTTATATAAAAAGGTATATTTCCCCAATACACAAAAACCTATATTTTTTGGTACTGGGGATTGAACTCAGGGGCACTCCATCACTGAGCCACATCATCAGCCCTATTTTGAATTTTATTTAGAGGCAGGGTCTCACTGAGTTGCTTAGTGCTTCGCTTTTGCTGAGTCTGGCTTTGAACTTGGGATTTTCCTGCTTCAGCTTTCTGAGCTGCTGGGAATAACAGGCTTGTGCCACTGCACCTGGCTAACTGAAAAAAAAAGGGTTTTTTTTAATACTGAAAAAAGAGTTTTCAAAAATGAAATTACAGCTGGGCCCTGTGGCACATGTTTGTAATCCCAGGAGCACGGGAGGCTGAAATAGGAGTTCAAAAGCAAGCCTCAGCTAAAGCAAGGTGCTAAGCAACTCAGTGAGACCCTGTCTCTAAATAAAATACAAAAAAATAGGACTGTGGATGTGGCTCAGTGACCAAGTGCCCCTAAGTTCAATTCCCAGTACCACCCCCAAAATAAATTAAAATAGAAATAAGCATGAGATGTAACATTTTCTGGAGTGGGGAATCAGGGATTGAACTCAGGGGCACCCGACTACTGAGCCACATCCCCAGCCCTATTTTGTGTTTTATTTAGATACAAGGTCTCACTGAGTTGCTCAGCGCCTCGCTGGTGCTGGTGCTGGCTTTGAACTTACCATTCAGGAGCCTCCCCAAGTTCTGGGATTACAGGCGTGCGCCATTGCACCCAGTTGCGATGTATATTTTTTAACTGGGAAAGCATGAAGATGAAAGGTAGGGGCTTTTCTGAAAAGCCTGCATCTTGTCTTTCTTCCCACCAGGACAGATCAGAACCAAAGTGTCCAAGCACTGAGTGGTGCTTGTGTAAGATGAGCTAGCTGGTCTACATCCCCATTAGAAGGACTAGTTATAAACACATTCATTACAACCAAATGAGGTAATGTCTTATTTATACAACAATCCACATTCTGGCTAGCCAGTTACTTAGAGCACAGCCACAGACCCTCACTGAAGGAACCCTGGCCTCAGGGATCAGCTTTAACGAAGCTCTTGTGTGTCCCTCTGCAAAAACCAGGCAATTGCTGAATTTTAGAAAATCGAAACCTTTGAGGATCATTTAATTCAATCTTCTAATTTTACAGGTGAGAAAACGGGAGCCCAGAAATGTCCATGTGATTGGACCACACCTTAAGCAGCTCCAGGTGGGTATTGCCAGGGCTTCGCGAGGCATTGAAAGCCACGCCTGGAGCGATGGAAGCCTGGCATGAAGGGAAAAGAAAACATAGCTACGGGATTCAGAGAACATCCTGGGCAGAGCTCCAAGGTGACCCCACGGTTCCCTCCTCCTGTGTGCATATGCTGTTTGGGCCCTTGCCTTTGGGGTGCTTATGGTGAACACAAAGGGGTGCCACTCCTGCTGAATGATCATGTGCCACACTGATAGACTTTGTGCATGACAATGATCTCAAAATCATATTTTCTACTGCTATTGTAAGTATCTTAGTTTGGGTAAACACAGTTTATGATGTTCACCTAACAAAACCACCAACTGCATCCTCAGAACATGTCCCCACTGCTAAGGAATGCCTGACCAGTATTTGGGAACAGCCCTGGGTCTGAGGAAAGTAGCTTGGGAGCTGAAGCTGGCCGGGCTGCTTGTCAGGTGCATTGTCTGGGCTGGGTTTCTGATTCCTCTTCATAAATAAGGGGATGATGCGGCCTACTTCTTAGGGTTGCTTTGATAGTAAATAAAATGCTGCAGGTAAACATCTGATGTGCCCTGAGGCATTGTGAGATCTGTGCAGTTAGGTCACCCAGCTTCCCCTTGACTGTGAAGTTCTCTGCAGGATGAATATTCAGTGAGGGTCTTCAAGTCCTTTAGTGGAAGATCCTTTCTATCAAAGGACAGCAACATGCCAGCACGTTTGAGATCTGTGTACCCCGTGAACACAGAGCCAGTACGGGGGGAAGGTCCACCGCAGGCACCCTGGAAGCTCCCGCAGCACTCCACTGCCTGTTTGGCTCGACAAGGTGGAGGCTCTTCCAGGTCTTTCTACTCTTCTGACTTCACAAAGCCCTGTGCTCACTCCCAGGTGTGTGTGGTTCTCTTCTTATGTCTATTTGTGTTTTCACCTCTGGAAACTTGTCAAGAGGAGGTGGCCTAAAGGATTTCAGTGTCGGAGCAAGAGGGAGACCTGCTCTGGACAGCCCAGATACAGGACACAATACCCCTACATGCTCACACTCTGGATCAAAGCTACCAGAGCCTCAGTCTCATGGGAACCTGCTGCTCCTCCTCCTCTGGTGGCTCCGCTCTCCCCAACCTCTCCTGCCACGCTCAGAAGCTCAGCTCCTCATCTCTTCTTCTGCCTGTAGACTGTCTCTCTGAGCAGTATCTGAAACACCCCTCAGTGAAGCTACTGCCCCCATCTGTCGTGTGAAATGAGCAGGAGCCCTGATCAGAGGCTGTGGTCATACGTTGAATTCCTGTAGAGCAAATAGCCACCCAAGATAGTACAAAAGCAATCTGCAAACCAAACTCAGCAGTATAAGAAGCAGCCAAGTCTCCGCCAATCACAAGCTGCCTACCGCCAGACCACCACCCACTAAGGCAAACTCCTGGCTGTCACCAGGGGATCCCTGTCTGTATGCGCTTCCCAGCCCGATCTGAAGATGCCCGCTGTCTACAGAGCAGATTTCTCCTGCATTCTCCTGGTTCTGAGGGCTGCTTGCCTCAGGAATCACTTTTTGCTCAAATAAACTGTTCAATTTAACTCCCCTGACGAGTATTCTCTTAACACATCTCCCTTACAAAGTGCCCAGTGTGGTCAACCATGACCTCCACATCGCTGTGAAATCCAGTGGGCAGTTCTCAGCGTCATGTGATCACACCCATGAGTGGCATTAACGATGTTCAGACCATTGAGGAGGAGTCAAGGCCTCGACCCCCTCTTCGCACCTTCAAGATCTCCTAGCTCATTCAGGAGCTCGGGACTCCACTCTGTCCTGCCTCCTTCCCACCTGGCTGGCTGCTCCATCTCAGGGAAGAAGCAGCTTCTTCGCTATTTTCCTAATCTCTTAGAGTCAGTTTGCCTTGGGCTTGGTCTTTGCCTGTCTCCTGGGCTCTGATACCATGTCTGTACCAATAACGCCACCCCACTCTGCCCAGTCTTTCCTCTCGGTCTTTTATTTTATAGAGCATTGTGCGTGGACCATGTCCTCCCATCCTGACAGTAAATCTTGAGTAGGAAATATCATATTTGGCAGATGAGGAAACTGAGGCATACAGTGCAAGAAAACTGAATCTGAAGTCAAATTAAAGCCCCAGGGTCCGCATTCTTAACTGCTGGACCAATCAACCCCATATGGCCACTATCTGTCTTAAGAGAGGCAGTGATTTGTGCTTTCTACTTCCTGGTAAGTGATTTTTCTCTCCTCTGCACCACCAATCGTCTGTTGACTTGGTTCATTCAAGAAATAATTCATCAACCCTAACTTGTGTTTGGTGGACTTGCATTCATACTGCACTTTTTAGTCTCCAGGATGATCTTCATGAATTTTCCCAACAGATCGTAGGGTAGGTGGGGCAGGAATCCTTGGTTTTTGTATCATCTCCATTCCCAGGAGGTGTGTGAACCAGCTCAGTACTCCTGAATCCTCCCAGGAGCTGCGAGTGTCTAAGGAGAGGCCTGGGCACTCTGCTTCCCTAAGGGGCCTCACCCTCTCCCCATTCCTCGTGATCCACTCCTGTCCTGTTAACCCTCACCAAAGATGCTCTTGCTTTGCATGCCCCAGGCCAGCCCCAGGACAACCAGACCTCTGGACAGTCCCATTCCAGCTCCCGGGCAGATCTGTCCCTGAGAAGCTGCGTCCACCAACCCCTCAGTCTGATATGTGTCCTCTTTGCCCCAGAGAGACAAAATCCAGCAGCATGAGACACACTCACTCCCTCCTGCCAGGCAGAATGGGCGCTAGAAGTTGGATCCCCTGAGAGCCCTTGAGGGCCTTTGTAGCCAGGTTCCCCGGAGCACAGTCCCTGATCTGCACCATGGCAGACGTTGCTTTACCATGCAAGACGTGGCCGCCTTCTAGCTTAGGTAGCTGGATTATTATTCCGTTTTTATTTTTAGAGCCAGAGCAGACACAATCAATTTGATTTCAATGTTCTGATCATAAACCTCTGTGTTAATATTGCCCCTTTAAATTGAGTGTTTATGGGTCCTATAAGAACCACCTGGATATTCTACCTTGAGGTCCCAAAGTCATTTAGCTACAAATTACTGAACATTCTTTTACACCTTTTTCCTTGATCTGGACTTGATTATTTCTAATTATCATAAATGCCCCTCTGCATTCCAGACATGTACTGCTATGGTCACGCCATCTAGCAGGGGCTTACGTTCACGTGCAGAATCAAAGCAGGACACCGAGTCACCCATGTGTGCCCAGCCCAGGGCTGAGAGGTGTAACAACCTTCACACCTTTTATTGTGCAGGACAGAGGGGCGAGGAGGATGCTACATGAGGGCTCAGATCTCTCTGGGTGTCTCTGTCTTACCTTCTAGAAACGTGTGCTGGTCTCACACAGAACATCCTGGGCAGGGCCTGACGTAACTTTGAAGCCAGTTCCTTGTAAACATATTTAAGAATCGTACGTAGTGTGGTCCCACGTGCAATGTGAGCTCGTCCCTGCCTTCAGAGGTCAGGACAGTGGAGTGCTGCCATGCTGCCATGCAGCCTCATTCAGCTAAAGCTTTCTCCTGTGCTGGAGCCAGGCCCAGCCGCTCATCTCTACACTTCTGACACCTCCCGACACGCCAGTCTTTACGTAGCTCTTCTGGCAGGCAGAGCAGCTGCAGATACTGCACTCAGGCTGTCAGAGGTGCAGGCTGCCATAGCGCAGTTACGCAGAGGCAAGGGGCAGGTGACCTCTGACTGGGCTCTGACCTTGCCTGCGGAGCTCTACTCCAGAGCCAGCGTACTGACAGAGAAGAGGCCCGGGCACGGGCTGGCAAACATCTCCTCATGTATTTTCACGAACTAGAGATGCTTTCCCTCTACTCCCAACTCCCTTCAAAAATCCTGACGTATTTCTGAGCCTAATTTGACAAACACTTGTGCCTGGGGCTGCTGGGCCCCTGGGCGGACAGGCTGCACTGGCAGCCCTTTACCCGAGCACCTGTCGGTGCACTGTCCGGTCAAGCTGCGGCTTTTGAAGGCCATTTCCCACCTCCTCATTTATTCATCCTCCATCCTAAGAAACCCAAATGCGTCATCAACCAGGAGGAGAGGGAAAATCCATAATACGAAAGCAGAAAAGAATGAAAGGAAGTCTTTCGGCCTCAGCCTATGTCGGGACATGGAGGAGGGAGTGTATGATTTGAACTGCAACGTAGATTTAGAAGCTTGCTCTTCATTTTCTTTCCAAATAAAATGTGATAAACACAAAAAGGCCTCTTACTGAATTAACAACTTGAAACTAGGCTTTCAATAACTATGTCATGAATTAATGAAAGATTAAATTTTTAATTTGATCTTTAATCATCAAATTAGCTGTATCAATATTGAGATTACTCTGCTCATTAATACCTTTTAGATGGTTTTCTCTGACACTGTGAACTAAGGGAGAAAGCTAATGATTTTAGGTGATGATTCAACAAATCATCACTTTTTGTTTAAAAACAAACGAAATAAAACCAAGAAGACGTTTACGGGCCTACATCAACATTTTGAAAACCTGAAGGCAGAGGTGAGTGCATGTGGCCCATGGAACAGAACCCACGAGGAGTTTTTGGTTTTCATAGTTACCACCAAAATCCTGCTCCCTAGAATTCTGCCGCCAACAGACATGGCCCAAGGAACCAGACAATAAGAAGCACAGTTCCTAAGCGGCCCTCGGGAGGAGATGCACAGATCACCCAGAGCTTTCAACCCGCTCTCAATTCATCCAATGATTCCCCAATGTTTTTCTCCAGAAAACAGTTCCCAGGGCCTGAAAAGCTGGCATATCCAAGGGTCAGGGGTTCTAATCTGCTCACTGTCACTGGGTACCACAACCTACCTGCCAGACTCCCTTGAGCATCTTCAGCCTCCCATCCCCCAGTCAGCACATCTGCTTCCAAATACCTTACCTTTCTCCAAAGCCTCCAAGAAGGGCTTCACCTGTCTATGACGTCCAGCCTGTCTTCTTGCTCATCTGTCCCCTACGCTGTGCCCGGTACTCCTTGTTCAAGACAGGTCTGGTTGCGCTCCTCACTTGCTTAAACTAACTTTTAAGCAGACACCTGCAGCATGAGAGCAGCCTGTCTCCCAGGGAGTCCCAGACCTGCCCCTGAGAACCCCTTGGTGGTCCTTCAGATATGTCCTTGCCTAACCTCATTCTGAGGCCAATAAATGTGGATGCCTGGGGGTGAGCCCCAGCACCAGGAATTTCCCAGTGACTCTGGAGGCAGTCCTCTGGACAGACACTGGATAAATGAGCTCAGACATGGGAAAGCGCCTCTCCTCTGCCCATGGCCTTTGTTTTCCTTTCCTACCTCCATCCACTGGCACCTGGAAATCCATGCACATCATTGATTCATTGATAGATTTGCTAATTTTCTCATTTTTCAAAGATCTCAGATGCCAAAAATTCAATTGCCCATAACTCACATTGATGACACACTCACATCGTCCATACTGGCCTGCTTTTAGTAAGATTTTAGTCATTTCTTATGAACCTCCCCTCAACATTCATGTGTGACAATTTTCATGTAAGTATATGCTTCCCCTGTCTCCTCCCACCTCGAGTGGTCATTATTCTCTCACTCTCTTTCAAGTTTAATTGCAGCTCTGAGTATTCCTAACATTATATATGAGTGTGTGTTGCTGTGTTTGTGTGCATATACAAATGCATATGTACTATATGTTCAGCATTTTAGTAATACTTTAATTTAACAGAATATTTTACTGAATGAATCTGTATTCTCCATAGTCTGTGAAGAGATCAGAAGCAAGAGGAAGAGTGGGAGGGAGATTTGCTTTGATGAGTTACTTCATACGGATATGGGAGCAGGACAATCTGAAACCCACGGCTCTGGTCAGCAAGCTGGGAGTTTAGGAAAAAGTAGATGTTGCAGTCTCAAGTCAATTCCACAAGTTAGCAGGCTGGGAACTCAGGTGAGGCTTCTCTGGTGTGGTCTTGAGGAGAATCCCTCTGCTTTAGGAACCTCAGCCCTTGCTCCTAAGGCTGTCAGCTGAGTAGATGAGGCCCACCCACACTATGAAGGGTGATCGGCATTACTCAAAGTCAAAGTTAATCACTTCTAAGTATTTTGCTACATCTAGACTGATGCTTGACCAAACAACTGGAAACCATAACCTTGCCAGCTAGACATAAAATTAGCTTTAAACTCACTCACTGTGCTCACTGGTTTTGACCAACGTCAGCCCATGGGTGTACTGGGTTGCTTTGCTCACTCTCCTGCTGATTCACGTTTTGGAGGTTTCCAGGCTTTTCCTGCTCTGAACATCACTGCCACGAGCATCAGGCACAGGCCACTGTCATGTGGGACTGACCCTGGTGTATATGCTGGGGATGTGGCTCCCGGACACAGGTCATTTGAAAGGTCAGGCTAGGGGATCACACCAAGCTCTCTTCCTAGAAGTAGCATCAGTTGCCACAAGAATGGTCACAAGTGAGATGCCCTTGCTCTAGTCTCCATGGAGAGGCCCAGGAGCTTTTTTGGGGGGCCTCTTAGCCTTTGGCAATAAGATCTTTAGAAGCTGTTTGATCATGAGGTCTGTATTTTATTGTCACTATTAATGTTAAATTCCTTTTCTGTGTTTGATAGTCATTTGCATTTCTCTGTAAAATTTCTAGTCATATATTTTGGTCATTAGAACTGGATTGTATTTTTCTTATCAATTTGTGGGTTATCTTTACATATTGTTAATTTTAAAATGTATTATATTGAAACTATATTAGCTACATTGAAAATATATTCTGAAATTTATAAACATTTTTTAGTTTGTTTGAAACATCTTTCTGTATACAGAACTTTTTAATTTTATGTGCTCAAATTACTAATCTTTTCTCATGTGTTTTTGTGTGTGTACTCTTAGAAAATATTTTCTAAGATCAAGTTTTAAAACAATACATATGTATTTTCTATAATCAGTTAAAAATTGCTTTTTAAAATATTAACATTGTTAGTCTATCTAGAGTTGACAATGCATATGGAATGATGTAGGAATACAAATATCTATTTTGTATTTGTGGAATATCAGTTTTCTAGCTCCGTTTGCTGAGTAATTCTCTTTCTACTTCTCTGTAATGCCATTTCCATCAGGAATCCAAGTTGTCCATGTGGACAGTTCTGTTTCTGGGGTTCTTATTCTATTGTACTGATAAACTTGTGTTTTTATTCTGTGGATAAGTGGTTCTTGCTTTATTGATTGAGAATACTCCCTCCTGCAATAGAGTAAAAACAAAACAATATATGATCATAAGAACAGCTCCTGAGTATAGAAGGCTAATAGTAACCCGTGCGATAGAGCTTTCCTTGGGTAGAATATAAATATATGTTGAACACAGTTTTGTTTTAATGTGGGAGTATTGGAGTGCTGCTTATAGAAACAGTGGTGTAGAAACTACTCCACACTAAGTAGCCACAAAGCAGAGACCTTCCCCTGCAGACAGACAGCTCTATTGCAATTTCTTTTGTGACATCTATTCTTACTCTATGAAAATTCTGCCCAAGTAAAATAATTGCCACTCAGCAGTGAAAAGGGAGTACAGCTTCGACCAATAGCTTTGCCCCTGCATCTCCCAACAGAGGAAAACTCCCTGTGCCCAGAAGACTTGCTGACCTCAGTCTGGTCCTTACAGCCAAACTCTCACATGGTTACTAAGAAAGCCTAATGTGTGCATGGGGGTGGGTTGGGACATGAGGAATAGACCCTTCATATAGGAGCTCTCTCCGTGCCTTCAGCGCCTCCTATGCTGATTGGCTGCCTTCAATGCCTCCCCTCCCCTTTCCTTTGCCCTATGCTGATTGGTTACTTTGAATACTTCCCCTCCCTTTGCTCTATGCTGATTGGTTACTTTGAATACTTCCCCTCCCCTTTGCCCTATGCTGATTGGTTACTTTGAATACTTCCCCTCCTCTTTACCCCATGCTGATTGGCTGCCTTCAGTGCCTCTCCTTTTCTCATCCCATGCTGATTGGCTGCACATCTGACATGGATCAATACCCTATTGGCTGTAACCTAACCTCAAGGCCATGATTGGTCCGAGGACCCTATATAAACTGTTGCACTAACTGAAATAAGCGGTTCTGCTTCTCGCTCTGGCAGAGCAGTTTTACCTACCCCCGGTGTCTGCGTGAGTGACTCCACAACCGTCCACCCCATTATCCCTCGTCCTCCAGGTCCCCAGATCTCGTCCCGTAAGACCCCATTCCTCAGTCCCCTCATCCTGTGGGACCCCAACTCGTCAAGCGAACCCACACAAGGCACGACATAAACAACATCTGGCGCTTGCGTGCTTTAGTGGCCTGCTCGACTCCTCGGACTCGGAAACTCGGAAAGTGATTTTGTGGTGGTCCCCTGTCTTTCTTGTCTTGCTAGTGAAGGTAACATCAGCCTTTTTGTGGTCCTCTGTGTCTGTTTGTCTTTGTGTAATAAAGTTACACAGGTCAGGGAACATACCTCCACTTCCTGGTTCGTCCGGCAGTCACACATAAGGGTCTGGTCAGCCCGGTGACTGAAACCGCCATAACATCTGTGGCCTACGGTCCTCCGAGACAGTGTGTGAGCATATGGCTGTGTCCTCAAAAACCACAGAAGTCCCTCACAAAGCACAGCATACCCTGATCCTAAACATTTCTTTGTGAGACCCAAACTCACTTCTTTTTCTTCTCACAATCCTCAGGGTTGTTTTGGTCCTCTTTGCTTTCGATTTCTTTTCACTAGCTTTTCCTCTTGCTATCATCACTGCTACTTTCACTTTAAAGTTTCTCGTCTCCACTTCGTCACCATGGGAAATCTCCTCTCCTCAGTCCTCAATGAAGCGGCCCTGCAGCATCCCCACAACATCAATCACATAGTCCTGATGCTTCGTCCTCAACTTCCTGTGAACACCTTCTTCATGGAAATTTCCCTGCCTCTGACACCCTGCCCTGCCTTCAGCGCCCAATGCAGCCGCTCCTCTTCCTCCCTACCTTACTTCCTCTGCCTGTGACCCGCCCACTCACTGCTCTCCTTTCAATCCTTTTCGCCCAACTCCACACACCGCACAAATTTACTTCATTAATCTCCATGCAGATGGCAATGTACGCCCCTGGATCCCCACCCCAGTTTCTGACCTTACTCAACTACGCAAGGCCTGTTGACATGCTGGCCCCTCCTCTCCTTTTTTTCTTCAACTTCTGGAGTCCTGGTCCTCCTCTCTCCAAACTCCCTTTGATTGGTTTTCCCTTCTCAAGGCAGTCCTCTCCACTTCCCAATACCTTCAATAGAAGTCCTACCAAGAATTTGTAGAAGAACGGGCTCGTCACAATATAACACAAGGTCTTAACTTTTTTATGGATATGTTATTGGGCAGGGGTGACTTTACTTCCCCTCAGTCTCAGGCGCTGTTGGCAATCTTATTTACTTTGAGCAAGTCAAGGACAGTGCCTTCAGAGCCCTACATAATTTGAGCCCTCCCACTACTCAGGAACTTTTTAAAAATCTTATTCAAAGTCCTGATGAATGGTTTCCCGATTTCTCTGCTCGTGTCATCCAGGATGTTGAAAAGAAAGTAGATTTTGGCCCAGGCCAAGAAGCCCTCATTTGGCCACTTGCCTAGGAATGTGCCAATTCCACTTCTAAGGTGGCAATTGCCCCAGTTAAAAGTGAGGATCTTAATAAATGGGTTTCTGCCACTAAGGAAATTTGCACTCCTGACTCAATTTCGGCCCTCACAGTGGCTCTCAAGTCCTGCTTGACTCCCAAATATCCTGCGGCCTTCATGGGTCACTCTCAAGGCCCTATCTGTTGGGGTTGCAATAAACCTGGGCATATTGCCCACTACTGTCCCTCCAATCAGTCATCTGAGTTACCAAGGAAGCCCTGCACCCCTTGCCCTCATTGCAGAAAGGGGTATCATTGGGCCTGAGACTGTCGCTCCAATCCTTTAAACCTCAGCCCCGTTAAACAAGAAGGCCCCCACCCCTCGGTCAATTGGACAGTACCTTTGCCCCCCACAAAACCTAGCATAACCATTCATCTTGATGGGAAACCTATTAAAGGTCTCATTGACACTGAAGCTGACGTTACTATTATTGACACTAAGACTGCCTTATTGTTCCCCTCCTGGAAATCCACCAGAGGATCTAATATCCTTGGCGTTGGTGGCCTCACACCCTCTCGTAAAGTAACCTCACAGGTGATATGGAAAGATCCCGATGGCAACACTGGGTGTATACACCCTCGCATAGCTGAGGTTCCCAACACACTTTGGGGATGAGATTTACTTTGAGAAATGGATGCAGTCCTTACCACGGATGACAAGGTTCCTTATGACGAGTTGATAGTCCATGACAAGGTAAGTCTCTCTGGGAAGAACCCCCAATTCTAGTGGCCACTGCCCCACTGTCGGATTTGATCCATCTTATTTGGGTGGACACCTCACCCTGCTGGGTGGAGCAGTGGCCTATTCTTGAGCCTAAGCTTTCAGCATTGAAGAACCTTGTCCATGAGCAACTTAGGTCATGTTGAGACTTCCACCAGCCCTCATAATTCTCCTATTTTTGTCATTCAAAAAAAAAAAATGGAAATTATTACAGGACCTTAGACATATCAACAAGAAAATGGAAAAAATGAGTACATGTCAAGGTGGCCTTCCTTTCCCCTCAGCCATCCCAATAGATCACTATAGAGCCATCATTGACATCAGGGATTGTTTTTTTCCATCCCTCTTCATGAGGCAGACAGACCTTACTTTGCCTTTTCAGTCTGGGAACCTAATCATGCCAACCCTGTGAGTGGTATCAATGGAAAGTCTTGCCACAAGGAATGAAAAACAGCCCTACTATTTGCCAAATGTTTGTGGTGAAAGCCATCATCCCTTTAAGGAGCTGCGGCTACATTGCTCATTACATGGATGATATCTTAGTGGCTTGCAAAAACCAAGCGTCTCTTCAAATGCTTCTGACTTCACTCCTAAAACATTTAGGGGATCTTAATCTTTATATTGCCAAGGAGAAAATTCAAACTCACCCTCCCTTCTCCTTCTTAGGGTTTCATTTTTCTCGGGTGATACGACCTGTTAAACCCTCTCTTGACGTCCCTGATGACATCTCCTTGACAGAATTTCAAAAATTATGTGGTAATATTAACTGGATTAGACCATTCTTTATGTTACCTCCAAAAGCACTAGAGCCCCTCTATGATCTACTCAAAGGCAGCAAACATCCTTCTAGAAAGCTTAAGATTACTCCAGAAGCTAGAGGCACCCTGGCAAAAATTAATCAATTGTTCACATCTGCCCGACTTCAAAGATTTGACCCTGCCATTCCTCTGTCAGCCATAGTACTTTCCACCTTGAAATTACCCTTAGGTGTCCTTTGGCAACATGATGGACCTTTATTATGGTCACATCTTCCCCGGAGCTCCTGCCATAAAATCACCAGTCTCACCTCACAAATTATAGCCTTAGCGGTAAGGCTCAGAGAACAAGCTAGATCCATCTTTAATAAGGAACCTAACATCATGGTTGTACCCTTTCATCAGGAACAAATCACCTTCCTCCTACAAACTTCTTTAGACTTCCAGAGAATGATGGAGGGATTTCCTGGGTCACTGTCTTCCCATCTCCCTCCTTCTAAACTACTGCAGACCCTACAAGATCTTCCCTTAACAGTGACCACTCACGCTTTTCCCTTGAGCAAACCCATTCCTATGGCCCCTTGCATGTTTACAGATGCCAACACTCATCATCTTGCATACATTATAATGGGATCTAATATAACAAATGATCAATTTGTCCAAAGGTATTCTGATTCTGTCCAAGTAGCTGAATTGACTGCACTTATCCTGGTGCTGGAAAGATATCAGACCATTCCCCTTAACATAATCTCTGATAGCATATATGCTGTCAAGGTCTGCTCTTCCATTGCTTATTCCACTTTTAGGCCCCGGGACTGTCCTGTTGATCAGCCTATGGCTACCCTAAAGGCTGTACTAGAAATAAGAGAGCAACCATGGTATATTATGCACATTCGCTCCCATTCTGGGTTGCCTGGCTTCCTATCAGAGGGGAATGCCTCTATTGACAAACTTGTAAGTCAGCCTGAAGTCATGATGTCTACTCTAGAACAAGCTAGATCCTTACACCAGAGGTTTCACCTCTCAGCAAATAGTCTTCATCACTTATTGCCTGAAATTCCAATCTAACCATGCAAACATCTCATTCATACATGCTCTTATTGTGGTCCATTGTTACCATTGGGCCCACTCCAACCACAGGGAGTCAACCCCCGTGGGCTGACACCCAACTCCTTATGGCAGATGGATGTCACTCATATCACTACCTTTTGGAAACTTAAATTTGTACATGTGATTATTGACACCTATTCCTCCTTTGTGTATACTACTGCCTGCACAGGGGCAAAAGCAGCCCATGTAATTAAGGCTCTAAAGCAAGCAATGCTATTCATGGGTGTCCCATGGTCAATCAAAACAGACAATGGCCCAGCCTATATCTCCCTCAGATTGAAGGAATTTTTAACTTCCTGGGGAATTTCCCATACCAAAGGGATTCCCTATAACCCCCAGGGACAAGCAATCATTGAAAGAACCAATCACACTCTAAAGGAGATGCTTCAGAAACTTGATTCTACCAAAAAGGACCCTTCTTTGAAATTGTTAGATGCATTATTTACCCTTAACTATCTCACTTTTAACAAACAAGGCCTCAATGCAGCAATCTGACACTGGGGTCCATTTACCTTCCCTACTCCCATTCCCTTGGTACGATGGAAAGAGCCTTTGACCCTTCAATGAAAGGGCCCAGACCCTCTGCTCACACAAGGGCAAGGCTATACTTGTGTCTTCCCTCTCACAGACTCTAAGCCTCTTTTGATCCCATCCAGGAATATTCATCCAAGCCTCTCTCACGAAGACAACAAAACTTCTCACATGAAGAAAGAAGTCACTTCCGTGAGTACCTAAAACGCAATACTCACTTATACTACTATTGGTCTTCTAGGGCACTGCTGCCTCCTGGTGGGTCCGTGCCCCCACTCCTGGAATACTGCTGCCCATAGGCCTTGATGACTCTCTCCTGCCCTTCCTCTTAGCTACCAATGAGTCATCACAATGTCCTGTCACTTCTGACCCCACAGTCTCTCAGACTAATAGATCTTCTGAGATTACCCCCTTTAGACTCTATAACTTGGAGAAACTGTCTCTCTATTACCCAACCATATATCCTCATTCATGGGGAAGCCATCACATGGTCCAGTCTCATACCATGACCCTCCACAATAACATATTAAGACTTAACAAGCTCCTTTAGTTCATATCATTAGAGAATCACAGGAATGCAAGAAAATTCCTGCCACATGGATCGCAGAACTCAAGAACATAAGAAGCTCATCCACCCCATCTTCGCTGGAAATGCAAGGCTTCACAGCTTCGGCTGATCCTAACCCCAAACCTCCTTCCTTTCCAACCCTACCCAACCCCATTACTCCTTCTATTAGGAGAGAGCTCGTTTTGGGGCACGTGCATACAGGCTGGTCAGCCAATGATGGGTAAGATGCCCTGAGGGGCACGACCTAAGCCAGGCGCAGCCTTGTTTGTCCCTTCTCTTGCACACAAGCTGATAATTGATGACGGGTAAGTGCTCAGAGGAGCACAACCTAAGACAAATTACAACTTCATTAGCGCCCCCCCCCATCATATGCAGCATGTAGGAGTCTGGAAAATCCAGTGGAATGATTCTCTCCCATGAGATTATCACAGATCCCTCCAACATGCTTGCTTATGGGCCACACAGGCCCCGCTGGCCTATCAAATAAAAGTAAAATGGGGGAAATAGGAACTCTCTCCATGCCTTCAGTGCCTCTTATGCTGATTGGCACCCTGAGTGTGTAATTTTGCAGTGTATTTCCTCTTGCATTTTGCCAAATATTTCTAAATTTTTCAAAAGCTTCATAATTCTAGTATGCTAAGTTTTTTGTGAGTCTCTGTGTTTCCGTGCAAAATAGAATGTCTGGTTGATAGTGTGATAGGAGGTTGCCATTACATCAAAGTAATTTTATACTTGATGTAATTTCTACTTCTTCACCAGTATCATACCATTTTAATCAGAACAACTTTCTAATGAAAATAGCTTAGAAATTAATAGACCAGACACAATCTAGGTTCCTCTTTATATATTCATAGTGTTTTAGCCTCCAAAATACTTTTAAAAATAACCTAGACTAAATTTCATATTGATAAATGTAGTATATGTCTTTAAGTATTTATGTTTTCTTGAACATCCCTTAATAAAACTTTATGATTTTTCTATAGAAGTCTTAAATCTATTATTAGGTTATTTAGACACTTTCAGTCTCTGATACTATTGTAAATGATATATCCCATTTAATTACAAGTTTTAATTATTTGCCACTGGAGTTTATAAATCTTACAAATTACTTTTGTACATTAAGCTCATATCCAGCAACCTTTCAATTTCTATAGTTATTTCCAATAACCTTTCTGGAGATTACATTTTTTTCAAAATATAAATAATTATCATTTGAAAATAATGCAAGTTTAAGTTTTTTTACATTTTAGTCGGTATTTTATTCTTCTATTTTCTTATATTCTCATTATATTACTCATGAGAATCTCCAACACAAATCTGGTTAAAAATGGTGATATTTTGGGTATTACTATTCTAATTTTAAAGTAAATGTTAAATGTACTAGGGAGGAGAGACACTAGCAAGAAGGCTAGCTAGAAGCCCTTCCCATCCTCTCTCCCTCAATGACAGCCAGAACAATAAGCAACTTCATTTTGTTGAAGGTATGGGGAGGAGAGCCCCAGAGCACATCCAAGGATCAGCAGAAGCTCTGTAGAACATGGGAATCTGGGATGTCCACACAGACACAGGACACACTTGGTCTCTGGCACCACATCTCTAGCCAGGAGCAGCTCAGATCAGGAAGACTCCTCCTGCATGGACTAGGCAAGAAAGAGGAACCTAGCTGCTCCCACCCAAACCTTGACCCCCTCCATACTCACTAGGGGGACTACTGCATTCTCATGGTATTAAGCTCAGCTGAGTAAACTGCCTGGAGTCCACACATCTGAGCTCCCAGGAGAGAAGGAGCTGACAGTGTGGCCCCACTCCTGTGGCCCAGCACAGCTACTAGATTACGGCACCTGGAGACTACCTGAGCTGAGGTTGTATGCTGCCTCCTGGGAAACAATATCTGTGTCCAGAGCAGTCACAACCCATGTCTGACTGGTGTCACATCACCTCTTGGGACCTAATTGAGCAGCCAGACTTGGAAGGGCTGAGATAACTGTAGTGCCCTATGTTCAATAAACAGAGCATTGGCTGAGCTGAGATGTCACCCTACATGTCAGAAAGCCACAGGACCCTGCAATTCTGGAACTGGATGAGCTCCCAGGACCGTTTAGTCCTGGAACTGGGTAAGACTCCTAGACCCTTGTGTGCTAGAGCTGAATAAACACCCAGGACCCTCAAGCCCCAGAACTAGGTGAGACTCCTAAACCCTTCAACCCTAGAACTGAGGGAGCTCTCTAGATGCTCCAGTCCTAGAACTAACTGCACAAGCCCCCAGCTGCTGAGGCGCTGAGCCACCCCACTCCCTAGAAATAGTCATTATGTATTTTTGTTTCCTTTCCCTTCCAAGCATAGCAACTCAAACTCTCTTTGCAATCACAGAATGAGAAATGGCAGACTTAAGTTATCTCCTTGTACAAAGCATGGTCACCTGAGAATCATGTCAGCCTCCATCAGAAACATGATCTTTGGATCTAATGGAATTACCCAGGGCATCCTCAAATATAGGCATGGATCAGGAGCTCATTTTCCATGGGAAAGGCCATTGACCTGCATTATGTGTTTCGAGAGTTTAAAAATTACAGTTGCTTGAGAACCCAGGGCATGAATATCTTTGTTAGAGAAAAATGGCAGTCCAAGACCCAGGAGTGAGCCATGCCTAGATTTTATCTTTACTTGGGGCTCTCAGGCTTCTGGGCTTCCCGTGAGTCATGTTGAAAGAACTGAGCCTTAAGTGCAGCCACCAGAGCCCAGAGAATGGGTAACTGCATGGCAACTGTAAGCAAGAGGGAGAAAGACCTCTCCTGGTTCATCAGTCACTGTGACAGTTCAGGGTCTTGGGGTAGCTGTGGAGAACGTTGCTCAGAGGACACTTTTGTGAGAAATTCCAGAAGATGTGAAGAGTCAAAGTCACAAATAAGTTTATGGTACCTCAGTATTGTTTGTTTGAGTATGAATGTTCGATTCTCCTTGGGTTTTGTGAAGAATACCAGTATGATAAAATTGGTTTTGAGTTTGGAGACTGGTTTTATGGCTTGGAAAACTGGTCAATCTCATGATATGAGAATGGCAAATAGTGATTCAAGGAGGGAGAAGCTGGGGGGTCTGATTTCTCAGATGGTTGATGCTCTGAAAAGAAAAAAAAATGTGTCTCCACAAGAGGTCACAGATGAAGAGAGCTTGTCACCCATGGAGTTGGAATTTCTGTCAGTTTGAGAAGCAGAAAAGGCAAGATAATTAGGCATACGAGTCTGATTGCCCATCCTGGGCCAGAGTTTGCAAGGCCCACAAGAGTGGTCAAGAGTAGGCAGGCCTGATGAGTGAGTGCCAGGTGTCACTGTTAATCCTGAAGAGGATCTCAGACTTTGTGAATGTAGTTATAGGGTGCACATGAGAGATAAAAGTGAAAAAAATGGAAGCAGACACTTGACTCTTATAAATTCAGAAGTGAAGGAAGGAGCAGGATTGTGTACCAGCAAATATCCAGACAGTAGGCTCCTAAGTCCATTACCCGAGGAACGCCAATCATCCTCCATATTTTCTCTGCCATCTGGTGCCAAAGCAAACTGAAACCTCTCCCAAAATGAACTTGAGATTGACAATAAAATAGAATGAAACAGATTTCCTTATGACTGCCATGTAAGTGGAACTCTTCAAAAATAAATGTCCAAATAAATAATAAATAAAAATAAATGTCCTTTCCCTACCAAACACCACTTTTATTTGAATCCTTGCTTAAAAATGTGTAACAATTTATAAATTGTGATCACACATGTCAGAATTCATAACTCTTATGGAAGCCCAACTGAGTAGAGGAGACCCAGGCTGGAGCACAAATGGCCTCCAGCTGCCTCCTGTGTGAGCAGCCCTCTGTTTCTAAGCCAGAGCTCCCTGAGTGACAGTGCCACCTGATCATGAATCCACAGGCACTTGGGGAGCAAAAAACATCAAATTTGTACAATTTCAACCTAGTGCATTTCTAATATAAAACATGAGTTGTGAGCACTTCCCTAGTGATAAAGAAGATAGTTAAAATGTGAAAGTACCTTGAGTATAAACATCTAAGCATCTGAGAACAAAGATAGTATGTTAACTATGTGAATTAAGTGGTGTTTTATTGGTATAACCTATTGGCTCATAAATAGTCTTGTATCATTTCTCTGTGAAGTTCATCTTTTAAAATCAATAATCATAATTATTACATTATACAAAATAAATATTAAGAATTGTTGATGTTTGAAATAGCTTGGAGGTCTATTTTTTAAGCTCAAAATTTTCTTTCTGAAAGTTGACATGTGAAGGAAAATAAAGGGGAAATAAGAGAAATTTTGACACCCTAAGAAATCAAGATAAGTCTAAATTACAGTACAGCTCCCACAGAAAAATGCAGGCCCCACATGCCATCTGTGTTAATGCCACATAACTTCCATATTGACTTGTGTTATTATAATGTGTACCAAACTATCAAATTAGGCATGGGGTATTGGTTCAGAGCGTGAACAGAGCAGTGGGTTAGTGACTGCCAGCTCTGTGTAGATGGTAACTGCATGTCCTCATCTGCTTATAGAAAGCTGGGTAATCCCATTCAGCTAGCAAGGAACAGCTCTTCTACATCAGGTGGAATCTTCTGGTGCTTGGTTCTCTTAGCTCCTCAGGAGAAACATTGAAAGTCCAGATGTTTCCAAACCTCATGAAGCTTCTGGATTGGAGTTTGACCAAAGGGTCACTGCTTACAAACAACCCCGTGGCTGGGCCTCCTTTGCAGTCCTTTCTGCAGCATGCAGAGATTTTCAGTCATGTTTTGTGTCTTCTTTATCTTTATAACAGGATTAAGGTGAAGAGCAGTCTCCCCTATTAAAAACAAGATAAAAGTTCCAACGTGTATATTGTACTGACATTTACTCTCACAGATATCAGAGCACGTTTAATATGAAATTTCTAAATCATCAAGTGGAACAGCTCAGGGATAGTGGACCTGTCTGATCCTTCTCATCATTTCCTTTATTACTAAACATGTGCGTACTGAGTGCTTGCTGGGCACCAAGCCCTGTTCTTAGTGCCAGAGACATAGGAGTCGGGTGAAACCCAAGTGTTGGATTCCAGCATCCACGTGCCACGTGGGAAGGAGTGAGGCATTGGCCTCTGCCCCAAGGAAGACAAGCAGTAAGGTGTTTTACAAAGCACCAGCACCCTCCTTAGGCCAAAAGAGGGTTGAGGCAGCAAGGCACCCCGGGGAACAGAAGCAACAGACCCTGGCAAGGACAAAAGGCCATCAGCCACTGATCTTTTGGAAGAATGTAGGAAATAGGTGCCCTGCTACCAGTAAATACTAAGAAATCAGATCACTTTAACAAGTGTTTCTACAGACCCAGCCCTAGGTGTTGTGTCATTTTGGATGGCAGGCAATGTTCTCGCTCACTCAAATGCATTTCTGCACAGGCCTTCCTGGGGAGCTCATGAACAAAACAGCAGCTGAGCAGGTCAAGGCAGGAGAGGGCAGCGGGGTAGGGGAGCTGGGAAGTGGCTGGGACATGAAGAAGGAAGCCAGAGCTGGGGAAGAACAGTCATAACCTTGGCCTGCTCCAGCAGGCTCTTCCTTCTGCCATGCAGAAGACTCAAGTCAGCAGGGACACCCACTGCTCTGGCCTCCAGGACCTGGGTATGGGTGCACTTTCCCTGATGGAAGGCAGAAGCAAAACATGTGTACTCAGAACAGAAGCTGCAGTACACCCCCCAGGGCTCAGTGTTCTACCCCAATTCCAAGCAGAGGGCTGCTCCTGTCGGCAGAAGTAAAAAAGCCCTCCCGAGAAGAACTGGAGACCCAGAGAGAGTTTAGTTGCCAAGGGAAACAGGCAGGAGTGCACCACACTCAGGTGCATCAGCTGGCCTGACCCTGAAGCTGGAGGAGGAAGGAGATCCCCCTGTACACATCAGGAGCCCAGTGCCAGGGCAAGAACCCAGATGGGCCCCACCTTCACTCCATGGCAGCAATGTGCAGGTCTGACTGAGAGCTGAGAAAGAAAAGCGCTTCACAATGAACTTCCTCTGTAACTATGACATAGTTCCACAAGAATTCCAAACCTATGAAGCATCGAAGGGTCTGTGGCAACAGAACGTCCCTCAGTTCCATTTCTGCAGGGCTGCACTTGACGCTTGGCACTTGGCCTAGCAGAGGAGGGGTCAGCCCATCCCCAGCTATACATGAGGCACAGCGGACTCCTCTCCTTACTTGTTCACAACACCCACATCTGGAAAACCTTGGCAAGATACATAAGTAAGGAAGAAAATGGCTCCTTGTCAAGAGACCAAGCAACCAACAGAAGCAGACCTACAGGTGCCCCACAGGGAACTGAAGATACAGTAAATGCTAAACAATCCAGGAAAAATGAGGACAGAGTGCGTGAACAGAGGGAGAATTTCTGCAGAGAAATGGAAACCATACGAGAGTGAATAAAAGGCTGCAAATAAAAAGAACAGTATCAGAGATGGAGAAAACCTTTCTGTCTTCATCAGTAACCTAGAAATAGCACAGGAAATTGAAGAAAGCCCAGAGAGATTCTCCAAATTGAAAAGGACAAAAGGAAACAGGCAAAAAATAATATGCTATCCAGTAAAAACAGGGAAAGTTTGAACAGTCTAACACACGTATAATTGAAAACCCAGAAAGAGACATAAGAATGGGACAGGAAGGATAGTGAACAGTAATTTTCCAAGATTAATGAAAATCATGAAATCACAGATCCAAGAAGCTCAGAGAACCCCACACTGGATGAAATTATATAAGGAACTTAGATGT
Organism: Geosciurus inauris; assembly: GCA_004024805.1. NCBI lineage: Eukaryota > Metazoa > Chordata > Mammalia > Rodentia > Sciuridae > Geosciurus > Geosciurus inauris. Next base: position 217,321 of record PVHX01000210.1, on the reverse strand, counting down.
TTCACAGCTGAAGTTCTAAAAGCCAGAGACAAAGAAAAATAGCCTGAAGACTTGAAGAAGGAAAATGACCATTACATAGAATAACAAAGATTTTAAAAATAGTAGTTTTTGCCAGAAACTAAGCTAAATAAGGGGTATCAGTGTGGCTTTCCTAAAGTATAGAAAGAAAAAAGAAGTGGTTAAATGCAGATTTCTCAATCAAAAGCATGTTTCAAAAGTGAAGATAAAATACATATATTCTGTTCTCATAAGAGGGAAACCAAGAGAACTCACCGCCAACAGGTATTATGAAAATTGCTAAACCCAGCTATTCAGACAGAAGGAAAATGACACTAGATGGGTACCTGAATCTTCAGAAATAAACAAAGGGGCCAGAAATTGCAAATATGTGAACATAAAATGTTTTATTTGTTTTAAAATAATTGACTTTCTAAAGTGAAAAGTAGTAATCATGTAATGTAGATTTAAAACATGTAGCTGAGTGTGGTGGCACATTCCTGTCATCCCAGTGGCTCAGGAGGCTGAGATAGGAGGATCATTACAAGTTCAAAGCCAGCCTCAGTAACTTAGTGAGCCTCTAAGCAACTCAGGGAGAACCCTGTCTCTAAATAAAAAATAAAAAGGGCTGGGGATGTGGGTCAGTGGTAAAGCTCCCCGGGTTCAATCCCTGGCACTAAAATAAATAAATATATAAATGAATAAACATGTATAAAAAATGATGAAGGTGCACCCAGAGAAAGGCCCTAGGGTGCCTTGACTATTAATAAGGACTTTCCAGCATTTGTCACTGGGGTTCTCATGGTGTAACTTCTCCATCCTTCTGTTTCTGATTTAAAATTATAGAATTTTAATTCAGAATTTTTTTTTTTTTTTTTTTTTTGTGGTACTGGGGATTGAACTCAGGACCCGACCACTGAGCCACATCCACAGCCCTATTTTGTGTTTTATGTAGAGACAGGGTCTCACTGAGTTGCTTAACGCCTCGCCATTGCTGAGGCTGGATTTGAACTTGCGATTCTCCTGTCTCAGCCTCCCTAAGTGCTGGGATTACAGGCTTGAGCCACCGCGCCCGGCTTTAATTCAGAATTTTAACTTTACCTGATGCAGTTGTCACTGTAGTTGGATCTAAATGTCCCATATCGCTGATGGCTCTGTGGCCTATGTCATTCACTCTTTTTCTTTCCCTGTCTCTTTTTGCATTGAATATTTCCATTATTCTATCTTAATATTTGCTATCAACTTATTAGAGATAACACAACTGCCCTGGGGTGAGTTCCCACATAGGCACACAGGGATGCAAACCTGCAGAACAAAGACCCTGGGGCACATGGCCTTGCTTAGCAGTCCCTTGCTAAAGAACAACAGCTGTACCTTGTCCCCTCCATTAGGGTGCTGTCAAATCTTATCCTCTGCTGCAAGTGGAAAAGGGAAGCTTGTGGTTAGGACCTGAGTTCCAATTTTGCCAGATTTCAAAGCACCACCTGGTACTGCTCTTTAAGTTAAGCCTTAGACCCTAGCTTCCAGGATTCCAGAAGTAAAAAGCCATCCTGGCTCCTGCATCAGGTGCAGCTATCACATTTGTTCCTGAAGATGATGTCAACATCCTCTTTACTTGTTTGGGAGTTGCTATTTGTACCTTAGGAAATGTTTTTTCTAACATCAGGAAAAACCCAAATTCTGATAATGGCCCTCCCTTGAGTAGGAGGAGGCCCCCATCATCCTCCAGTCTCCAGACTTGGAAAGTTCCCAAGACATACCAGGGGGTCCACAAATCCCCTTGATGTGATCAAACTCAAAGACAAGGTGAGGGTTTTCTGTCCCCTTTCTCACCATACAAGACAAAATAGAAAGAAATCACAGTAGATGATGCTATCCCCAAAGATCCTACTTACTAATACAGCAACAGCGTCCTGAAGGTAGTGGGCATGAGCAAGCCCATCTGCTGGCAGAAGTCAAATCCAATGTGAGTTTTGGTACCTTTCAGCTATTGTACCTGCCAGGCAGTAACCACAATGCAAATGCCTAGCTTGGCAACACTCCTGGCCCCTAAGGGGTCAGCTATGCATTACTGGGTCACACAGGATGACTCAGAACGTTAGGATGAAGCAGCAATTGCATTTGCTTAGCATTTGTAATAGGGGAGAGGCTTTGTCACAGGGGGTCCCAGATCTGGTGTCTCAGCTGAGACTAGAAGGCCATGATGGCCTCATCTGTCTGCTTTGGTGCTGGTGGCCAATGGTCCATGTTCCAGAGTAACCTGGGCTTTACATGGTAGATCAATTGCCAGAGCTGGAGGTTGCACAGACTCTTGCATCCTGGACTGAACATTTGTGCAGTATCCTCGTCAGACATCCTGGTGGAATTCCAGGGGAGAGAAGCCCATCTCTCATGGGGGGAATTGAAAGTTCGAGTGACAGCAGGTAGTGTTTGGTTTCTGTGAAGCCATGGTCTGCAGTAGGTAGGTGATGGGATGCTTCACCTGAAGGTGGAGTAGATGTTCAGATGCTGTTTCATTGCATATCCATAATCCTAGAGCTTATTTCACACTCAACAGATTTTTTTTTAAATTAAATGTTGATCTCTTCAAATATTTAACATAACATCTTAATAAGTAAAAGATTATAGTCTTTATTCCACAAAGGGACCTATCACAGTTTCTAGCTAGTTCTGCTTTTATTTTTATATTGCCCATCTGGCAAGTGTCTGTCTGAGTGCTTTAGGAGCCAGAATGAAATGAAATCCAAATTGACAGAAGCCCTGCACCATTGATTTAGAGTCACAGTGTCCCTTCTAGCAAATGAGGACAGGGTAGGGGAGCTTCTCAAACTGTGGATTTTCAGCCAGACAAATCCAAGCCCTAAAGCCATTTAATTCTGTGATCTTGAAACTATTCAGTGGCCTTTCCCTTTGAATGGGCAGTGATGACCATGTAGTACTGTTTGTTGGAGACTTAGCCATTTAGGAAATACCTTAGGAGTTTTCTGCATTTCAGATGTTAGGTCGGCTCTGACAAACCCACATTGCAAGCTGGTTGACGATGGGCCCTTCTCTCCGGGGGATTGCCATTACGACTGAGCACCTAAGGCCCTTGCAGTTGTCCTGGCTTTCCTTTAATACCAGGTACTCATTTTGTCCTGTGAAGTGCTTGCTTCTAAGTACTAGGAAGGTCACTGATCTTTCTGATGTTTGAGGGCAGAAGAAGGTGCTCAGGCTGTACCTCTGCCTGGGCTCTGCTTGTCCTCTGCCTCTTGGCTTCATCCAGGTCCTTGGCCAGCAGGCTGTCCATACTGGGTCACTCTACTGGCCCCAATGTTAATCTCTTGTAGAAGTAGACACACCAAGAAATAGCGCCTCACATTTTATTTTTAAATTGGTACATAGCATTTGCCCCTATTACCATATCACAATTGGACACATGCACACATTGTGCACTGACCCAGTCAGCGTCATGAGCGCTTCCGTCTCCTCAGATGCCATCATTTCCTTGTGTGGGGAGCATTCCAAGTCTTCTCCTACAGTTATTTTGAAATGTACAGTTAGCTGTGGTGAACTACAGTCACCCCACGGGCTGCAGGGCAGCAGAAGTTCCTCCCACTCCCACATGTGCTTTGGTACCCATTAGCCACACTCTGTGTCTTCTCCTCTCCCTTCCCAGGTTTAGTGGCCTCTACTTCCACAGGCCAGCTCTTTTAGCATCCCCATGTGAGAACAGGTGGCTTCTGTCTCTACGCTACCTCAGTCACTCAACAGAATGTCTTCCCTTTCATTCATGCTGCTGCAAGTGACAGGATCCCACCCTTTCATGGCTAAATTGCATTTTTTTAATTTTGCTAAATTGCATTTTGTTGTTTATGTGTACCACATTCTGATCCATTTACCGTCAATGGGCGTTTCTGTTGACCCTGTATCTTGATTACTGTGAATAGTGCTGCATTAAGTACAGCATGCAGGTGCCTCTTTGATACACTGATTTATTCCCTTTGACAATATACTCAGAAGCAGGAACTTTTTCAGTTTTTTGAGTAACTTCCATATTGCTTTCTATGATAACTGTACTAATTGTGATTCTCAGCAGGGAAAGCACTGCTTTACCAGCCATCTGTTTACCCCTTAACCCTGTTAGTCTGACACCTAAACGTACCTATCATCTATCGATCACTCAGTCTTTCTATTATCTCTGCATCTGCTTATCTCATTTGCTTATTTAAATTTCCTAGAAGAACTTTCTCAAATGCATTATAGTTGATTCATCAGGCTTGTCATTTTTGTCTTCTCTAGATTCTGTATGAAATTTCCTTGCCTTTTACTTGTTCCAGAAAGGAGGATGTCCAGGAGTCAGTTGAGAGCTTGTCATTGTGTGAAATTTTGTATGCTCTTTCCTTTGGAGGAAAAGCTAAATCTAATTCCAGAAGAATTGGTACTAAAAATTGCAAGTCAATCACCAAATAATCACTATAGTAATCATGGCTGCAATTTGAGTCTATTACCTAAATTTTATTTACTTACAGAACTGTTTAATGAAGTAACAAATCACACTCCATCTCCTCACTTGTGATAACCAACTCTGAAAGATTATGCAAACCCTTCTGGCTGTGTTTTGTATCCCCTTCAATGAAGCACAGAGATGAAGAATCAAAAAGGCACTACAGAGCAATTTTATGACACAAGTTACAGTGGGCACGGGGAGTAGTCAAGGCGGGTCACTTTGTTCCCTGAGGAACACCTCCCCAAAGCTAGAAGTTGACTAAGTATTTGGACACCTGATGCTTTCTTCACTTCCAAAGCAATAATTTAGTTTTTTGTTTGTTTGTTTGTTTTGGTACCAGGGATTGAACTCAGGGGTACTCGACCACTGAGCCACATCCTCAGCCCTGCTTTGTGTTTTATTTAGAGACAGGGTCTCACTGAGATGCTTTGCACCTCACTCTTGCTGAGGCTGGCTTTGAACTTGCTATCTTCCTGTCTCAGCCTCAGATTATAGGTGTGCACCACCACCCCTGGCAATAATATAGTTTTTCAAAAGAAGAATTAGACATTGGAAAATTTATTTTGATGTTTTATTTTTATTTTCTTGCTCCTCTGTTACTAGATGTTTTTAACTTCCATTCCTATGAGATACTCTGCTTCTGGGAGAATTCACTCCAAGCTCACAGCAGTGGAATCCCAGGGATCATCCTCTTTGCCATGTCAGGAACTTAGAAGGGTCAGAGCCAGTGTTTACAAGCTGTGCTTTATGTCATGCCAAATACAATTTTCAGGTCAAATTTCACCCTATTCCATTTATGTGGACAAATCTAAAATCCAGGGAGAGCTGAGAAAATTTCTCCAGTTCCATAATAAATGCGCTATTGCAAATATGGCAATTGGGTTCTATTAAAACAGTCAAAGGAGATGATTTTTATTATCTACTGAGATGAGGGACAGGTGACCAATAGGTCCTTGAGATAGCCACCTACCCTCCAGTTTGAAGATGCCGCATGGCTGCTCTTTCCTCCTCTACCTGGCCTGTTGGGTGCCACACAGGCCCAGACAAGCCTCCCTTTGAGCAACAGCCAGGGCTGTGGACAGAGGTTCCTTGAGAACTGACATCAGCCTGGAGTGGAGTGAAAAGTTCAAGGCATGATGGATGGGCCATCCCTGCTGAAGGTCACACTGTCACCAGCAAACCTAGCAGGACCATAGTGAATCAGCCACTTAAAATGTATTAGCCTAAGTGGTCAAAAATAACAATGAGTCCAGGTCTCACACTTCTGTGGATTCTAGGGGTGTCTAACAAAGGCGACATTGAGTCTTAGTCACAAATAACCCAGTGTGCAAGCTGGAGAGGACAGGCATGTGCCTGGTGCCAGATGAAAGTGGCCTGACATGCCATCATTACTACTGTGCTAGGATACAGCAGGTGACAGTGCACTATGTCATCACTACTGCTGCTGGCAGAGGGCTCTTACATCTTGACAGAATCTAAGAATGGCAAGCAATCAGATAATCATAAGAATTTTTGGTCAAATAAGCCAAAAACTGAAAAATAAAGTGACAATAATCTGGTTAGTGCTGGTGGTTTGCAAGTCTAAACAAGTTGTTTAAGAGAAGTGGATTGGGTTTTGAATGTTGTTATTCCTTTGGTGACATAAAACCTACCCAGGTTTGCACTGTTTTCTGACTTTGCATTTGTGTGATGTAGTAGGTACAGCGTCAGGCTTTTGGGGTACATGGGGCTCCTTGAAGGGTTGTTCCACCTTCTAATTTCCAAGCCCGTGTTGTCAAGATGACAAAGCACAGCCCAGAGAGAGGTGTGGAGAAAGTCTCACAGCACAGTTTCTACCTGTGTGTGGAGGATTGGCAGGAAACACACAGGTGAAAGTCTCAAGAAGGGTTGGTTTATGGAAGGCCAGTATTATTTGCTAAATCATAGGAAAACAAGCAATAATCCTGTAGGTTAAAACAAAATGATTTCATCTGCATACTGAGATGACACCTTCCTTGTGGGTCGTCTTCTGACACCTTCCTTGTGGGTCTTCTGAAACGCTTCATCCATGACAGGGACTGCCACACACAGGTGAAGGGCTTGGTCGTGGAGCAAGAGGAACACACCAGAGGAACACAACCAGTCGTTCTCAGCTAGTCGACAGCCTTATCACTGCCACTGCTGTATCCTCTGTGTTCTTGTCCATTGTGGCTGCGATTTACAAACTATCCTTTATCAGAACAATTCCAAATAGTGAAAGATGCTCATAAGGTCTTGTGAAAGCTAGACATGAGGTCCAGGACATGGGCACGGAAGGTGGAGTGATTGAAAAGGAGAGTGAGATTCAGATGGCGCAAAGAGGAGACAGAAGGGGGCCTTGGGGGCAGGACCTGCTCTGGCTGAGCCGCTGGCCTCAGCTCTGGCCTGGTGGTGGTAGGGATTCAGCACTTGTTCACAGGACTAAGCCACAAGGAAGGATATAGGGTGGCCCGCTCCAGAGTCCACCTGTGGCTGTGTGTGGGGTGCAAGTCCATTCTGTTTTTGTTTTTTGTTTTTGTATTTTTTTGGTACCAGAGATTGAATGCAGGGACACTCAACTATTAAGCCACATCCCCAGCCCTATTTTGTGTTTTATTTAGATACAGGGTCTCACTGAGTTGCTTAGTGCCACAAGTCATTCTGGAGCCATGGAGAAGTCATGAGCGGTCAGTCTGGGTGTGGGCTCCTTCAAAAAGACTGGCCTCCGATCCTCAAGTGTCCTGTTAGAGCTCAATAGTAGGATCCCTGGAGTCAAGTATCAAGTGGGAAAGGAAGTTTGGGCACTTAAAATTCTCATCCGTACTAGGGGAAACTCTCTGATGTAGAAAACAATCTGATCCCAGAATAAGTGTTATTTTTACATGTGGAAGTTTATATTCTTATTAGTATAAACAATGCTGCCAACATTTCTTAAGCAATCAGAGATGGTCTGAGGTTGTAGCTCAGTGGTAGAGTGCTTGCCTAGCACATGTGAGTCACTGTGTTCCATTCTTAGCACCACATAAAAATAAATAAAATAAAGGTACTGTATTCATTTACAACTAAAACTATTTCTTAAATATTTATAAAAAGAAATTAGAGGTAAGCTGGGCATGGTGGTGCACGCCTGTAATCCCAGCAGCTTGGGAGGCTTAGGCAGGAGGATCACAATTCAAATCCAGCCTCAGCAACTCAGCAAGGCCCTGAGCAACTCAGTGAGACATTGTCTCTAAATATAATATAAAAAAGGGCTGGAGATGTGGCTCAGTGGTTAAACACCTCTGGGTTTAATCCCCAGTGCCACAAAAGAAAAAAAAATAGAAGTAAAAGATCTTTAATTATGCATATTAATTTCCATAAAATATTCTATTTCTTAACATTTAAAGTATAATCATATTTTGCATAACTTTTATGTCTAATATATGTTTTCTGACATATTTTAATATAGGAACTTCATTGTAAAAATATTTGGCCATATTAAACATGGCACCAAATAAATTCATAAAACATAATTGCCATACTAAAATCTAGGACAAATTGAAAAGGTAAGGCAATGAGGCAACAGGGTGGTGAGCCACAGGAAAGAAAACTCCTAGGCGAGCTGCAGGAGAGTGGTCCCATAAGATCTCACCTGCCACCTGGCACTGTGACCAGCACACTGGTTCCATTGCAGCCAGTCTGGGTGGCTGGGCTCCCCCAGAGTCCCAGCTGAAACAGCACGGATGCTTGTGCTTGAATACTCACGAAACCTCTCCATTTATTTCCATCTATCTGCTGATAGGTGACATTAAAATAGTCACCTACCAAATCCAGCACTGTTGTATAAAGTAGAATGTAATCTGACTAGGAAGGAAGCCGCTGAGAGGAGGAGGGCTTCATTTCCCTACCGCCAAGCGGGGGGAAGCAGACACTCTATCCTGGGCATATGGTGTCAACATGGGGACTCAGGAGACCACAGAAGGACAGGATGAAAGAGCAGTTTCAAATTCCAAGAAAAATCCTTTGGGCTAAGAATAATGCACCTTCCATGTCTTTGAAAAATTTCCACAACAGATGGGCCATTGGGCCTCCTTCCCCACAGAAAGCTAAGAACAGTAGGGCTGATTTCAACTGTGCCTTGGATTTTAAGGAAAGGAGACCTTCAGTGCGTAGGAAAACCACAGAGGTCAGTAATCAGAATAGAAGTCAACTCCCCGTGTGCCCCTGAGAGACTGGTGCTCGCTAAGCCTAGGCTTTGCAGGTTCCTCAGGACACCAGAGCCCGGTGAGGGCCGGGAAATGGGTGTTTACTCCACAGACACTTGGAACAAAAAATGTGCTCAGTGCAATTGGAGAGGGAGGAGAAGTTGGAGATGGATGTTTCCAACTTAGTCTTGGTGAAGGGAAATCCTCTGCATAGAACATATAATAAAGATGAACTCATTCATTAAATGGGGCCTCCTCCTCAGAGCTGAGCTGGGCAGGCCCAAGACAGCCCTGATCTCCTTCCTGCTCTTGCATCAGGGCTCTGTCACAAAGCTGGCCAGACAATAGCCCAGTGGGATGAAGAGAGCGTGTCTGCATGTCCCTGCAGTATCTTGTCAGCTGGAGGAGCTCCTTCCAAGGAGCCTGTGAGCTTCTCTTCCCTCCTCGTTTCAAGCTCCCTGGGGAAATGAGCATGACACGGCGGGGGCACCCCGTCACAGTCCTCCCCGTGCATGGCTCCTTGCCCAGATGTCCACGTGAGCTACCAATGGCCTCCCCCTGCCGGGGACCCAGGGCTGTGCCTCTGCCTCCTCACTACCCGTTTCCAGTGCTGGTCAGAAGGCACAGCAGGGCTCCCACCCTCCTCCATGTCCCTGGACCAGAAGGCCATCAAAGACACTCTGGGTAGCCAAAAGGCCAGAAGAAGGCAGCAAACACGAGTGGATGTTCTAGGCGATTCTCCTTAGAATAGTTTGTGGTATTTTAGATGCTTGACCACAGGGTGGTCAGAGCCATTCTGGGCTGGGAGGGGACTGAGCTTTGGCCCCAAGCCCTCCACCCCAGCTCATGGCCTTCAGTGTCCCCAGGGGCCAGCTGCCTGAGAGGTAAATAGGAAGGTAATGCCCGAGTCAGGACTGAAGGGGGTTAGGCATGCACACCATCCATCTGTGGTGGGCTTCCTTGTTGCTGTATTGTTTAATCAGAGAAGGGCTCTTGCTAAGTTGCTGAGCATCTTACTAAGTTGCTGAGGCTGGCTTTGAATTTGCAATCCTCCTGCCTCAGCTTCCCAAGTTGCTGGGATTACAGGCATGAGCCACCTTGCCTGGCTGCTTTTTTCTTCTAATGCATCTATTCTTACACAATTTAGAAAAGTATGTGACACAGTGTTATGAATTCTGAGTGGTGGAGACAGGGCTGTGTGTCATATTGTTCTTCAAACTTTTCTATATCTTACATGTATTAGCTAAATAAAAGTGAAACAAATGAAGTAATGGACAAGGAAGCAATCTAAAACATGGCAGCCACCTATGGGTGCTACACTTGGCATAGGCGGTACAAAAAAAGGCTTGTCCAAAAGGATGCAAGCAGAAGCCTTCCAAAACATTCGCTTAGGTAAAACAGGCTTTCATCACCAAATCCAAATTTAAAAATATGCATCACTAGGTTAAGACACAAGGAAGAATCTAGATTGAATACAAAAGAAATGTGAGACTTACGCAGTCTGGAGTAGTTGTTGCAGTCAGGACATCACACCCATGCACATGCATGAGCACACGCCTTACAGCGGCAACGCTGACTGACAGAACTAGAGCATCGACTGGCATGTTCAGTGAAGGTACAGGTGGAGAAATGTTGAAATTAAGTGAACATTTCCACTTCAGTGGTCCTCGTGCCAGGACTCCATCTCACCTTGTTGTGGAAACCTTCACACACGGGGCAGCTTCTAGACAGGGTTCAAAAGACACATGCATGTCAAGTGCAGGTCACTGGCCCCTGGAGACCAGGGCCTCATCCAGCACCCAGGCCATGTTCTCCCAACACAGCCTCTTCTCTCCTGCGTCATGGCTGCAGGGCTTCCTACAGGCACTCATTTCAATTGCGACCTAAATTCATTATTTCTGGGAACCTTTGCTCTAATCTAAAAGTCACCTGTTTGGCAAATGATCTTAGTCAAGAGAAAAACCTTTGAAGTGGACATAAGATAAAGACCGAAGACCTGGGGACATTGGCATTGCAGGATGTTTCAGCAAAGAGATCTCAGCTGGCACAGTTGTGTGGGCGGAGTGTGTTGCACTCCTGGGATCAAGGATCAGAGCCTCAGGTTGGACAGGAGTAACCGCTGTCTCCTGGTGTTGATAAGTGTTTGAAAATTCAAAACTTTCCCTCAATCTTCCCCAAGCTCTTCCCTCCAGCCCTTCAGGTGCTCACATCTGTGTTACTTGATGCTCCCCACGGTGCATGGAGCAGGCTATCCTGACCATGGGACAGGCAGAAGGCCTGCCTTTGGCAGATTCGATGCCATCCAGAAGACGGTCTGAGCAAAACCTCTCCACTTTCCTTCCAGATGTCCACTAGCACAACATCTAATTTCTTCCTACTGTGGTAAGAAGTGTTAAATGAAAAAAGTCATAGTCACCTAAGATGCCACAATTTGAAGAAAACACTAAATGAATTAGATGCCCTTTGGTTGTGGTTGCTAACATCTAAAGCAAGCCCTCTCTACACTTTAAAATGCTGCTTTACAAAACCTCACGTGAGAAAAGGCCTTGACACAGGACTTCCCAGAAGGGAAGGGTATCTGGACATTCCAGTGACATGGACAAACCTGGAAGAGCAGGGTAGGTGAAACGAAGCAAAGCAGGAGACAAGTGTCCCATGGCCTCATGTTCAAGGAGCATGTAAAACAGTCAGACTGAGAAACGGGGTGGAATGCAAGCCACAGGGAAGGTGCGGGGCTTAGGAGGTGCAGGTCAAAGGGTGAAAGGCTTCCCTTAGTCCTGGAGATCCAGGGTTTGGCGTGGGGACTGTAGTTAATAGTAGTGTGCACACAGGAGTTGCTGAGAGAAGATCTCGATTGTCCTCACCACAGAAGGAGAGTGTGTGGCGGTGGCCATCACTGGGCTTGGTTTTACACTGCACGGCACATGCGTGCAGATTCGGAAACATCTCCTGGGACACCATGAATGTGTCAATTGTTATGTAGCCTAAGCTTAATAAAGCTGGAAATAGCTAAAAAAACCCCACCGTCTTAAATGAAGTAAAGGAGGAGAAAAGAGAAGGGAGGTAGAAGGAGCAGGAGAAGGAGAAAAGAGGAGGAAGAGGAGAGAGAGGGTTAGACAAACAGCCACCAGGAGGTCGGTTTCCACAATCACTAAACATGAGCGTGTGCACAAGCCCTGGTGCAGGCTGGGGTTCTGCCCCTCAGTGCAAAGCCCAGGTCCCCTGACAGGTGGCTCAGGAGCCCTGGGGGAGGAGGCTCCTCTCGGCACCAGAGTCAGTATCTGACAGTGAGCGTCAGCCCTTCCCTTGGGAGGCTATGTTGGGCATGAAGTTTGGCCCAGTGATGCTAGTATGACATCCTCTCTGTATGCCATCCACAGGTGACTGCTTACTCAGACTAAGGACATAGTTGCTGGCTACATGTAAAGGACTCTAATTCAAAGTCTTTTGCTCCTGACCCAAAACTGCCTTGGAATACATGGACGGTTAATGTGTCACGTGCTGAGGGCAGAGGTGTCTGGGATTTGTTTTTGCATCCAAGGACAGTGATGCCTTATGCAAACACTTTGGCATAAACCATCAGATGTGAGAAGACACTTCCAGCACATGTGGACATGGGTGGATTACAGAAAGGAAATGGTATGCTCAAACACTAGCCTTCAGAATGTTTAAATGCTATTTGCTCAGTTTGACTTGGGGAATGAGAAAATAAATGGTCCAAATCCTACAGATCCATATTGATCCTATTATATTTTAGGAATTTTGTGAAGCTAACCAGCACATGCAGCCTAGTGAGGCACACCTCTGCCCTCTGCAGCTGATGAGCTTCTGCAGGAGGTGAGTGGACACAGTCTCACTGCACATGGCAACTGCCACAATGGAGGGACACGGGAGTTGTGGAAAGAGGAACGGGGAGCATTTTCTTTTGTCATTAGTGACCAGGAAAAGCTCCCAAAGAACATTGTGCATCAGCCAGAGAGCAAACGCTGGGCGAGGTGAGTGAACCGTTCCCCTGATACTTTCCCTGCTTCTCTGTACCATGAAGGCTGTGCAGGGTTAGGATTCTGCTTTCCAGGACAAGGGTCTCTGGAATTAGAGAAAAACTTACTACAGTGGGAATGGGAACAAAACCTCCCTTAAGTGGGTCTCAGAAATGCAGTAGTCAGGAGCAGTGGGGGGAGGGTCCAGGAAAGTTCTGAGATGCTTGGATCCCTGTGTATGGAGTCTTGCAGGCTCTCTGGCTCCTGCCCAAGCTGAGTGCCCCGTCCTTGGATGCTAAGTGTCTCCAGTTCAGTGCAAGCAAGGACAGTGTCCGTCCATCTGCAGTGTGTGGAATCATTTTGCTTATGGCATGCTTGTTTTGTCTGTGTTTATCGATTTAGGTAGGACGATGGTCCTTGTCCTTCTAAAATAATGTTTTAGGTTGCATTCTTAGCTTACTAAGAACCTGAAGAGCTGTGATCATATGTATCCAGTTAAACCTATTGGTTCAGGCAGGGTTCTACCCTACAAAAGGTAGAGATATGCAGACTGAAGAATAACTGTTTCACCTTGAACCTTCTCCCTGAGCATGACTGGGGACCCAGAGCAGCCAACTAGGGAAACTTTCTTGGTGCCTTATGCAAATGTCTTGGCATAAACCATCAGAAGTTTATAAAACACTCTTTCAAGTAAGTAGTCCCTTTAAAAGTGATCTCTAGATTTTTTTTTTTTCAGTTCATTAGAAATAGGCACAGCAAAACTGCATTTCTTTCAAGGGGTAGATGGTAATTGGAAGCTTGACCTCACCTGTCTGCAGAAAGGTAGCTCCAATGGATGGATGCTCTCCCGAGGAGCCTCTGCAAATATAAGGCTCTGACGGAAACATCTCATCCTCTCTGGCTGCTTTTGGGACTTATTAAGCCGCTGCAGCCACTGATGCTAGGAGAAGTGTACCGCTTGCACACGGACTTCTGGCATTTTTCAAACTCGAAGGCCAGGCAGGTCATACCTCTTAGCATTGTGTTGTGAGCTGGCCTGGCATATGGCCCCTGAGCTGTGCTCAGAATTGCCTGGGGCAGTGACATCATTGCGCACCTCAATTTGGATTCCTCATCGACCTGATTCCAGCAGCCAGCAAAACAGGTCCATCCAGATGTGCAGCAGCATTTAGGAGACCAGAGTGGACTGCCAAGCCATAAAGTGTCACACAACAGTGATCCCTGCTGAGAAAATTCTGTGTCCCTGTAGGGGAAGGAAGAATAACTACACAGACCAAACCGGTTTCAGGACACCACTTTAATTTTTCTCTCTGCATGAAAGCATGCTATTTAACAAAAAGATAGCTTTTTTTCCAAGCATCCTAAAATTCTAAGGATAAAAAAAACGGTCATAGTATAGTACAAGATTCTTTATTTTCACAAAGGTAAACAAACCAAAAAAAAAAAAAAATACAAAAACAAACTGCACCAATTCCCTTCTTCTAGCATTGCTCTTTCTGCTGTTCTAGAATATTTCTGTGAAATTGGGCCCAGAGTATTAACCAATATCAGAAGATGCCATGGCCACGTCTCATTAGTAGGAACTGTCTAGTGTAGGTATTTTTGAAGATGGAAACTATCATGTAATGATTAAATGCAATTTAGAAAAAAAGAACACATTCCTCAGACTGCCGTGCAGCGTGCACCACTCCGTGCACACTCTCACGCGTCTGTGCTCCACACTGGAAAGACCTTGCGTCCCACATTTCACTCAGCTTATTATTGGAGGCCTTGGAGTCCACTGTCCTCATTGTGGACTTGCTCTCCCTCTAGTCATGACTTACTTCTGATGGGCATCAGTGAGGCCACCGACGCCTGGACCTGCCAGTTCTCTGCAAAGCCATGCGGCAGACCTCAGAGTCAGGGGCTCAGACAGGGGAGTGGAGCAGAGTGGGACAGAAAGAGGCGAAGTCTAGATGATGTCTAAGGACCCCTGCATCACGCTGTGACCAGGTTGATTCCAACACTGGATTCCCAGTTATTCGACACTGTAAGGGAACTCCCCACCATTTCCCCTGCAGCTGACCAAGCTGTGTTTTTTTTAAATATTTTTTTTAGTTGTGGATGGGCACAGTATCTTTATTTATTTTTATGTGGTGCTGAGGATTGAACCCAGTGCTTCACACATGCGAGGCAAGTGCTCTACCACTGAGCCACAACCCCAGCTCCGACCAAGCTGTGTTTTAGTGACATGTAACCCAAGGAGTCCTAAGGCTTGAGGGTAGAGAGTCGTGGCTCAATCCACCAGAATGAGAGGGCCTGGGCCAAGGGCAGACATGCCTGTACTTCCATGATAATCACACACAGTGCTTTGGGAGGGAAGAATGACAAATGGACCCAAAGTTTTCAGTGAGGTCCACCTGCACCAACGGGACCCTTGACCTGGACATGGAAGCCCCGAGGGAGTCACCTGGTTCCAGAGAGATGTGTTTCTCCATCAGGGTGTCTCCAGTGACATGCCTTCTGGTCCCTAGGACTGGATGACAGAGGGAGGGAGTTCTGTAATAGGAGGTGGAGAAATGGAGAGGGCCAGAGGGGGAGAAAGGGAGGAAAAGAGAGGAGGAGGGAAGGAGGGAGAAAGAGGGATGGAGAAAATAGAGGGAGAGTGAGAAAGAGTAAGGGAGAAGAAAGGGAAGGAGAGGGAGGAAAAAACAGGAAGAGAGAGAGAAGGAAGGAGAGAGAGAAGAGAGAGATGTAGAAAGGGAGGGATCAGAGAGAAAAGGGAAAGGGAGAAGTAGAGCGTTCAAGTCAAAGAAACACGTTATTTACAGTAAATCCCCTGATTTATGGTATTTAAAGTGACAAACACTTTTATAACTCTCCATTTGCATCTGTGGTTCTGATTTCTTGATTGGAAACAACAGAAACTGACCTGGGAACTTAATCAAAAGGATGTTTGCTGGAATAGTGTGTGGAGCTCTGAGCACCTGGGGAAACAGGGTGGAGCCTGGGATGTCTGCAGAGAGATGACGTCCAGAGGCTGAGAAGCAGCCACCACCAGCCAGGAGTATCCAACAGGGAATCTCCAGCCATTTGCCCAGAAAATAGAAGGGAGAAGAAAACTCCCTTAGGCGCTCCTAGAAGGGCCGGGGAGGAGACCTGGCTTCCCCGCATCCTCTCCAGCATTTATTGTTGTTTGTGTTCTTGCTGGCTGCCGTTCTAATTGGAGTGAGATGACATCTCAATGTAGTTTTGATTTGCATTTCCCTAATTGCTAATGATGTTGAACATATGTTTGCCTATTTGTTGGCCATGTACATTTCTTCTTTGGAGAACTATCTGTTTAATTCACTTGCCCTTTATTAATTGAGTTATTTGGGTTTTGGCATTGAGTTTTTTGAGTTCTATCTATATTCTACATGTTAATTCTCTGCCAGAGCAGTATCCACCAAAGGTTTTCTCCCACTCTGTAGGTGCTCTCTTCTCATTCCTAATTGTTTTCTTTGCTGTTCTGACACATTTTCATTGGACGCTATCCCATTTATTAACTCTTGGTGTTACTCCCTGAGTTTCAGCAGTCCTACTGAGAAGGTCACTGCCTGTGCCTCTATGCTGTGGTGCTCCCACTCCATTTTTTTCTAGAAGTTGAGTAGTTTCTGATCTAATTCCTAGGTCTTCAATCCATTTTTTAGTTGACTTTGGGTTTGTTTCTGTGTCTTCTATTCTGTTCCATTGGTTTATGTGTCTGTTTTTATGTCAGTACCATGCAGTTTGTTGTTGTTTGTTATTTATTTATTTTTTTTTTACTATGGCTGTGTAGGATAACTTGAAGTCAAGTACTGTGATGCCTCCAGCATTGCTCTTTTGGCTTAGAATTGTTCTGACTGTTATGTAACTTTTATTCTTCCAAATGAATTTTAGGACATTTTTTGCCTAATTCTGTGAAGAGTGTCATTGTCATTTTGATGGGGATTTCATTGAATCTGTATATTACTCTGATAGTATGGCCACAATGCTGATTCTGCTTGTCCATGAACAAGGAAAGTCGTGCCATCTTTTTGAGTCTTCAACTTCTTCCAGTGCTCTGTAGTTGTCATCAGAGGTCCTTTGCCTCCTTGGTTAGGTTCATTCCTAGGTACTTTTTTTAAGGCCACTGTGAATAGCCTTGTTTTCCTAATTTCTTTCTCTGTAGATTCATAACTGGATGATAGGAAAGCTATTGATTTTTAAGGTTGATCTTGCATCCTGAGACTTTTCTGAATTTGTTTATTGGCTCTTGAAGTCTTCTGGTGGGATTTTTGGGGTCTTCTAGACATAGGATCACGTCATCAGCAAACAGAACTAATTTGACATCTTCTTTTTCTATTTGTGTCCATTTAATTTCCTCTTTCCTTTCATAATAGCTCTGGATAGAGTTTCAAGAATTAGCATTCCTATTTTACTTGAATAAAATTACCCATGTTTAATTCTTGAACAAAATTACTCATGTTTGGGAAATTTGATTTTCTTCACTTTTGCTATAATATGCATTACTCATCTATTAAAATTCCATTCTTCACTTTCATGTTAAAGTTTCCCTCTTTCTGAATGCCTAATGTTCTTGAGACCCATGTCCTGTTCTCCTGTATTGGAATCTGTGAGGGAAGCGTTCAACTTGTGCAGAAACCTTGTGAAGCATTATATATGCAGTCATTCACCTGTAAGATTTTGGTCAGCAAAGGGCGCCTTGGTGGGTTCCACAGGATTATTTCAGCTGTGAAGACTCAGTTATCTCAGTGAGTGGGAGTCTACTGCTTGACGCTAGCCCAAGGCAAAAATCACACAATGATGCATCTCTGGGAACACTTCCTTGAAGTTAACTGACCCACAACTGTATTCTTCATGGGTCACAGCAGAAGTAATTTTAAGAGACACACTCATGGCTGTGAGAGAAAAAAAACAGAATGAACTGCAGGTGGCAAATATAAAAAAAGAAAAAAGATGCAAACCTTAGCTACCTTGAAATGGTAGAGAATAAATTTATTGGTAAAAACTAATAAAGAATAAGTAAGAACTAATAAAGAATATTTGGGTGTACATGTATACCTATGTGTGGAGTGCAATTTAACAGGTGTATCTTTTTTTTATAAAGAAACCAAACCTTTACTAAAATTTAGATAGCCCTAGGCAAGTCCTTCAGAGAAGAAGGCCACCATGCCCTTCCTGAAAATCAGACATGGGAGGAGCTCGGGCTTCTGGGTCAGGCCTGCTCCTATTCCTCTCTGCAATGGCACTGCTCTGGAGGACAGAAGCCTGGCCCCAGGGCAGCTGTCCAGAGCTGAAACTGGGAGCACCTGCTGCTATAGCTGGTGGGGGCAGTCGGTGTCTGCCCTGTGCTGGGCACTACCCAGGCATTGGCAAGAGGCAGGTGTGTTCACCAGCTCTGGCCACCATAGCAAAACAGTACAGACTAAGAGGCTTAAATGGTCATTTCCTCCCAGCTTAGAGGCTGAAGTATAAGGTCAAGCTCTCTGCATGGCTGGGCCCTTTTCCTTGGCCTATAGATGCCGTCTTCCCCTCACATGGTTGTCTCTCTCCGTGTCTGTGTCTTGCTCTCTCCTGATTAGAATGACAGTCACCCTAACGATATCACTCTAACTAATTCTATCTTTAAATGCCTACTTCCAAATAGTCACCTTCTGAGACATTGGGGGCCAGGGCTTCAATGTGTGAATCTGAGGAGCAAGGACACAATTCTACCCAGAACAGCATGGAATAAAACAGACAAAACCTGCCTTCTCTACATGCTAGAGAGAGTGGAACAGGAAAGTGCAGAGTGAGGAAGGGTCATCCAGCATCTCCAATACTGAAAAGGCCCCAGGGGAAGCAGGAGCCGGGACTTGGTGATGACCCCACGGGGACATGTGAGCTGGGAGCCTGGGATGTCAACAGGGGAAGCCCTCTAGCTGGCCCTTCCCAGAGCCTGGAGCAATGCAGGATGAGAAGGGGACACTTGAGTGGGGGCAGGACAGTGAGCTAGGAATCACATGCCATCGCTGAGCTGGATCACCTCTTTCCACTCCCAAGGCCCAGGACTGCTGGTGTCACACACACCTTCGCCGGCTCTCAGGGGCTGCTGGATGAGCTTGGGTTGACATCCTGCCTGAGTTCTCTCTTTCAGTTTGTCCACACAGGGGCCAGAGTCGTCCCTCTGAAGTGTGAATCCCACCACGTCACCAGCCCCATCTCAGTTGCTTCCTCACGTCCCCGTCCCCCAGGCAAAGCCCCCGGGGGCACCACGTGAGCTTCTGGAGGTAGCAGGTCCTGCCTGTAAGCCCACTGCTATTTTGTCCTTTAAAAATGTGCAGCGTGCTCATCTGTTAGACTCTCGGGAACTAGCTGATTACCAATATCTTTCCAAGTTATCGCTGGATTCTCGGTGGTCATTTCCTGTTGCAATTATTCTCAGTTAACAGATAAATAAAACTATCACTTTCAATCCCCAGCAGATCAAGGGCACCAAGGACATCTTCTCATGTCTGTCCAAGGGTGGCTGCTCTCTCTGCGGGAAGGTCCATGGGGACGTAGGGCAGGGAAAGCCCCAGAAGCTCCCGCTGCCCTCAGCCTCCTGCTATGCCCACCTGGGGCCATGCACACCTGGGGCCATGCCCAGCAGGGACACAGCTCCACATGTCCTGACACACACCTGCCAGAATGGCCGAGCCTTGATCTACACTGCCCTACTGCACTCAACCTGCAAGACTTGTCCCTTAGGACCCCGCCCAGTCTTTGGCAGTGTTAGAAACCACCCTTCCCTTCTTGGCTCTCTTTTCCTAAGTCGGAAGGTTGAAAGTCCACGTTGATTTTCATGAGCCAAGACTTGTGATCGGAAGCCTTACATACATGTGCGTTCATCCCACTAAAGACCCCACACACTCTGCTGTAGTTCCCTGTGTGTAGTTGAGGAAACTCAGGAAAGAGGGCAAGGGTAGTGGCCAAGACCCATGGCAAGCAGGTGGCAGGGCCTGGACCCACGTCCTGCCATCGCCTCCAGGGCTCTGGCCCCAAGCTGCCCCTGTTGGACGTCTCCTTGGGTGAGCGTGTTTGTGTAGCTGAGTTTACCTCCACTGCCACTGCTGGGGAAATACACTGGTCAAGAAGCAGCAAGCAGCACTCAGAGAGGAGGGGCACACCAGACTTGATTTTATGCCAACGGGCCCAGAGGAAAACAAAACTCCAAAGTCTGAGCCCTGATCCAGTTTCTCAGAGAGCTTAGGGGTTATTTGACATCACCTTAGACTCCTTCTGTCATTGGCACTTTCCCTCTTTTTAAAAATAGTTCCTAATCTATGTGGCCAAAGGCCTGTGTGGGGTCTCTAACACGCAGCACGCTCACAGAGCCATCAGGAGAAATGGCTCTTCTCACAGAATCCGTTACATTTCAAGAGGGAGTGGTCGGACTCTTAGGGCAGTTATTTACAACCCAAAAGGTAGAGCTCCGTGTTATCCAGGCTTCCTGGAGAAGGGCTGAGAGGGAGCAGAACGGACCCCTTCCCCAGGCATTGGTTTCTTACCATAAAGTTTGTGTAATTTCTTTTCACAACCAGGCCTGGTTTTGCCTTCGCACTACCTGGGCCTGTCAGGAGGCCTGTAGGGAAGGATCTGGTCATGGCAGCAGCTCGGTGTCGGGGCGGTCTGGCAGTTGGCATTTGATAAACATCTACTGAATCTGTCACTCACTCTTGGGGGACCATTTCCTTCACTCTAAGATGCTTTTGGATCTAGGTGTACATTCCACAGCTGAATACTTTATCTCACTGTGGAGGAAGGGACAGGGGGATTTAAGATGAGAGCAAATGCCTCTTTGTTGTAAAGAAAGCCCAAGCTGTAGTGTGAAGCTTGGAATCAAAAATCCACTTGAGGTAAGCCGGCCGTCTGGACCAGGATCTCACCCAGGCATGGCAAACGCCTTCTGTAGATGGTTGTCTAAGATGTGGGGTGCTGGAAGAAGGGACGACCTCAGATGTCCGCTGGCCTGTGGGGACTGCGTTTCTTCCCTATGCCAGCAGACACATCCTCCAGGGTCACAGGAAGGAGCAGCCAAGGAGGGTGTGACTGGGACTCTGCATCACGGGCAAGAGAGCGGCCCGGCCCCTGTGGCTGGGGCCCGAAGGCCCTGTCTCCGCTGAACATGCGCAGGCCCGGCCGCCTCGGGTTCTGCTCTTCATTCATTTCCCGTCAGCTGTGTGTGCTAGCACAGCAACTCCAAGATGACCATTTCCCTCCCACAAATGAAGGCAGAGTCTCAGGTGATGTGCCCCCAGATGGGAGGGGGTCACTGTCAAGGTCCATTGGCTTGCAGGAGTCACATTTTCTTGAGCACGAGGACACATGCATTGGCAGCTAGACTCAGCATTCTGGGTAATGGAAAACTCCTCTGCTTGTTTTTATTGGTTTTTTTGCCAAAGCTCTGCGTTCATCTTGAGAGGGCAACTGTGCTCGTGTATGGATGACCGGGGACCATGTAAATCGCATATGCTCATTGTAGTTTCTTATATTACTCACTGATTTTATATTACTGATTTTATATTATAATTCTTATATTACTCACAGAATATAAGAATTATATTCCTGCCTCTTTAATATCACTGCTTATTAGTGTGTGACACTGTGATACATAATGTTCTTGGTGCTTAATTGTAAAATCTTAATTTAACAATCTGACTTTTGTCAGTTGGACTTCAGTTCACTGAAGATTTCATAGCTGAGTCAAGGCCCGTGAAGAGAACTAAGCCCACACAACGTTCCAGTGGTCACCCACCGGCACGGGGAGCCATTTAGTGTTGGCTTTATTAAGGATGGACTTTAATCTAAGAAATACTTTCTCAGAATATACAAAGCAACCTCATAGAGATCTTGTGTTGAAGGTATATTAAACGTACGAAAAGTCTGGTATCCCTCTAGTATTAAATTTCTGGAGTGATGCCTCTCTTGTACAGATAAAAATTCATCACATGTACAAAATGACATACAACTATCTAGAAATAGACTTCACCATGGAAACAGATCAAGGAATGGTCTAAACGATGCTGCAGGAATTCAGAGGAGAGCAAGACCCACGTGCCCCAGAGGAACCAGAGGGTGCTTCAGGGATGCCATGTGGCTTATGCTGGTTCTGAAGACGGGGAAGGAGAAGGAGAAGAGATGGCAAGAACTGAAATCTGAAGTTCCTAGATAAAAGCACCCGTCTTTTTCCCTCGCAGGGATGAGAAGAGCTCTGTGAAAGAACAATAGGCTAAGATCCAGCCACTCTGGGTCTAAACCTTAATTCTGTCACAAGCTGGCTGTGGGTCCTTGGGCAAGTCGCCTCATTACTCTGCACATCAAGTTTCTCATTTCTAAAGCCAGGGGACTGGCATCTGTGACTCTTCCAGTTCTTAAATTGGCTGCTTCCAAGGAGCCTTCTAAAGTGTGGCCTGTGTTGAGGGCGGGCCAGGGGCCAGCCTGCGCAGGGTTCCCATGATGAGTGGGACACATTCCCTGGGGCGGGGAGCCCAGCTGAGGAGTCTCACAAAGCCTCCACAGGCGACAAAAAGGAAAGGCACCACCACCCTCCTCCTGGCTTTCTTGATAGAACATCAATTATGTTTTCTACCCTGACAGTTTATCTGTTCCTTTTCCTCCTGATAGCTGACCCCAAAGGTTCTGCAGTGTTTCATCAGAAATTCTTGCCACTGATTCAAGATCCCTGAAACCATTTCTTAAAATGCTTTGAACCCTAGCAAGACTGCTGAGTTATTTCTTCCAGCAATGCATCTTTAAAATTGAAGGAAAGCATGCTTTTAAATGTGGAAGCCAGGGTCTTCGGGACGTGCGGCAATGCTTGCACACGTTAGTGTGTGCAAATGGGAACATTTAAATGTAAAAAGCATCTTCACAGTTTAACATACAAGACACGGCTACTGTTTAAAAGGATCTGCTTCCCCATTTGGCTTAAAAGGTAACATTGATGTTGGAATTGGAACTTACATGCAAACAAATACAAAAATAGTCACAACACAGTAAATGTGGAAAATAAAACAGAATTTAACAAAGCAGCTATTTTTGCCAGACGTCTAGAATAGAAGAAACTAATATTTCTTTGAGTTGATCCAAAATACTTCTTGGGAATGGCAAGAAAAGTACAAAGGTCAGAGCCAGTGGTCAGGAGGAAAGACAGCTGTGCATGCACAAAAGCACCTGCATGCGAAAGCACCTGCATGTGCTAAGCCAAACCACTCCAGACCAAGGGGACATTGCATTCTTCTTGTTACATTTATGTAGCTACTTTAATCATTAATAATGATGATTCAATAGTTACCTACTACAAATTGAAGTTCTAGAGGAGACTTACCTACAAAGTAGGGATTTTTCACCAAATTAGGCAAAAATTATCAAGGGAAAGATGACATATCATGAGCCCAGAGGAAGACAATCTCACGCAGGTCACACCTGTGTCCCACATGCCTGACCTGCCACCCAGATCCAGAGAGGACAACCCATAAGTGCCAAGATCCCATCTGCAATCACCTGCAGCCCTCCAAGATGGAATCCCACTGGCCCACCTTCTGGCCAGCATTTCTCACCCCTGTCACTACTGGCATTTGGGGTCAGAAGATGCTTGGCTGTGGGGAGCTATCCAAGCTCAGCATCACCTCTGACTTCTCTCCTTGAGATGCCCGGAGAACCTCTCCCCTCCCAAGTGTGAGTGACCACCACAATGTGTCCAGACATGGACAGCGCCCAGTGGTAGGGATGGGAAATGGCCCTGTTGACAGCTGGTGCGGCAGATTCTGACTGGGAACAGGGGGCTGGGTACCTCGTCGTGGCCACCTCAGAATCTGCTGGAGGTGAGCCGGGGCTTCAGTTCTGCTTCTTCCGTACAGGAGGCAAAGGCCATTGGGCCACATCAAGACTTTAGTTGCTGAAACAACTTTAAAAATTGCTTCAGTTGATGGGGATTTCTCCTTCCAAGTTGATGTGGCCATGTTTAAACTTAAAGAAGTACCTCAATTATTTAAGATAATAGCAAAGTGATATATTTTCCTTGAGGTAAGAACTTAAAAGTATGATCAGATGTGAATCTTCCTTCTAAAGGAAGGTACTTTATAATAATCAAAGAGAAATGCAACACTGTATCAAAGAGCTAATCCACTATGGTCTACACCATACCAACTCACTTAGAGTGAATTAATTCAAAGGACCTCTGCTCAAAGACCATGCTCCCCAGGCCCTGCTCCTGAACCTCATATGCAGGTAGAAAAAACCAGGTTCAGGAATCCTTGGGGGTGCTGGGCAGGTGCCAGGAGTCAGAACTGTGACCACTCTCAGGGCCCAGACGGTGCCAGTCTGCTGTCACGTGACCCACACTACAGCCATTGATCCAAACCCCTGTGTTTCATCTTAATCACCAATACCTGCTTACCCGTTTTATTAAACTGTCACCCAGTAGCAATTCCAATAGCCTTCATTTCTGTAAATTTCAACATCAAAATGTCCAGCTCACCTCTTTGTTGTGAACTGCCCAGATACCCTGATGCTGAGCTTACCAGCATGGCTCACTGCTGCTTCTCCTGTGGTCTTTCCAGGACTGGGGGAAGACTGGAGCACCACCCAAGTGGGGGTGTGCACACACGTGTCCTGCCTCTTGACCCTGGTGGTGGGAGTCAATCACAGCCCTGAGGACATGCTGCCTTTTGTTCTAAACAGACTCTGATGCCAGCTAGAATGACAATGGGCAGCGTGTTCTCTCCACCCTGCCTCCTGTGGTGGCTTCAGCGGTCACTTACACTCTCCTTCCAGGGTGCCACCACCTCCACCCCTGCAAGGCCACTGTCCACATCGACTTAGAGAAGTTAACAGAACTCACACCTGGGGGAGTCGGGCCCCCACACTGCACTGCTCCTTCCTGCATCGTTGGGGACCCATGAAGACCCCACAGCTTCACAAAAGTGCCACTTCTGGGTTTTCCTACCATGTCTCCACTACTACTCACCAGCTTTAGCATAAATGCAGAACAAGTGTAGGGCTGTGCCAGTGTGGCCTCGTGACCAGCAGATTCATGGAACTTTACGTTTTGAATTCTTCTCATGCACCTAACTCCCCACGAGGGGGTCTTTTGAAGGGGGTGGAAGGACAATCACATGTGAAAATAAGATAAAGGGGACCTCATCATATGCATTCTGAACACTGAACACTGATGCTGAGCACCATACAGACCAAATCCAACTCTCCTGGTGCAGGTTTTTAATTGTTAGGATCCTGTTGTCAAACCTGAGTTAATCACACTAACATTGCTGACCCAGCCCCCAACTCTGGGCCTGTGCAGGGGGCCAGGCACACACATTTGCAGACCTGCAAATGCTTCCTTCCTGGGCACGTGGGGCCAGTCCTTCCACCCACTGGAGGTCTCTGGGTTTCTTCTTTGACTGCCAGCATCCTGGTCCTCACTCCTGGTCCAGCATCCTGGAGGCCCTCACTCTCGTGTATAAAACTGGTGGCCTAGAGTGCGTCCTTGAAGAAGTCAGTGACGACGTGTGTCTCCCCAAAACTGAGGCTGGGCAGTAGAGAAACTCTTAAGAGATGTGATCGTCCCCTCAGACCGAGCTAGCCAGCAAGGCCACGGTCTGCATCACCCGTCCCCAGCAGCAGGCCAAGAGGCCTTTGTCTGGTGCCTGTCCTGCGCAGTGCACCAGGCCCACAGTGCAGCTCGTCTGTTCAGCCTCACTTTGCTTTGCCTAGAGCATCGTGGAGCACGGGGTCTCTCCTGTCCTCCTCGCAGCCCCAGGGCTTCCACACAGCCTGACTCAGAGTGCGCACTGAGTGGGGTATTGCTGAATGAGTGGGAACAATCACATCACAGGGAAAAAATGGATTTTTTCTGACAAAATTATTCTGAATTAAAGATCATAGACTTCTATGAAGTACCACATGGTCATAAATTAAGACAATACCGACTTCTACACTATCCGTACTCAGGATAAGTGCCAAGGTAAGTAGTGTAAAGTTCAGGCAAAACTTCATGCTCATTTGACATTCAGAACAGCGCTTGGATTCTCTGCTGTCCCTTAATCCTGACCAGTGACTTCATCTGCAAATTCTCAGCTCATTGCAATGTTATGTAAAATGCGTCATAAACATTGTGCTGGCAGAAAACACCTTGAGCTGCTTTTATACATTTCCACTCTGCATCCAACTACCATTTTCTCACACAAATATTGGACAAACATTTTATCATAAGTAGTTTTCAAAACATAACTGAGCTGCACGATTCTGCTGCTAAGGTGTCTATCACCTAAGTTCCAGCAGATTCTTTTCTGTGTGTGTTCTAAACACAGGCACCATCCCTCATTCTCTCACCCAACCATCCAGCATTCTTTACTTTCCACATTAAATTACAGGATTCAATATTTGGAGTTTAAAATTTGTAGGTAGGTTTTTATTCTGATATTAAATTCACACACAGTGCAGAATGTGAAAGTCCTACTTGTTTACTGGCTGAATTTGAGCAAAGGGAAATTACCCACGTAGCCTATGCCACTGTAAAGGCAGGAACTTTACAGACTCTCAACCTCAGGAATTCCTCAGTTCCCTCCCCAGTAAACCTCCACCCCACATCCTCCAGGACAGCTTCCATTTGTATCCTGGTAGTGTTGGTTGTTGCTGTTTTATTCTTTTTAAATTCAAACCATGGTTAGATTCTCCGGATTTTCCTTTCAAAAGGAGTCAGGCACCCAGCCCTCTTCTGTGTGGTTTCCTAGTGTTACGATGCATCTGTTTCGTTTACCAGAAGCTCATTCTTCAATAGCAGCATCACATCCCATCAACGTGATGCCATATCCACGTTCCTGTTCAGGCTCACCTGTGTGCTTCCAGTGTTGGGCCACTGTGCACAAAGCTATTGGGACACTCCTGTGTGTACCTGGGGTGAGCAGGTTTGCATCTTTCTCCAGTAGAGGCCCAGGACCAGAATTGCTGACCCACAGTGCTGAACTCCGTTCTGATACCCCCTCTCATGCTCCCGCCACAGGTTGAGAGCTGTGCTGCTCCAGGTCCTCAGCAGTGCTTGGTCTTGCCCCTCTATCATTCTTCCTGGGACATTCTGGAGCTGCTTTCCTGTCTTGGAAATTGACAATATGGCTGAGCACTTTCCTGTGCTCAGAGTGTTTTTACATCTATGTGAACTTCCATGATGATCATCTCCCAGCTTTGCTGACTGCCTCTTCATTTTTGAGTTTCAGGAGCTTGACTCTCATGCATTATTAGATGATCAATGCCCCCGGCAGGTGACTACAAAGGAAAGGGTTCTGGAAAGCCTCTCTCAGGACATCTTTTCCTAGCAGCAATATGTTTTGATTCCTCCTTCTTTTTAAATTTTTTTAAAATATAGGCTAACAAGCAAAATTTTGTCTTGATTGGGTTTGAAAGCTGCTGGTCATTCTTTGTATTAGTTTCCTGAAAAAATTGTTAAAGTTTTTGATCTTAATTTTTTTATTGTTCTTTGCACACAAACCCTTCTTTTAATCTTCAGCACACGTCCTTTTGAAATAGGAGTTTATCAGAGGGCCCTCTGGGAGCTCTTGTTCTTTCTCTCTTCCTTCCTGCTTAGAACGGACACATCATATATCAGAATCCTGCTTCTGGAAGCCTTTGTCCCTGTCCATCCTCATCTAGATTTCATAATCCCACCCTGTGTGGGCCACACCAATCCTTCCATCCTGTCTGGAGACGACCTGTGAAGTCACTGTAACCTCCACAGTGACAGTGCAATTTCTTTCCAAAGTCACAGTCACCCCCAAGTCACAGCCAGTCTCTGCACTCAGAATCAAATCTGGGGTTGCTGTCCTGGGATGAAGCGTCAGCAAAGCAAGTCTGTGGAATCTATCACACGCAGTGCTTTAGACTTCTAGCAGACGACTTGACGGCCCTTCTTTGCATCATTCCTGTGATCAGGGCCACAGACATTGCCAGGTTCTCGGGTCTCCTTTGCAAGGAACTTGTGTTATATTCTTTAATCATGATGGGGTCTTTTTCTTCTTCAGCTGATCTTCATACAAGTCCTCTACAATGGGGAGATTTTAGGGAATTTTCTGCAATTATATTCCTTTCTGACATATAGAGCTCTCCCTGCCTCACTTCTAGAATGGGTCTTTTTATTCAACAGGTGCATTCCGGCGTTCCACAGCAGCTTTGTCTGGAGCCCAGTGAGAGTTAGTAAGCCACCTGTTGAAGTTCAGGCTCAGACTCTGCTCTGACTCAGACTCCACAGACTCTGCTGTGGACCCAGAGGTGCTGGTCCTGCAGCATGACCAGCCACTACCTCTTGAGGGCCAGCCATTCCCTGCCCTCCTGTGGGACCTCACACTGCCTCTTATTCACAGAGCTCCAGGAGAAATTTCCAGACCTATTGTATGATCTGAAGATTCATCCCAAACTTCCTATTTCTGAAAACCACATTTCCTGCACTTCCTATCTAGAAAATCGACTGAGCTTGAGGTCACAGGGGCTGACTTGCCTGTGTCCCTGTCCCCATCTGGGGGCCTCTGGACTTCCTCCCCCGTCTCTGAGGCACTGCTGCTCTCATTTCATAGGGCTCGGCCCAGTGGAATGAGCTATAAAGCACAGCATGGGGAGAGGAATTTCATGTAATTGAAGTGAGGTCCTGCCTCACATAACTGTTTTGAAAATTAAAATAAGGTCATATATAAATGTGAATATGCATGTGCTTATGTAGATGTGAGTGTGTGTGTATGTGTGTGTGAGAGAGAAAGAGAGAGACTGTATTTTTCATAATATCAGCTCAAAGCAGGCATTCACCCCATTTCCTGCTGCATGTCCTTCTGTTTTCTTTTCTTTGCTGTGACTGGGGGTCGACAACCACAGGAGCCCTGAGCCAAAGGTCGAGGCATCAACCAGGGAACCTAAAGCAGGAATCACCTCTGCAGGGTCACACTTGCCTGGCTGTGGTGGAGCCTGACACTAAAGCAAATGCCAGCGATTAGAACTGGCCTATCCCTGCATACAGTATATATTTCTCATGGACATCTTGTAATTACTGTGATTTTTAAAACTATGATTATAAAATATTATTCATCTTGATTACTAAATTTTTTCACATGCCTTAAATTTTGAGAATCTGTTTACTTATCTTGCATCTGCTTACCTCTGGCCCTATATGTATTCTGGGCATATTTGTGCTCAAATAATCCACAAGAAGTATGCAAGTTAGTGTATGGTTTCTCTCTCTCTCTCTCTAAAGGACAAGTGGCAGTCACAAAGCATCATCATTGCAAAGTTTCCAATGTCTTTTCAGGCCTTTCTTCTTAATGTTTTTAATTAAGGATGAAAACCACTGATCTTGCTGTCAAAAAAATCATGGAATATTTCATTTAAAAAAATGAAGGATAAATTCACGTGTGGTGGCCACGTGCATAGTGAATTCTGGAGCTGGGAGGGGAGGCTGCAGGGTCCCTGAGAATGGGGCTGACTTATTTCAGGACACCATACACCTTCCCTCGGGCGCTGGCTCCTTGCCATGAACAAGTACCTCTCCTACCCAGACACCACCATCCATTATTTCCTGATGGCACCCACCTTACCAAAGCGTTTTCTACATTATAACATTTTAATGTTGTCACTTTTGGAGAATATTTTGTCTTTAAGGAAGAAAAGGTCAAGCCTGGAAAGTTTTAGATAGCTTTGATAGAAATCAATACAGTGAAGGGCAAATTTTCTACAAAATATTTTTGAATGTTTTATTTATTGGACATTCAGCTGTACAAATTAGACACATGGGATGGAACACAATTGAATCCAGGGCCATGACTTTTTCAGAATGTCTTCACAACCCTTCCACCCCCAGCGTGAATTGACTCAAGACTGACGGCAGTGTGGAGTTAGACTGGGGACATGGAAAGCAACTTTGACCAAGTCAATGAGACAGAAGCCCTTTGGTCTTTCCACTTGTGGTGTTTCAGTTTTGCATTTCTAATATCAGGTAAATGCATTTTGGAAAACATGGCTTCATAAACCCACCAGAGCAATGGCAAATATTGGCATTAAACTGCTCCTGGTGTTATAAAAACTTGGAGGCAGAAGGCACGGTTTCCAGGGTCTCTTCATGTGATGAAGACATTACAAACTGGTTTCCTGAATTTCTGTTTCCCTAGAATTGTTAACAAGGTATGGACTCTTACTCTCAGTAGTATGAGATGGTCCTGAGGTTGGATTGTGTTCAGACAGACCTACTATCTCATAGAAAGGACATTTCCAATAACGCAGTATCCAAGGCTTTTGCTCAATGATTTCTGTACTCAAAATTATTTATGACCAAGTAGGCCAGATAGCCCATATCACTTCACTTTTTCCAATGTACTCTATCTCCAGGGGTATTTGAAAAAGAACACCCTAAATATATGTGAAATGAGCACAAAGATACATTGTGTACACTTGGTCATAATTACCAAGATTTCTAACATATGTGTTCTTGTTTTGTTACTACTTGTAAAAGAGCACTTTTCAAAGAAGTAGGAGAAGGTGTGAGTCACATAGAACCTATTCATGACCTGTGTACTATTTTAGCAAAACTTTTATAGAACATGTGCACTCCAAGAAAGGCAATTGAGGCTTGTGTTGATGTCAACACTCCTTCTGCATTTGCAGAGGACTCAGGCACTTTTACCATCAGGATAAAATTCAAGCAGAGGAGGCCAGAGGAGGCCCAAGGCCATGCAGTGAGGTGGCCCCACTGAGGCCGGCAGCTCCATTCCAGGGCAGCCAAGACTGCACCCAGTCGAGCTAGCATTCCTCAATAGAATGCTCACAAAATTAACGTCAAAACCAATTAGTTGTATTTCATTGCACTTTACCTGATGATAAATGTAAGCAGTTCCTCCACAGTGTAAACTCAGTCGTTTGTTTGTTTGTTTGGTACTGGGGATTGAACTCAGGGGCACTCGACCACTGAGCCACATCCCCAGCCCTATTTTGTGTTTTATGTAGAGACAGGGTCTCACTGGGTTGCTTAGCTCCTCGCTGTTGCTGAGGCTGGCTTTGAACTCGTGATCCTCCTGTCTCAGCCTCCCTAAGTACTGGGATTACAGGCTTGCGCCACCGCACCCGGCTCAGTCATTTTCAAAGAATCATTTTATCACCTGGTGAATGTTGGGGAATAATAGCAGAGAAAGCGGCAGGTCAACCAGCTTCGGCTCACAGTTTCTGACACCATTTTGGTGCTCAAAGAAGTCAGGAGGAGGAAACGGTACCTCTGTAAGACTGGTCTCCACCCGGGTAGATGCACCGCGGTGGATGCCTGCAATGTTATTGGCTCCCTGAGTGTCTTTCAGGGTGGGTTTTGGACCCAAGCTGAGCCCATGAAGCTTAGCTTAGGAACATAGATAAGAGGGCAAAGTCCTGGCCCATCTTCCACTAGTGGGTGATGCATAAGATAAACACGACCTGGGGACAGCCACACCCAATCCAAGGGCTTCATAGGCTATCTGCAAGTCCTGCGTATTTTCTGCTTTGCCTTCCTGCCCGCCCTCCTGGGCTCCAGACTCCACCTTGGGGCTACATTTTCCTGCTGTGCTCCAGCTGGCATGGGCAGAGCACTCATGTAGAACCTCTTAGGGAGCATCGCGGTATCTACAGGCAGAGCCGTCATCTCTCCAGCCTGTGTTCCGGTCCTTCATGTGTAGAACAGTGATAAAGGATCCAACTTATAAAGTCCTTGTGCCAACTAGAGATGGTGCTTGTGAAACCCAGGCAAGGAGCCTGGCTGCCTGGGAGGGGCTCATTTCCTCCTGACTTTGACTCCTGTCCTGACGGAAGCCCCAGGCAGAGCAATGTTAAGCCCCTCCTCTCTGGATGAGAAAAGAGACCAGGAGGATGTCCTTGTCTTGCCCCAGCAAATATACAACAGGCCACACTTCAAACCAGTTTTATCTGCCTCTCTCCAAAACCACAATTCCCCTGCTGTGGTCTGCACTGCACAGAAATCAATTCACAAGAACAGCAGGCAGAGGCAGGAGAGTAGTGTTTTTGTGCTTGGTTTTAAGGCAGAAATAAGGTACTCTTGTTTCTTCCTGAAATGGAATCCTATGACGATGTTTCTGTTTGAGTACCCACTACGCGCCCAGCTCTGTCAGGTGCTTTGAAACGTTTTTCTCATCACAAAATGTCTGCAATGTAGGCATTACGGTCGTTCACAGACAGAAAATCACAGCACAGAGAGGTCAAGAGCTATTGAGTTTTACACGCGGCAAAGTGATCCCTCTGGGCCTCCAGCTTGACTCAGCGGGGCACCCAGAGGTAGTCCTTCCACCCCCCTCGGTTCCTTCCTGAAGAAGGGAGACAGGTCACCCAAGGGTATTATCTTCCACCACTTGCTTGGGAAGGGCCATAACTAAAAACCAGTTCTAACTGGAAAGATAATTACAAATAAAAGGTAATCGCTAATGTTAAAAACTTACTCAGGCCCCTGAATTTGCTTTTCTCCAGTTGCTGAGGACTACCTGTCCTGTGCTCCTTCCACAGCACAGGGTGCTCCTATCTAAGTCCCAGAGCACAGCTCCACAGAGGCACTGAACAGAGGTCCCTTCCACGGCTATAAGAGGGTAAAAAGAGTGAGACCCTTAAGATACGCAAAGTCAGCTTTACCAGAAGAAATCCATGTTATCTCAGGTGGAAACAGTGCAGAAAAACTCCAGAACTTGGTAGGGATAGACTGAACCCCAAATTACATGCACTCTGGTGGTACACTTTCTCAATTATCAAGTAGGCTTTGGGCCTTTGCCCAGCTTTTCTTTTGTGGTTGATATGAAAAACAGGACATGAACTGGAGAACAGTATTTGAAAAATACCCAGACACTAAGCAATCCTGGAGGGCACTTTCCTCTTTTGAAGGAATATACTTGAACAAAGTCTGTTCTGGTGGTCTACACTGGTGGAGAAAGCCTGTGGAGAACAGCATGGTTCTCCACCAAGAGGCAGAGGAAAGCATTCACAAAGAGGTCTAGGTAAGCAAGATGGAGCAAGGTCTGGAGGGAGTGCCACCTGAGGACCATGATGAGCGCCAGGCATAGCATTCTGCAGAGTGGATGGCAGGCATGTCAGCCGCGTCCCATACCATTGATAATGACCATCACAACATGCAGAACGCAGCCTGCTGGTGATGTGGGGACCAAAAGGGTTAATAAAATCAGTCTTTGGAAGGCAGCTGCAGGGAACACAGGTAAAAGCAGCCCACTGCCAAATAAGTGGGGATGTGTGTTCTCCTCCCCAAAGACTTCCACACTCACTTATTTTAAAGCATTTGATAGTTAAGGGAAAATGTCAGGAAGACATTTGCAGGACTGCTAAAGGGCAGCATCCTCCAGGAGACAGCGCAGCTGTGGTGCTGATGTTTCCCTTCTCAGCCAGGGAGGTGGCATTCCGCCCGACAGGTCATGTAGCAAACGGTTTCTCCATACCACTCCCTGATCCTCCTTGCTTTAAATTTCCTAAGATCATTGCACACTGCTCCTAGAGGGCACCTGAGCCATTTCCTGTAGTGGTCGTAGAGGAGAATTTGGTTCTAAGGTGGACGTGAACCTCGACTTATTTGATCCCCTTGGCTCAACAGGTCTGCTTACTGTGTTTTCTTGGCTGTGATGGATAATGAATAATGCTGCAAGGCCTTTGTGCACATTGGAGTTCATAACACAGATTCCAGGGTCAAGGGCATCTGAGTCACAGGTGAACTCCTACCCAGATTTGGAAGTTCCCGCCCAATCCACACTAACCTGCTCCTGTTAGGTTTTGAGAGCCACATGGTCCTCTGTGCTCCTGCTATAGCTCTGCCTCGGCTCAGTGAGAAGCCCGTGAGAGCACTGATTTCACCACTATTTCAAGCTGCCTGTCTTGGGTCACTGGTGAGGTTGATGTCTTTTTTTTAATGATGATTATTAATTTCAGTGTGTTTTTCTGCACTTTGTCCATTTTATTTCTTGCCCATTTTTCATAATTTTTCTCATTGAAATCAGCCATCTTGTTTGGGAATCTTACCCACACTCGTGGATACTTTCTCACAGTGTATGATGTTTGTTTACCCGAGTGTGGCTTCCTTCATTTCCACCTTTTTTTTTTTTTTTTTGGTACCGGGGATTGAACTCAGGGGCACTTGACCCCTGAGCCACATCCCCAGCCCTATTTTGTGTTTTATGTAGAGACAAGGTCTCACTGAGTTGCTTAGTGCCTCGCCCTTGCTGAGGCTGGCTTTGAACTCGCGATTCTCCTGTCTCAGCCTCCCTAAGTGCTGGGATTACAAGCGTGAGCCACCGCGCCCGGCTTCATTTCCACCTTTTAATGGAGATGAGTGACGTGAAAGACCCTGGAAAAAAGCTTCCTGTATGAAGAGCTGCAGTTCTGGAGAGCCACGTGCCAGTACAGGCTCCTGGGCAGAGGGTTGAGAGCCCTGCCTCTTTTGAAGAGACCCCACATGGTCACAGTGTTCCCAAAGGCTCCACCAGCCTGGGGTGCAGCACCACTGATTTCTCTTTTCTCAGGGAAGATCTGCAGACTCAGGTCCAGGAGTCCTCACGAGCCCCAAGCACCAGACACCAAATCTCAGAGAGCCCACACTAGCACTGTGGGATTCTTCTCTTTTCTCCCATTTTCTATATATAAGGAAATGTTGACGGGGATTCAAGGTGTGCAATTTCTGTGCAGTATACAAATGCTCAGCAGGCCAGGCTTGGAGCATATTCTCACTTCATGAGACATATGAATTTTAGAAGTTGCACAACACGTAGTCCATGGCCAATTTCAGCATTCATCTCAGGAAAAAACCCCAGAGAGAAGGGCTCATATCCACACTTGACATGCATCTTGAAACATGGCTAACAGTGACAAATTGGACTTTTTCTACAGCACACCCTCACGGGGAGTGGACCCACGTGCAGAGGGCTCAGGTGACAGGGACCCGGCAAGGAGCTCTACAGCACACTCCACTGGATCTCATTCTCTAGGAAGGAAGGCAGAGAAAGAGGCAGACCTCAAGCCATGGTCAGAGCTGAACTTCTACCCTAGGACAGTGAGGAGGTGAAAGGGTGGACAAAGCGAACCCAGGAACAGGGAGTCCCAACCACCAGGCTGAGCTCACCTTTAGGACAACATGTTCCAATTATTCCAGAGCCAAGGCAAGAAGTCTCCCATTTAGCATTATAACATACCCCAGATGCTCCAGAGGATCTATACCCAAGTGTGGTAGGGATAGAAAATCTGGCCAAAGAACAGCAAAGAAGCATGATCCTAGTATTATTATTATTATTATTATTATTATTATTATTATTGGTACCTGAGATTAAACTCAGGGGCGCTTGACCACTGAGTCATATCCCCAGCCCTATTTTGTGTTTTATGTAGAGACAAGGTCTCACTGAGTTGCTTAGCTCCTCGCCGTTGCTGAGGCTGGCTTTGAATTCGCAATTCTCCTGTCTCAGCCTCCCAAAGTGCTGGGATTACAGGTTTGTGTCACTGTGCCTGGTGACCCCAGTATTTTTAACTCAAGGACCTGGAACACAAGAAGCAGAGCGCTGCCTGGTGGTTTTCCTGCCAAGAAATCACAGAGATCCCAGAGACTAGGGCTGCCCACTGAAAATATAAGAGCTGCAGCTGGGAGTCCTATATGACACATGAGACCCAGACTTGAGTGGGTGACCTTGAGGTTCACAATGCACCCTCTGCAGCCCAGTGCATCTAACATGACACTATTGCACATGTAGTTGTCACAGAACCTTCTTCATGAGTGGCTTCACACACCTCTACCCTCCGCAGGTGTGAAATCCCCTGTGGCTCCTGTGCTCCTGGCACACCCTGATTGGACTGGTCACATATCAAGTTCTCAAGGTCCATGTGAGGCCAAGTGTTCCCATATGGGACAGCATAGCTCCCCAGACCTCTGCAATGTCATCTGGAAAGCTCAGAGAGCCATCACATTGGACTTCCTGGACAAGGACCTCTAGTCTCTGTTTAACTACTGACCTCCGTATTGTAAAAGAAGATGGCCACAGACCATTCATAAATCATTGACCATAGTTGGGTTACAACAAACACGCATTGACAAAAGCCAGTGGTGGGGCGGATGTGGCTTGCAGGATGTAGCTCGCCAGCCCTGACCTAAACCAATGCCATCTAACGCCTAGATGTCAGTAGTACAGAATAAAATGTGTTCTGTCTGTCTCCTCCCAGCCTTGGTAGCAATAGTGTTAAGGACTGAACTGCATCCACCCAAAGTTCACATGCTGATTCTGTGCCACCCCCTGCCCTGGCATCCAGAGGCGGGGCCTTTGTAGGTGGTTAGGTCACAAGGGTGGAGCCCTGGTGATAGGACTAGTGCCCTCCAGAGAAGAGATCCCAGAGAACCTGAACCCAGAGAGTCTGACCAGCAAGGGTCCTGCATCTTCCATCTCTGCTCTGAATGCTCCTGCCACTCCTTACTGACTCGAAACCTAGCTGTGCCCTGATGGCATCGCTTCCTTTGAGTGCTCTCAGGACCAGGGGAAGAATGTCTCCTCTCTGCTTCCCCAACATGGCTTTACAATTATTTTCCCCTCCATTCACTTTCAAAAACCTCCAGGTCCTTTGAAGTTCATGTCGTGTCTTTGGTACATTTCTTTGGTGCTGCCTCTTCAAACCTTGCAGCGCCAGCCCTGGTTCATGGTGTGCTGACTGGTGGCTCCCTGCCTGCCCTCCATGCCCACTCATGTAAACATCCATGGACTTCCACATGGTATCAGTGACTAGGCAACCGAGTCTGTCATCCAGATCCCTGCTCCACCCACCCCAGCCACTCTCCACCCCACCACCTGTGTTCTGTCATCTCCACTAATTACATCTCCACTTCAAACACAACCCAAACCCTTTCTGATCACAGTCTTCTGTCCCTCCAGCTCACTTTCTGTAGAAACTCCACTTCAACAACCCTTCAGTCTCACCAAGACCTCCAAGCCACAGTCTGACCATCGTTTTATTGTTTGCTCTCTTCCCACGATGCCTGCTCCCTTTGTTGGCTGCCTGTTGTCATGGCTGCCAGTGTTCCTTACCCTCACAAACCCTGAGCTTTGATCCTCTCAGCCTCTCGGGAACACTGCGAAAGGTTCTCACTGAGCCGCATGCTCAGCTTCCAGGCTGAGAAGGAAATGTCTGCTGTTCAGGCATCCAGCTGAGCTGACCAGCAGATGCACTGACCTTGAAAGCTTTATATAAGGCCAGTCTTCAACTACCTCATTGACACCCAAAACGTACCTTAGTTTTATTAAAAAAAAAACTCTTCACAAACCTTAAATCTCTTTATTTCAAACATGTTTTCCCCTAAATAACAAAAAAGAAAGGAAATGGAAAAAATCATTCATTTCTGCTTGTGAGTTGATGATAATATCTAAAATAAATGTCCATGGAAAGCCTCAGGAGGCTGGCACCCCAAATTGCCAACGAGCCCTTCAAGCTCAGATGCTCTGGTTCAGTCGCCCGAACCTTGACCTTCAACCTACTCTACTTTCTTGTTTCTTTCTGTTTCACTTCCTATAAGTCTGGAAATGCACACACTCATGCCCAGCCAGCGGGACGTGTATGGTGAGCACGTTGCACCCGGATCCCAGCTCCAGGCAGGAGTCTCTGCGCACTTTCTCATCAACATCAGAGGGATACGGCGTGTCCTTCCCCTGCGTGAACTTTTAGCCTTCCTCTACAGCAGGGACATTTGTTCAACACAATGATTATGTTTCTTTCATGTTATTCTTTGTACTTTGCCGTGGTGCTAAATTGCTTGTAGTGAACTTTGAGCAACCAACTTGTTGCTTTTTTATTTGTATTTCTTCTAATAAATACCTTGCTTTAATATTCTTCTCATGTGCTAATACTTAACACATTGTAAATGCAAACTAGATCAACGCTCTGTTTCTGCTTATGATTTCCAGTTCATCTTTTTTGTTGTGCCCCCCCCCTTTATTGCATTCTTCTCTCCCCTCCCAATCTGATTCTGCAGAGAGAGGAAAGGATCCAGGCCCCTGTCTTCATTTGGATTTAGAAAGGAAACTGCCCTGCCAGGCTCCTCCAGAGCCGGCCAGAAAGAAGGCAAGCGGCTGGGCAGCGGCATGGCAAGGGTTCCTCTGGCCTGCGCCGCGAGTCCCATCAGAAGCAGGTCTTTTCAACTCGCTTTCACCATTTCCAGCTCAGAGCTGCGGGCCGTGCAACGCCTCTAATTCCTTTTACTATTTCACAGCCCTTTTGATAAGTTGTAAAATGATATGTATCCACAGCTTAATAACTTAAAAATTTAATAAAAAGAAATGGAAGTGAATATTGTTTTTTCTTTGAATATGTCAACAGGGGACATAG
Organism: Geosciurus inauris; assembly: GCA_004024805.1. Taxonomy (NCBI): domain Eukaryota; kingdom Metazoa; phylum Chordata; class Mammalia; order Rodentia; family Sciuridae; genus Geosciurus; species Geosciurus inauris. The sequence goes on along the minus strand of PVHX01000210.1, from coordinate 179,303 downwards.
TTCATGGTGTTTTAGAACTCAGTAGATATTTTGATAGAAATGCTCAATTTATCCAACACAGGTATCATTTTCGTTCTGTAATGAAGTCTAAATTCCAAGTTCCCATGTGCTCTTCATGTGTGAATTCACACTTTTTAAGGAAATGCTTCTTGATTCAAGAGTAAAGGAAACTCCTCCTGAAATGTCTGTGTCCCTGTACTGTAAGCCACTCACCAGGGCCAGTTTCCTTGTGGCCAGACACGACAATGCACATGTTCCCCATGCTCTCCTTGGTGTGGACTGCTTCTAAAGCCATGGGGACAACAAAGACCAAAAACGTGCACAGCATCATTTCATTATATTTGACCTGCTTCCACTCAGGGAGGTCAAGACCTCAGCGATTGGAACACTGGAAAGACCCAAAGACCCTAAATAAGACTGGGCTTATATCTTTTTGTTTGGTTGGGTTTTTTTTTTTTTTTGGTACTGGGGATGGAACTCAGGGGTACTCCACCACTGAGCCACATCCCCAGCCCTATTTTGTGTTTTATTTAGAGACAGGGTCTCACTGAGTTGCTCAGTGCCTCCTGTTGCTGAGGCTGGCTTTGAACTCATGATCCTCCTGTCTCAGCCTCCCAAAGTGTTGGGATTACAGGCATGTGCCACCGTGCCTGGCTTGGGCTCTTATCTCTATTTTGCAATAAAACTGAGACCAGGAAGGCTGGCCAGCTACTTCAGTTTACATGGCACTTATTCTCTTAACTGGGTGCAGAAACTCACATTGTGGGGTCAGATCTCAACTATTTGCTTTAGACCACACAACCAAGGCACCACCCATAGCTCATGCTGTCTTTCCTACAAATAATTTCTTTGCTTAAAAAAAAGTCCCCCTGTGTATTCACCAGGCATTTTCTTCAAGTTCTGTGAACAGTTTAATTGGCCTGTTGGATATTTTGGAAGCTCTGCTTCAGCTTCTCCAGGGAAGGGCAAATTTGTTGAAAATGATCTTCATTTCACTGCATTGAGGTGAAAGCATCAAATTGCAAAGTTTCTGCTCTTTGGAATCCACTGAAGTTTCCTTTAAGTTCTCACTTTTGAACAGTTGTTGTAAATGTTTCATGGGTGCACTCAAAAGAGATACTTCCTATTTCCGAAATGGAATTGCAAGCACATCCATAATTCAACTTATTTTTCAAGTAATTCAATAGTGAATAAACAACTCAGTGTCCTCAGTTGTTGGTTCATTCCTGTGGATTCTAAGGGCACTGGGTTTAAGGTGCAGGAGGGGATCAGAACAATCCTGGGCTGCGGCTTCTCAAGGCTGTGGCTAGCCCTCAGGCAGCTGGCCCTGGAAGAAGCGCTCCATGGGGATGGTGAGCACTCTCACGGCAACCCTAGGAGGAAGGTGCGGTCACCTCTGGCTTGTGTCCTCCCAACCTCTGTGTGTGGAAGTCCTCACCCGTGGTCCCTCTGGATGTGACTGACTGTAGATCGCTGAAGGTCAGGTGTGAGCAGGGGCATCTGAATCCCACACCTGGGAGCTTGCAGAGCAGGGAAATTGGATCAAGGCATGTCCACCTGAAGAATGCCAGGTGAACATAAGACAGACAGGGGTGATGGGTCTACAAGCCCAGGAGCACACAGGCTACCAGCAAACCAGCAGGCGCTGGAGTGCAGCCTGGAGAGGGTTCTGCCCTCAGCCTCAGAAGGTCCCTGTTGACGTCCTGATCACAGGCTTCAGCTCCAGAGCTAGGAGACAGTAGTTTTCAGTTGAGATGCCCAGTTTGTGTTACTTTGCTACAGTGTCCTGGCAAATTTCTACAGTGGCCACCATGAGCCCATTTGGACAAATGAAATGAGGCCTAACTTCACTGTTTGACTCGCCTGACACCTCGCTGGTTGGGGTGGTACTTGGCTTCAGAACATGAGCCCTGTCACCACAAGATGAGCCACTGCCATCCAAAGCACTGTGGCCTCTGTGAGAGCTGCCTCGGTGACAGGACTCTCCAGGGGTGGTGGTGGTGAGCCTTCAGCCTGGGAAGCTTTGTGGAGCACCGAGGAGCAGCCGGTCAAGGATGCTGGGTCCACAGGAAGTTTTGCTTCATGTGCCCTGACACTAAACGATGTGGCAGGCAGAGGACCAAGCCTGTTACTCATATGCACTATGATACCTGCAGCTGTTAGCGATGAACAGCTCCCTGTCTGATCTGGTGCCCTCAGGTCTTAAATTAGACTTCTTCTCGAGTTGAAATCCTCCCGCCCTTTCTTTCTGTTTGCCTCTACCTCATACATCCTTACTCATCTCCTACTCATGGTATGTGCTCAACATTTCTAGGTGAGCAAGGTGTATTTTGCTCTCAGCCCCAATGCCTGACCTCACTGTGCACCTGACCTCCCTCCCCCACCCTCTGTCCCCATCACAAAACACCAAGTCCTTTTCTAAACAGCTCTCATTGTCTTCACAGGTTTGCTCATGACTCCCAAGATGAAGGAGAGGGTCTTTCCATAGCACTCCTGCAGGGCTGGGAGGTCTGTCTCAACCAGACCAAGGACCGAGGCGGAGAAGACTGGGCCATCGTGTCCCCATGGGACGAAGTTCCCAAGAAGAGCCGGCCACGGGTGTTTTCAATTGATGCTGACCTCTAGTCCCAACCAGAGGCCACACCGGGTGAGAGACATGGATGTTCAGCCTCTTCTTGAGGTCAGCGCCCTGGCTCTGCCACTGGGAGACATGCGCCAGAGGCTGAAACGGACCCCACAGGAGGCCTGCTTCCTGTACCCATGGCCTGGACTCTGCAAAGTCACTCACTTAGAAGAAAAGGCTTTTGCAAATGGAGCTAAGTTGAAGGTGCTGAGATGGGGAGGTGTACCTGGATTGTCAGGGTGGGCCCTAAATTGAGTTATAGGAATCTTGAGGGAGGCGGTCACACACAGAGAGGAGGGCATTCCGAAGGGGACAAAGAGAGCCTAGGAATGCTGGCCTGGAAGCTGAGAGATGCAGCCACAGCCTGGAAGGAAGAGCCTCCAGGAACCGGCCAGGACAAGGAGTGGTCCCCCACCTCTGGACTATAGGAGGAAGTGCCTCACCAATACGCTTATGTCAGTGCAGAGGGACCATCTGCTGCTTAAGCCCCTTGTGTGTGGCTACTGGTCACAGTCACCCTGTGAAACCAGAACAACTAACACACATATCTCCCACTCGTGAGTCTTGGGTGATCCTCCCAAACTAGGAAGTGTGGTGCAGGGAGCTCCTCCAGGCCCCCAGCCCCTCTGCCCTCCCGCGGGCCCCTTTCCGGCTCTGAGCTGCGTTTGCTTCTGTGCCACACCTACACTTTGCCCATGGGGAGCCTGTAGGCTGAAGCAGCTGCTCTTCCTGAATGCAGAGAGAGCCCAGGCGCTTGGCAGTGGCCCTTATTTGTCCTGCCCTGGCCCCAGGTTGCAGAACAGAAGCCCAGTCCTTGGCCTTGGAAAGTGAGGGAACATAAGCCAGGGCTCACTGTGGGGCCAAGCCCTTGGGCCAGGACAGAGACTGCACCCCGTCTTCTTCCACCTCTTCCTGGCCCTATTCCCCTGACCCCCTCTGTGGGTTTCTCTCTTCTGGGGAAGACATTGCCCTCAGATCTTCATCTCTGTTTGTGTTTGGTTTTGGGGAGGGGAGGTCAAGGCAGGACGAGCAGACTGCCAGTCATCACTTTCAACAGTGACGTGTCAGGCGTCTTCATATGCACTTTAGGGGGTACTTGGGATGTTTTTTAGGAAGAACCCCAAGTAGATGATTTAATAATGTCTCCTCCTTAAGGTCCAAGGGCCCAGTAAGTGATGATCAGCCAAAGAGACTAAAGTGAGCTTGGGTACTGATGCTCCGGGCACCGCAGCTACTCAGAGGTCTGGGGGCTGCTCTGCTGCTCCTGTCCATAAGGAGCTAAGATCCTGCTGGTGTCCGCTGCTGAGGAACACAGGGTTATGTCTGGTTCATCCCATGCCTGCCTGGTTTTTGGAAAGGATTTGTACTCAAATAGAAGCTACTTTATCTGCAGAACTTCTCAAAACCGCCCTAAGGACCCCCGCCTTTGGGGCTGTGAACTTTTTGCTGGTCGGTGCTCAGGGCCAGGCACAGAACACGGGCTGCTGCAGGTCGCCAGCTTGTTTCTGAAGGTACAGAACAGCCAGACGGCAGAGAGCAGGGGAAGCAAAGGATCGGCCCTCAGCTCCCAACATCCAGTCACTTTCTGGCTTCTAAATGGATTCTTTTTTACTTTCGATTTGTCTTGGGTAAAATTGAATTTTTGCTTGGATGATGAGTGTATTAATGGAGCTTTTCACTTACAGCAATTTGCACCCACAGTTAGGGCGTCTATCTGTCTTGCCGGAGTCCTGGGGAAGCTATCCTGGGCTGCCGGTGAGCAGCCAGGCTCTCCTGGATCCAAGTGGGGCTCCTGGGCTTCCCCCGCAGTGGGGTCTGATCTCTCTGCCTACTCCTGGATTTCCAAGCCTCCTTGTCACTTTTAGACCTAGAAATTCAGGAGTTTTTCTGTGTTGTTTCCATGTTATCTAGTAACACATATTATCCAATGAAAGCCTTTTTACTGGATGTGCAAAATCACAAATGAACAAGTAAGTTGAGATGTGATAATCAGGCACAACAGAAGAGTGTAACTGAAGAAGCTCGAGACAGAGGCTTGAGGGACTGGTGGACCCCCCCTTTACAGTGAGCATCTGCCCTCCATTTACTCCCAGGGCCGGTGCTGTTGCCAGAACCCCTTTGCCTTTGACTGTCCCAAGTGGCAGGCAGAGCTCCTCCCATGGTCCACTGCTTCCTGGGGAGGCTCCACGTTGCTGCCTTGTTCCAGGCAGCCTGGTCCCAGGGGCATTTGCAGATAGCCAGAGGAGGTGCCGGGCTCCTGCTGCAGTGCAGGAGCCCCATGTCCCTTATCAGGTTCCCTGTCTCCCTACTACGGTGCCAGACAGCGCACCCAGGGGGCTGCTCCATTACCTGCCTGTGGGAGATGGGTGATGCCTGGGTGGAGCCTGCTGGCAGATCATGGGGCGGAGTGTTAGGTGCATTTTGCACAGGTAACCTGGGGCTCTGGTGGGAACTCTCTCTCTTCCCTGGAAACAGTTAAGGGCTCTGGCAAGAGTCTGAATTCTTTTCATTTCTATTCTCTCTGATGTTTCTGGTGCAATGACTTATCTCTCAATGATTAAAAGATGTGTGCTATGGTTGACTAGGAACTTCCTGGGTTTGATGGCTGGGCCACAGTTACACTGACATGCAGTGTGTATTCCCAGGGCCACCTCAGTGTCATCTCAGGTCACAAAAATGCAGACCAGGAGGGAGTGGTAAAGCAGTTGAGAGCTACTTAATACAAAAAGAAAAAATTGAAAGTGACTCAGTGCTATATTAAAAGCATATGGACACGCACATGCAGGGTGCTGGCCAGCTGGAGTTCTTTTGTTTTAGGAAAGACAGAACAGAAGAAAATGAGCTTGAATGACGGCATGAAGAATTCAAGTTAGATATAGGGAATGACTGCAAGTGGGTCAGAGCTTGTGGGGGCGGGCTACCAGGCAGGTGATGTTCCTCGAAGATCTCCATGCCCACATGTCACTTGATTCGATGCTCACATGTGGCGTGGTGGAGTCTAAAATAAAATTCTACACTGCATTCGCTGTGTTCCTGCACACGGCACCTTTGTGGTGGCAGTTGGAACTGAGTGGGGCGCCAGGCCATTTCCCACCTGAGATGAGTCAGTGGTCCAAGGACCACGGCCCTTCCCCGTGAGTCCCGCTCACTTCATTTCATCAGCCATCGCTGTCTCAGGACTGTGTCCTTGCTCCTCTCTCTTGGGCTTCTCCCAAGGCACCTGGGCAACAATCCAGGGAATCAGCGACCCAGGGCCAGGAGAGAGAGCTGTCAGAGGGCTGGCTGCAGGGCTTCTCCTAACCTAGGGTTTCCACCGCTTGTGTCCCCAAACTCCTTGTGTCCACCACCTCTGTGGATTGGTGCATGCAGCCCTGCCTGAGGACGGTGGAACGGGCCAGAGCCTGTGGCCGTGTCTTGGATGGAATAGGAGTTCATGTTTGCTCGTTCTTTACAATGTACTAACTGTGCTTTGTTTGTCTTGTGTTGTTTTCAATCAGCTTACAAACAAGAAACAGAGAAAACAAGCCATTTTGGGTCCCGTTCAGAATGTTTGCACATTTGCTCCAGACTGGGACAGTTTGACAGGCTTTCATCTGGCGACTGTTGCTGTTCACTGAACCCCTGCACGGTGTTCCCTCTGCTGCTCTCCTTGGGCTTCTAGTCACCGACAAGGAGAAAGACTAACTGGCCTTGGCCCCCTCGAAGCGCCTGTCGCTGGTCCTTCCATGTAAGAATCTAGCAGCAAACAGGTCCACTCACCAGGTCCCGCCAGCCCCGCATAGCCGCCTGGAAGGTGCTGACAGGCTGAGGCCCCAGCCCCGAACTTGTGCATTTCCTCCTCGAGACCCGAATCATCCTGACCGTGCCCGTGGCCACTTCTGGATGCAATTTACATTTAACCAGAAATAACCCCAAGTATATTTGATATGTTTTGTTTGTCTACTTTTTTTTTTTTTTAGTTTATGAGTCTTTACAGAGAAGTTAAACCAACGTCTTAGAAATATGGGGAAACCCAGACTATTGGCCACAAAAATAAAAATAAAAATAAAATGAGCCTTCTGTGTGACAGATCATAAAAGCAGGCAGAGGATTAGACTGAGAACCTCACCCTAAGCCTAGTCCAAATATGGATGACTTTTATCTAAAAACCTCAGAATTTAAAAGGTAGGGTGTCTTGGCATCAACCCCATTCACACATCTTGAAGTGAGTCAGAAGGGAAAAAACAGCATGAATGTATATGGCCTAACTTTATTCTCCTGCCATTTAGCTTCAAAGCATTTCCTCCTTTTGGGGCAATTTACCACATATTTTAGGCTATTAAAGTTATGAACATGTGAACAAATAAATCTCATCTTATTATCCAAATTACTTTTGGATAAATTTAGCAATAAAGCCTTTGCAGACCAGAGTGCAGTGGCACACACCTGTAATCACAGTGACTCTGGAGGCTGAGGCAGGAGGATCATGAGTTCAAGGCCAGCCTCAGCAATAGTGAGTGCTAAGCAACTCTGAGGATGCGGTTCAGTGGTCAAGTGCCTCTGAGTAGTTTGATCCTCAGTACCCCCCCAAATAAAAACATAAACAAAAAAACTTTGCAGAATTACATTGAATCTTCATAGTGCTTTTGGTAATATGGCCACTTTGACAATAATTCTACCTATCCAAGAACATGGGAGGGCTTTCCATCTTCCAAGGCCTTCTTCAATTTCTTTCTTTAGTGTTCTGTCATTTTCACTATAGAGATTGAGTGAGATTTCACCCCTTTTGTGAGATTGAGTCCCAAGTATTTTTTTCAGACTATTGTGAATGGGGTGGTTTCCTAATTTCTTTTTTAGCAGATTCATTATTGGAGTATAGGAATGTGAATGATTTATGGATGTTGACCTCATATTCCAGTATTTTGCTGAATCCCATGATGTTCTTCAAGGATAATAAAAGTAGCCATAAAAATCCTTTGGAAAAATTAGAGGTCCAGAACAGCCAAAACAATCCTTAGCAAGAAAAATGAAGCAGGAAGCATCACAATACAGTACCTCAAATCATACTACGGAGCTATAGTAACTAAAACAGCATGACACTGGCACCAAAACAGGCATGAAGACTGATAGAACAGAACAGAAGACTCAGAGACAAACACACATAAATACAATTACCTCATACTCGACAAATGTGCCAAAAACACACATTGGAGAAAAGATAGTGCTAGAAAAGATGGTGCTAGAAAAACTGGAAATCTATATGTAGTAGAGTAAAATTTAATCCCATCTCTCTCTCTGCACAAAATATAATTCAAAGTGGATCAAAGATCTAGGAATTAAAACAAAAAACATGTACCTGCTAGAAGAAAATGGAGGTTCAACACTCCAATGGGTCATCTTAGGAACTGACGTGCTTAACAAGACTCCTAAAGAAGTCAAAGAAAGAAATCAATAACTGCGCTGGCATCAATTAAAAAGCTTCTGCACAGCAAAAGGAACAAGAGTGTGAAGAGTGTGAAGTCTACAAAATTGGAGAAAACTTTTGCCACACGGTCCTGAGATAGGATTAAAATCCAGGCTATACACAGAACTCAAAAAACTCAACACCAACAGACAAACAAACAAACAAATAAATAAAATAACCTGATCAATAAGTGTGTAAATCAACAGATATTCTCAGAAGAACAAATACTCTCTCCCTGGAGTGTGGATATGCTCTTCTCCTATGTCCTCAACATGGCTCTTTCTGTGTGGGTCTGTGTCCTGATCGCCTCTTTAAGGACCCCAGTCATGGCAAATTAAGGGCCACCCTAAAAGCATCCATTTATCACATCTTTAAAAGTCTCTCAGTACAAGTACTGGCACTTTCTGAGATATGGAAAGAGACAGTCTCTTGGAAATTTGGGAGGAGTGCAGTTGGGCTTAGTAGAGTTCCTTCCCCACCCCAGTGGCCTCACATTGTGGTCTGTACCTCTGGATCTCCAGAGGCCCCTCACCCACAGCGTTTCTTACTTGTATGGGGCTGAGAATTCCCATCTTTGGTGAGTTCCAGGTGGTGCTGAGGCTGCTGGGCCAGCAGTCTGACAAGCATGATGGAAGGCCCCGCAGCAGCGAGCCCAGGTGAGGTTCCTCAGTGGCCCTTGTGCCCCAGCAGCGTGACCAGGAAATGTCCCCTGAGAGGCTGCCTCTCTCCTCCCACCTCTAGCCTCCTGCAAGGGGCTTTTCCTTGAGAAAGGAAGCATGCTTGAGTTCATGAAGGACTGAATAGGGAGCCACCGGAGAGATTCTCAGTGGTGCAGGGTAGAGCAGTTTCCAAGGTCAAGGACATCTGATTAGAATAGGTCATTCTTTCTCCCGGAAGAGTAGATTAAATAGAAGTACTTGGTAATTATTTTATTATAAAATAGTGTCATCCCTCATATGAAGACAGTAAGAGTCTTCTATTAATAGTTTTCCCTTGCCATTCTTAAGCTGGGATGTGGTTGTATTTAATCACTCAGCTACTCAAATGGGTTTTGGAGGATAAGAACAGACTGGAGAAGGTGTCTTGGCGAGGAAGCTGTTAAGCCAGGGATAACAGCAGCAGCCCACGGCTTGGAAGGTTTCCTCAAGCATCCGTTCAGAAGGCCAATGTTAAGCACAAGTATTGGAGTCTGTTCACCTAACATAAAAATAAGTAAGTAGTTTACCTTACACGATCACCACAAGTGACCCCTACTTTTTGTTTAGTTGGATTAGCACTAAGAATCCAAACTGACTATTTAAGGTTCTCCACAGAAGCAGGGCCTGGTGGTCACACCTGTATCCCAGCTACGCCAGCTATGTGGGAGGCTAAGGTAAGAGAATCACAAGTTCAAGGCCAGTCTTGGCAATTCAGTGAGATTTTTTTCTCAAAATAAATCATACAATAGGCTGACAGTGTAGCTCAGTGGTAAAGTGCCCCTAGTTTCACTTCCCAAAACAAAAAAAAAATTTAAACCTTTCCAGAGCAAACCAAAACATGAATGCAAAGTTTAAAATCTTGGGCATCATTGTTTATCAAAGAGGGCTTCCACAACAATCCCTACACTCGAGGGAGAGCATTGTCCAAACCTTAACTCACTCTTCTTCTGGGCGCTCACAGACCCCGTTGGCCCACGTTCTGGCATGAGGCACGCCTGTCCATTGTCGGTGGCTAACATGTCAGCCAGATGACAGCAGCCAGACAGAGAGTTACAATAAGGTTAGTCTTTCTATGACAAACGATCTGTTTTTGTGCTTTTGATTAAAGGTTAATAAAAAAATATTTCAGTGAGGTGAAGACTTGTTAAAAGCAGGTGAGGAAAGATCAACGTTTATTCTGCACAGAAGTAATCCCTCCATCTCTCCCTTCTCATGTTGCCTACCCATTTGCAGGGAGTCCTAGGAAACAGCGAAGCCCCTGACAGGGGGATTCCTTTCACTCCACACTCAAGCCCCAAAGGCTCTAAAACTTGATCTGCAGCACCCTCCCCCAGCTCACCCCCTGAAACTTGAGTGCTTTCTCTTGCAGCAGTGGACACAGAATCCCACTGTGCCAGGAGGCGTCTGGGCATCTTCCTGGATCCTCCTGCTCTGTACAGCCCAGCAGCCCCAGGCTGAGCCCAAAGAAACCCACAGGCTGAGCCCAGGGAAGGCCCAGTGTGAGCACTGGGGTCAGGCCGTGCAGAGGGGTCAGGATGGAAGGATTGTGCAGGGTAGCCCCTGGGCTCCTCACCGTGAGCATTGGCCCATCCTCTGGGCACCAGAAGGGTATCACACACAGAGCTCCTGACCCTTCCAGTGCGCTCGGGCTTTATCCAGGCAGGGCTTGGAGTCTTGAAGGTGTGAATAGTGACTGCTACAACACTCCAAGAAAGAGTGTTTTCCAGAGAAATGTCATCCAAACTACCTGCTTTCCTGCTACAAAAATTAAAACCATCAAGTAGCACATATGACATGTGTCCCTGTGTGTTTCACTGCTCCAGACCAGTGTGAGCATGCACACATGCATAGTTTCCTTCTGAACTTGGAAAAGGGGATCATGGTTGGATATATGCAGTAGAGGAACGATGAGAAGATTTAATGTGGCAATGACAGAATCAAGAAGTCATCTGACAGAGGTGTGGAGAGATCAGTCATCCTTCTTCAAGAACTCAGCAATCATCTTTCTGAAAAGAAGGAAAGGAGGGAAGGAGAAAGAAAAGAAAGGTTGTAAAATTTAGATAGAATTTTAGCATTATCAGAGAGTCTCTGCCAGTGGATCATAAAAGTCAAGCCAAAAACACGTCAGAAATTTCTTGTTCACGCACATACTGACACACACACACACAGTCATGTGCGCACATGCCAGCCAACAAGAGACCATGTGTGTGAAGGTGGCCCCGTCAAGTTCTGTGGCCCTGGCAAGGCCTGTTGAGCCCCTGTAAGCATGCTCTGTGAGGTTTGTGCAATGACGAAATCACCCAACCATGTGGTTCTAAGAACACGTTCTTGTCTGAGAAGGACCTGACTCTGTGTTGATCTAACTACATCTGGGAAGAATGGATCTCACAGTTCTAAATGCTGCATGTGCAACACCACAGCCCAGAAGCAGGCCAAACTGCAGAGTGTCCCTTTGCATGCCACCTCTGACCCTGTGCTGTAGGGGTCATGCTCTTTGGGATGTGTGCCCTCCCACAGAGAGGGCTCTTCAGCCAGGCCCTCTGTGGCAGAATCCTCCAACTTTGGTTTGGGGACCCTGTCTGCACAGACTCCCAGGATCTCCTCAGCCTTTCTTACTGTCTTTGGGGGTGGAGGTGGGGAGCACGGGAGAAATGGAGGAACTTTGGATGGGGCAAAGGGGAGGGAGGGGAAGGGAGGGGGCATGGGAGCAGGAAAGATGGTGGAATGAGATGACATCACCTCCCTAGATACATGTATAAATACATGAATGGTGTGACTCTACCTTGTTTACAACCAAAGAAATGGAAAATTGTGCTCCCTATGTGTACTGTGATTTGAAGTGCATTCTGCTGTTTTAAAAAATAAAAATAAATTAACTTAAAAAAGAAGGTGGTGGTGGCTCCCCATAGAGACAAGTCTGCATGGATAGATGTCTCCAGGCAGCCTCTGCAGCATGAGCCTTCTCATGACCCTCTTGGGGCCATGGGCACTCTCAGTGAGTGGCCCTCCTTCCTCCTGGAGGTGCAGGCAACTCGCATCTCCAGAAAGCCTCAGCCAGTGCCACCTGCCAGCTCACTGCCAGCTCACCTTGCCATGGACAGTCTCAAGACGTCTGCCACCTCGCCAGGGCTACCTCTGTGCCCAATACTCTGGTTTCGGTCTATTTGTTTCCCCATAACCTTCTCTCCTCAGCGCTCTGGACTCTGTGTAAGAGGGCGGGGGCAACAACCCTGGCCATGTCTGGGCCCTCACTCCCATCTCTCTCCCCTCTGGGCTCCTTGGAATTCAACTGTGTTCCTGATTCCAGGACTCAAAGCTTTGCCTTTCATGATACCTGCCTAAAGATCTGTTCCTAAGGCCAAGTGGCATCGAGATGCCAGGCTGTGCCCTCTGTTCTCCTAAAGTAAGAGGTGCCTCCCACTCAAAGGCAGAGACAAGACAGCTCAAAAGTGCGTGGAAGAAGAGACACCTTGGGGTTTCTAGACACAGCACTGCTCTACCCTGCAGTCCTAGGAAATTCTAGTCTAATATATTCTATTTAGAAGATGGCTTTCCCAATTTTCTTCTCCATTTTCTATGTATACTCCTTCCCAGCCATTCCTCTAGGTTTTTTGTTCCCTATCACAGGGCATAAGAGAAGTGGACTCATACCACAATTCTTAGCCACCATCACCTTCTTTTTTAAAATTAATTTATTTTTTTTAAAACAGTAGAATGCATTTCAAGTCACATTATACATTTTGGTGTATACATATGGAGCTCAATTTTCCATTTCTCTGGTTGTAAACAAAGTAGAGTCACATCATTCATGTCTTCATACATGTACCTAGGGTAGTGATGTCATCTCATTCTACCATCTTTCCTACCCCCATGCCCCCTTCCTTCCTCTCCCTCCCCTTTGCCCCATCCAAAGTTCCTCCATTTCTCCTGTGCTCCCCACCTCCATCCCCAATATGGATGAGAATCCACTAATCAGAGAAAATATTCGGCCTTTGGTTCTCTGGGATTGGCTTACTTCATTTAACATGATGTTCTCCAACTCCATTCATTTACCTGCAAATGCCATGATTTTATTTTCTTTTAATGATCAGCAATATTCCATTGTGTATATTGAAGGGCATCTGGATTGGTTCCTCAGTTTCGCTATTGGGAATTGCACCATCTCCTTCTTGTCCCAAGTCTAACAAAGAAATCAAAAGCATGGAAACTGCTCTCCTGTGTCCCATCTTCCTTTCTCTCTCTTTATGATGCCTGCAGAAAAAGTAGAATGAGGAAGGCAATTTCGTGCTGATCTCTAGTACATTTCAAATCTTACTATGTGCTTTGTAAGAGAGAAAAAGCAGTATTGGTGGGGGGGAAATGTAAAATCAGAAGAAGTATCATTCTTCTCTTGAATCGTGGTGGTAGTCACAGGACTATATGTCTGTATCAAAGCTCATAGAATTCCTTACCAAAAGAAGCATTTTGGTGTTTGCGATTTTAAAAAAGTGAATAAGAAAGGAAGGAGATGAGGTGGCAGAGAGCAAAGGAGGAATGGGGAGAAGATACCACCTCCCTGGGTGGAGAGGAAGGCTGGGCAGATCCCACCTCGGTAGGAAGGAGCACCTTAACCTCACCAAAGCCTCTAAGCCAACAGAACCTGCTTCTGAAGATGAAGACGTGGTGGACAGGAGCTTCCACCCCTTCCTGCAGTGACCCAGACTGGCCTCAGGAAGTTCTCCATGTCCTGAATTATCCCTGCATGATACGCATGACTCTCGTCTCGTGTTTTCCTGCTGAAGGCAGGGAGCAGCTGTCCACTGTCCCTGGTGACACCTGTTGGTGATCCTGATTGTCACCCTCTGGTTGGCTATCAGCCATCTGATCATTCAGCCTTCCTGAATTCTCCCCAAGCCATTAATCAGTGTTCATGTTCTGTGCACAATACTGAGCACAGGGCTCAGAAAGGACCCAAGTCCCAGTCACAAAAGGGGCTGTGCTTGTGTGACCCTGCGGGTGTTCCTATGCAGCCCGCTGCCTCCCACGCACCAGGCCTCGGGAGTGCTGCTCGGTGACGCAGTCACACCGAGCTGCTTCAGCATCTATATACCCAGGGCATGCACTCTAACAGACGGGCAGCATGCTCAGGGCTGACGTCTATCTTGTAGGGCATCACTATGTGTCATTCCATGTGGGCAGATCATCTGACAAAGGGACAGTGATAAGAAGATGCAAGTTTGGGACTTCAGGTGGAATCACCAGGAAAGCTTCTAAACTGAGTTCTGAGCAGAGGCGAGCGGCTGTTAGCCAGCGAGCGACTGTCAACCAGATCTCTAACTGAGATGTTGGAGACGCGTCCCTTTAGACTGCTACAGTTCACTCAGAAGCTTTTGTTTCCAGCAGTGAGTTATTACTTGTGGAAGCTCTGTGTGCTCGCGTGTGTTTGCATGTCTATGTGGATGTTCTGTGGTATTTGTGAGGGTGTGTGTCCATGAGTGTGTGGTTCACAGTCTTGTGTTGGTGTGTATGTCTGTGTGTGCTTGGGGAGTCACCCATGGGCACACTCCCCGGGGAGAAGAAAAGCTCTGCCCACATCTCTCTGGAGTTCCAACCAGGAGCCTGACTTAGATGCAAGAGGCCTACTGGATTCAGGTTCTTCCCATAACAAGACCAGGCTGCCTGCAATTCAAGAATGCTCGGGAAGGAGAACTCATGTGGCTCGTCTTCTCAGTGGTGTTCATTCTGAGTTGCTTCTGTTTTCTAGTCTGCTACTAGCCTTTGCATTTGGAGGGTTGCCCTGCGAATCTTCCTCGAGTGCTTGGCCTCCCTTTGGACTCTCTCTTCCCATGAGGAGCATCTCTCCAGCCCTCTCATTCCCATTCAACAGGACAGCCTGCACTGGCTTCTCTGTGCCTCCTCGGCTCTGCTACTTCTGACCCACTTGCAGAGACCAGTGTTCTGCACTCCATCTCTTCAGCCACAGTCCTTGGACCCCTCTATGGAAGGCCCCAGAAATCAGGTCATCAGCAACATACACACCCATCTTCAGGGACTTGCATGACAGGGTTGGAAGGAATAAGGAAGCCGTGGTTGGTGAGATGAGAAGCTGAGGGTCCTGAGCCCACTGAGCACCTGGGAGGATGGTGGCAGGAGGAAAGACTGAGCTGAAACTAGGGGTACAAGGAGATGGTCAGCTGGGGATGGGGTGCCCTGAAAAGGTACCCAGCATGTCAGAGATCAGGACTGAGGTTGGAAGCGTGCAGTTCAGATGAGAGGAGCCTCTGACAGCATTTAGACTTCAACATCCAGGAGGGGTAAGAGCACCACAGATTACAGCCAGGGTATGGATATCATTCATTGCGGCTGAGGAACAGCAGGGCCTATGTCCTGGAGAGAGTCACGTGCACCAGGCTGGAGTCAAGGAGCCAGTCTGGAGCCTGGTCCTGTGAAGCAAGAAAGGCTTGCAGGAGCCTGGACTGGGCATGGGGAGTGGGGACAAGTGGGCACCACTGGACCACCCTCAGCAGCTGGGCTGAGGCTCTTGGTGGTGATTTCGTTGGAAGCTCTGAACGAGAAACCAACTTTGTTCATGTGGACCACTGCTTCCCAAGTGCCTGTGTGTCCTCAAGTGGAGACCGCGGGCCATTGGGCCAAGGCCTAAGTGGAGAGCTGACAGGTGTGGAAATCTTCCCGCATGTGGCGCCTGCACACAGCACTGCTGTCCTGCCACTGCTCCTCCATCACTCCCTCCCTCCTGACTGCATGTCCACACCTGTCCCCAGCACGTCCGCTTTCACCCATTGAGTGGACGTGCCTCAATTTTCCATCCAGGGCCTCTGCTTTTGGCACCTGGGGTTCCATTTCTGGTGTTTCTTAGTTATGTTTCCAAAACATTTTATATTTAAACCCAGAAATGGAAGCATGTGAAGGACAATATTGAACTATAGGGATAGGATGGTTCAGAGTGAGGTCTTCCAGGAGCTAGGAGCTTCCACCCGCAGCGGTTCAGGCTGCAGGGGCCCCAGGGTCTGCGGAGAGGGAGGCCCTGCCAGGCCCCATCTGAGTCAGGTCAGGATCACACCTACTGCTCCCCGCTCAGGCAGGTGTCTGGGAGGGCAGCGTAAAGAAGGTCTTTAAGCACAGGGCCTGTGTCAACAGTCACAGGTGAGCGTGAGCATGCTGGACTCGTCCACAGGAGGAGTTCCGAGCAGTTTATTATAGTCTCGACCCCAATCTATAGCAGAAGCATGCTGCCAGCTCAGGCTGCCCAGCCAACATGCTGTCCCGTCTGGCAGACAAGCAGAGGGCAGTGGGCAAGCATCTTCTCTGTGGGAAGTGAGCAAGACCCCCAGTGCAGTATAGGTCAGGGGAGCCCAGTGCTTGTGTCCTGATGCTGAGTCCTCTTCTTCCATGCCTGTCTCATCTCATGGACACCTGTCGCCATTCTGATGCCACCTGTGGTTCCTCCTGGGACTGCTGAGCCTCGGTCTCACTGGACTCACCCAATATTTGCTCTTCATCTACAAAGTCTCTCCAAAGTGAGGCTCTGGCTTCATCGGTGTGTGATTTGCTTCTGCAGGTGCTGTAGGTAGAGCTGCCATTTCCTTGCAGGGCCACACCCTGCTGCCCCTCACCCAGCCCGCCTCCTGCAGTCCCTGCTCTCACCAGCCCAGTGTGCCTTGCTCATTGCCCCCAAGTTTCAATGTGTAGATCAAGTTAGCCTTTGGAGAGCAGGTCTTCTGTGCTCGTAGGTGGCACCCAGAGCAGGGATACCTCCTTGGCCTTCCCATAGCACAGTGGATCTCAGTTTTGTTCTGTGCCCTGAGCAATTCAAGCACACTAGGCCCTTATTATTTTTATTTCTCTAAGCAAAGGACATTATGTAATTTTCCTCCCTGCTTATTAAAAGAGAAAAACTACGTATAACAGCATTAATGTGTTTGTCAATTCAACAGTGACCCAGTGGCCATTGACCAGTTCCTACCTGTTGGGCCTCAGGGCACAGAATCCTGGCAGACTCTCAGGCAAGGGAGGCTAGCCATCTCCTGCTCAGCAGGGTCTACTTTCTGACAGATCCTCGAGCCTTCCAGAGTCATGGAAAATGTCCTTTCTAGAAAATACTATGAGTCTCAGAAAACTCACACTACTGCAGGAGTGTCAAGTCTGCTCACATGAGGAATTCCAACTGGACTCAGCTTGCCTGCGGAACAGAGCTTCAGGCATGTTCCACAGGGGTGACATCCTGCACTGTGCCTCTTAGAATTTGATGTACCCCCATCTTTAGACTGCTGTCTATGATCCAGGTTAGTGCAGCAAATTACACTCCCCACTTTACTTATCCCTACAAGGAACTCTATGAGGTGGTTATTGTGGTGACTATTAAATTATTATCATCCCAGTTTTCACAGTTGAGATTTGAAGACAGGATTCTGGGTCCTGATCCCATGCAGAAGAGATTTATTGAGAGAAGCCAGTCCCACATGTAGACCCCTTCAAAACACCAGCATGTACACTTTCCCAGCAATTGATGGCAGAAAATATTTTTAGTTTCTGAGTCCATTGAAAATAGGAGGCTGAGACAGGAGAATTGCAAGTTCAAAGAAGCAACTCAGTGAGACCCTGTCTCTAAAGAAAACATGAAATAAGGCTGGGGATGTGGCTCAGTGGTCGAATGCCCCTGAGTTCAAACCCTGGTACAAAAAAAAGAAAGAAAGAAAAGAAAATAGGAAAGTGATGATTCTATTTTCATCCTAATAAGAAACTAGCATTTTAGAAAAACAAATACAAGGGAATCAAAGAGTTACTAGCTAGGCCCAGGGTTTCCTGGTGCCTCAGAGGACTCACTAGCTTCCCTGTAGTCACCAGCTTGCCTTCTGGGAACAGGTGTCCAGAAAAACTCTGCCAAGATTGCTGTGATTATAGCGCTGCCCTATAAGGCACAGCTGCCTCATGAGTGTTTGTGGGATTGGTATAGCTGGGGTCTGCTCGGATCACCCAGCTCTGCCCTTTCCATGGTCAGGTCCTCAGGTGAAGGCTCTAGGAGGGCAGCTTTGTGTCCCTCTGATTTAAAAAAATTGGGACCTGGCTCTGATAGTGTATCTGCTGAGCAGCTAGCCATGACTGATAATCAGGCCAGATAATTGGAGTATGTGCAAATGTGGCACCAGTTTGTCCTGTCGTTGCCTTTTTGGTTCAATACAACCTCTCGGAAGTATCGTAGCAATTATTTCAATGTACTGGACGTTTGTCTTTGACTGTTATTTGGATTTTCCAATGTGAGAGAAAACATCTTTATACCAATTCTGAAAATCAGCCTCAGCTCAAGTATTCAATGAGAAAAAGCTCGAAGGGCATTTCACGTTTCTCTGCTGGCTCTGCCTGGGGAGCAGCCTGAGAGGCTCCAAGATGTGCACACACTGGGAGGCCTCAGGGTCCTCAGGAGGCTGCATTCTGGTCCCAGAGCACAGGTGAGGTCTGTGGAGTGGCCAGTGGGGTGGGCATAGGCTTGCTTTCCAGGGGAGCTCTAAGGAAACACAACAGAAGGTCACCACGGCCATCACTCTCCCTACTACAAATGAAGAACCAGCTTTTCTGGATGGCATCTCACCTTTGGAGTAGGAAGACTCTAGATGGGGATGTCACAGAGGATGGACAAAAAGAAACAGTGACAGCGTTCTAGAAGAACAGCAGGTGACAGACGGCCTGAAGAGGGAAGACGGAGGTCCGTTGATCCAGCTTCAGTTGGTACTCTCTTTTCTGAAGAAATGGCAGAGTGGATGGCCCCTATCCCACTTGTCTGAAGAGCAACAGGTGCTCCATGATGCTGGGAAGTCCTGAACCTCTCCACGCACACCTGGCCCACTAGGAGCAGCAGCTCCATAATGCTGGGAAGTCCTGAACCTCTCCACGCACACCTGGCCCACTAGGAGCAGCAGCTCCATAATGCTGGGAAGTCCTGAACCTCTCCATGCACACCTGGCCGCTAGGAGCAGCAGCTCCATTAGAAGGGAGTTTCAGAGGAAAAAATGTTTCACAAAAGAAAAAAAAGTGACCGATTGAGAGAATCACCTGTGGATTTATTAAAGATTTTACTATTTTGGTTTTAAAAAGTCAAGTGTCTCTTCGACAGCATTAGGAAATATTGATAAAATAGAAAACACTCAAAAAATAGCACTGAGAAAAGAGATGATTTTTCCCAAGAGATCAACCAGGAAAAAAAATCAGGCTCTGGAGGTTAGTTGCAGCTGTGCCCAACTGTGCGGCATGTCCCTGGACCTCCTGCTTTTGTGTGGGGACTGTGACGAGCAACACTGAAGCTGAGCCCAGAAGGACTGTCCCTGATGTGACTCACCATTAGCTAAAGCACAATTCGACCCCACCCCATGGGGCACCAGGGGCACCTGCTCTGTGCCAGCAACCTTACCAGCGGTTTCATTACCTTGATAGGAGGGGATCTTCCACTGTTCACTAAGGAAAACTTGCAACTTTATTAATTTGTGCTATTTTAAAATGGTGTGAAATGTGATTAAGAAATACATCATCTATACGCCCCTGGACCACGACACCTACAGACAGTAACAACACTACAGAACACAACGTTCCTCAGTCTGTCTGACACTCACTGCCTCAATGGAGGCAGAGTGGCATCTACAATAGACTCCTGAGTTCTGTAGAGACATCTCCATCCCTGGAGAAGTCACAGAGACCTAGGCAGCTCCTAGTAAGGGAATGGTGACATCCTCTCCACCCTGACTCTAGGAAGTCTTCCATTTGGAGACTTCTCAAGGCTGAACAATCTGATTAATGGCAGCCCTTTAAAACACAAACCATGTCTGGGCTATAACACAGGATGACCCCCAAGTGCAGGGGCCCCACCAATCAAGAAATGTGCTCAAGAGACAG
Organism: Geosciurus inauris; assembly: GCA_004024805.1. Taxonomy (NCBI): domain Eukaryota; kingdom Metazoa; phylum Chordata; class Mammalia; order Rodentia; family Sciuridae; genus Geosciurus; species Geosciurus inauris. Next base: position 159,658 of record PVHX01000210.1, on the reverse strand, counting down.
GCAGAACAAGCCCAGCCTCACCTGCTTGACTGAGCTCCAGTATGAGCCTCCCTTCATGAATACCATATGCTGGCAAGACAGCAGGCCAAGTCCAACTCTGTGTCAGGCTGTGCAGTGCGGAATCGCTGGGCCTTCGCTTCTTATTAGGGTGTGATGAATAGATGCTCCCCATTGGTGTTAGGCCCTCAAGACAGGTTTAGCATCCTGATGTAGATCTACTTTGGGCAGATGATCAATTGGACATATTCTGTGGGGTCACCTGCTCACGAGGAACTCTGCTTTGAATGCTTATGCCCACAACCCCAGGATGCACCTTTGGCAACCTGTGTGATCCTTTTCAAGGCTCACTGTATGTCAAAAGGGACATGTCAGAGATGCAAACTGAAAGTGGGAGACGTGGGGCTGAGGCCACCTGTGTGAACTCGGGAAGGAGCCACTGGAGGGGAGGTTCATGAAAGCACCATACCCAGTATGAACTCCAAGCACAAGAGAGGCTGCGTCTGCACAGTGAGCAGGAGGCCTGGGGTCCTGCCTAGATTTGGGGAAAGGGCTGGACCAGCTGTGCTCTGGAAGATCTGCTCAGCCTAAAGGAAACAGTCACCTGGGGATCTGGTGCAGAGAAAGAATGTGCTCTGGGGCCCTTTGGCCTGCAGGGCAAGTTCTAACTCTGCACTTGAACTTCCCTGGTACCTCTGCAGGAGAGCAACCCAAGCCAGGAGCACAGGTCTTCAGAACAGGCCTTTCTGGGACCTACATTCAGCCCCCAGACCACAGCCCAGGTGCTCACCACAGCTTCCAGGGTGACTATGGGTGGATGAGGACGGAGCTCCGTACGCCCTGGGTCATGGCTGGTCCAGAAGGCTACCCATCTCCTCACCACACACACTCCCTGTCCTGGGAGAAGGGGCCTCTCTTCAGTGCAGCCCATCCCTACCTCACAGCCCACCAGCCAGGAAGGCAAGGAGGAGGGCGTGGGGGTTTTCTCTCCAGGAAGCAAGCAGTCTTTGACCAATGTGTTCTTAGGCACATGAGTAAGGGAGGCTGGTGGGGCCACCAGGAGGCTCCTGTCACCTAGTCAGCAGGGCTGTGGGCTAAGGAGGAAGAGGAGCCTCCAAGCAGCACTTCCCTAAACAAGGTCTCTGCTCCAAAGAGTGTGCGATTCTGAGTGGAAACTTGATTCTCCTTTAATAATGAGAATAGCTAGATCTTCCCTGCCTGGCACTCATGATATCGTCTGGGAAATTTACCTCTGTGACAACAGAATTCTAAGGTGGTCAATATTTCTTTTTTCTTAAGAGAAAAGGAAAAGTGCAATTATCTTAAATACAGTTTCCAGCTGGTGGTCCTTACAGCAGCTGTAGTTTAGCTGACTGTTGGCGACAACCGGGATGAGGATACCCTCAGCACTGACCTGCTGGGCAGATGCTTCCCAGTGGCATGAGCTGGCTACAGGAAGTTTGGTTTTCCATCTCAGGTGCCCTACTGAAGTGAAGCCATCAGAGAGTGGAGACTTGGAGAGGGAAGCTTAGGGATTTTTTGCCTTTGATAGAGGAACACATCAGAAGACGAAAGTACCTGTGACATTAGGAAGGATGCAGTTGTGGAAACAGCCCTTTGTTCTCAAAGGTGAGCAACTTGCCAGGCCTGGCTGGTGCAAGAGTTCACTCTGCAGCCAGAGGGAACGTCTAGAGGGGACAGGCAAAGTGACAGCAGATGGCTGCATATGATGCGTTTTGTACACCCCTCCTGGGGGCTGGGAGAGAAGGCTGAAGACCCACCACTGCAGGAAGTCAGAGGGTCTCTGGAGAAGACACAGGACAGAGGGGCTGGCCCTGAGAGCTGGAGAGTCTCAGGAAACCCAGTGGAACTTCAGCTGTCCTGAGACAGGGACTCTTCAAAGTGAAGCGTATTGTGCTCCAAGCTCTGACACTCCAGAGTAAAAATTCAGGATGAGGAAGTATCCTGTTTCCTGTTCTCTCTCTCTGGATTTTGTCAGGAAGCCAGGATCTGGGGCTTTGAAGAATCAGTGTGATCATGTGACCCACCAAGGGTGTGTCAGATGACATCAACCAATGTGCTTATTGCGCTTATATTTTTTACTGCTACAAAGAAGGAACACATGTTAACCACATGGTCTCTCTTTAATTTCATCTCAACTTCTTTAGACTCCTCTAGAAAAAATTTATAACTCATACTTTTTCTATTGATTTTATAATCCATACTTTTTCTAGTGTTTAAGGGTACTTTGCTCATTTGTTTAGCAAACGGTGTCCACAATATTGACAGGTAACCTGTATCCCAGAACTAGAACTTCAACAGTGCAAACTCAAATAATACTAAAACATCCCAAATTCTAAGTAAATAGTTACATTTGGGTGAGTTCCTCAAATAAGATAGTATTTTTTTCCAAGATTTTGTTTTTCTGCCCAAACCAACTAAAAGGAACTTAATTTGACTGTGAGTAAAAATAATACCATTGCAGATATTTTCCAGGACAGTAGTGACCACTTGCAAGTCACTGAGGCTCTGGGAGGTGTGAAGAGGATAGAGAAGGAGCAAACTCCCCTGGGAAGTGTGGGCCAAAGACTGACAGGAAAAGGATATAACCCTGGGTGCCAGGACCCTGGAAGCCATTCCCTGAGACCCTCCCAACAGGGAGGAGCCCCTCTGTTTGCTATTTGCAGTGTTTGCCTGTATCTTATTTCACCAGGCTCTATTTTTCATTATCATTTTATATTTATCAAAGAGTAATAGATTTTACTTTTGCTTAGTAAGATCTACATGCATTTATTAGATGCACACGGCCTGGGCACCCTGTTGCTCTCAGCTTATCAAATTGCACATAGAAATTCCTGCCATGAGTAAAGAGAGAAAAGTAAAGGCCCTGCCAATCAGGATGCCCTGACCTTGTCAGCTGAGGGCCATCATCACACATCCCCCAGCTCCTTGTCCCAACAGGCAACGGAGTGGACACCTGGCATATCCACCCTGTCCTTTCCCTGCTCCCCAGGCCTCGCCCCGCCTCCTTCCCAGGAGCATCCTAGGAGCACAGGAGGAGCTCCCGCAGCTTCTGAAGACTCACTGCCTTTTCTGCGGTTGGGGGAACCATGTCACCGGCAGCTCACAGGGTCCTTGCTGGTGAGGGCAGTGGGGTCTGCAAGCCAAGGCAGCAGGAGGCAGGGATAGCTGTCATGATGGCCCCTGGCAGCCATGTAAGTGGAGGCTCCAAGCTGGAGCGGGTGTGGAGTGAGAGGGTGAGCCAGCCTTCCAGCGCTCGCCTCCAGGGATGCTCCAGATGCCAGGAAGGGACTTTGCCTGAAACCAGTGTGCATGCGTGCTTTGTGTCTGTGTGTGCCTGTGTGTGCACAGGGGCAGATGTGTATGTCTGTGCCTGTGTGTGATGTGTACATGGCTGCATGGCACGCATGTTTGTGCATGTGTGTGTGCCTGCATGTACCTGTGTGCACACTTGTGCACGTGTCTATGTCCATGCATGTGCATGTGTGTGTTTGAAGGAGAGGTGCAAATGTGTTTCTTGTGGTACAAAAGAAAATGAAACTTCAGTCAAACTAAAGTTGTCTTCTTTCACCGTAAAACAGTTTTAATTCACCTTTAAAGGTCTGCTTATTGTGGCAGGGTCTGGATTTATTTGCAGTGTATTGTCATTTATCAGATTAAACTGTGACACTTTTCAGTGACGAACGGGCCCAGGACAAAAGGGCAGGGAATTCTCCATGTAAAATCCTGGAAATGCTAATCTTCTGTTGACCTGCAATAACTATTTGTACCTAGGACTGGGAGAAGAGGGGGGTAAGAATGAGGGAGAAAACACGCGCATCCAAGGGCAGCTCTGCACCTCCGCCTCAGTTAGAACACTGGCTCTGGCCAGGCAGCCAGGTTTCTGGAGGTTGCAGAATTTTAGAGATAGATAATTGAATTCAGCATGGTGGCTTCAGTGTTGGCCATTTGTTCAACGGTTTGGCAAGCATTTGTTCATTGCCTCCTATGTGTCAGGAAGCACTGTGGGCTTGGGGGTCACTGGCGAGGACAACGTTGATCAACAGCCATCACTACCTCATCAAGCTTGCTTTCTGGGGTGGGGGCGTGATTGTGCTTGAGCAAGAAATACGAAAACCGTCAGGTGGGCTGCAGGGAGGTAAGAGGTCCAGAAAACAGCGAAACCTAGAGGAGGGCAGGGAGCAGGAAGAGAGCCTCGAAACGTCAACAGAACATCAACGACATCCTCACTGAGCAGAAGGCAGCTCAGCGAAGGCTCCTGGGAGGAGTGAGCTCCTGCAGCAGGGCCGCTGCCAGCAGACGGGTCAGCACCCACGGCTCCAAGGTGGGAGCAGGAGGCCACCAAAGAAGAACAAGGGCCAGGAAGGAGCAAGAGAGCGTAAGGCTGAGGTCACGAGGGGCCTGGTTGAGCACCCAGGGCCTGCAGCCCCTGCAAAGGCGTGGCTTCTGTTCTGAGTGGGACTGAGCACTTTTGGAAGGTTTTGAGCAGAGAAATGGCATGACATGGTTTACATCTAAAAGGGTCATTCTCTCTTCTGTGTTGAAAGGAGACGGCAGGAACTGTACTACTGCAAAAACAAAGAAAAGGATCCCTGAGTCAATCTGAAAGCACATGGAAATCCGGGGAGGGGACCCAGGGCTAGGTCTCCTGCTCTGGCTGTGGGAGCACTCGTGCCTCAGAGCCTGTCTACAGCCTCCTCTGGTTCACCTCCAGCCTGTGGCCTTGACTGACATGCAGGCTATAGGCTGGAGTCCAGCTGAGCACTCAGGGACCCATGCAGGTTTCTGCGGTTTTCTCTGTTGCTACATTTCCTCTAGTGTCCTGACCTGTAAATTCTGATCACCTCAACCTCTGAGCCCTGCTTCTGCTCACCTCTACTCTGGCGGAGGCCTGTGTTCTGCTCTTGCTCCCCTCACACCACCACCAGGGAAGCATCTCCCAAAGAAACGTCCACTTTCTGTGTCTTCATTACCTTCATTACCTTGGTGATTACAGTTGCTAACTGACTGCAGTGCAGAAGCTAACAGGTGCTTTGTGGCAGTTAGATGATTGACAGATGCATATGTAGATAGAAATACAAGTAGATGACTGACAAGTAGCAGATTCATAGTAAGACACACACATGATGCATTCATCACAACTAACCAGGGCTCTTCTCAGGAGTGACGTCAGCAGCGTGGCGGAGTAGGAGGCCCAGGCTTCCCTCGCCTCCACAGAATGCTTGGCAGATAAGAACACACTGATGAGCGACCTCCCCAAACCAAACAATTGGGAAGAAATCTGAGTCACTTGTGTAGCCATAAAATGGGGTAAAACTTACATGGAAAGGAAAGAGGAATGGTCTTGGCTGACTATCTTCCCTGCCCCAAGTAGGCACTATATTACACAGAGAAGATCCTCCAGCAACCACAGAACAGAAAAGTGGAGTGGAGTCAGGCACTCACCTGGCTTGCCAGCACACTGAGACATTTCCTAGGAAACCCATTCGGGAGTCCCCTCTTGGGGAGCACCAGGGGAAATAGCAAGGCTGCACCACCTGGGGTCAAGTGGACACAAAGTGCAAAGACAAAGGTCATGGGGAGCAGCATGCAGGTCTTAGTGACAGTCCTTTGGACCCAGCAGGGGTGATCAGGAGCACCAACTAACAGTATAGCCCACTAGCAAAGCTAAACTGGTCACTCTTAGAAGTGGTGAGAGTTTTACCTGCTTTGAATCATAGAGAGTCAGCTCCAGAACCAACTTGAGACTCTACCCAGAAACCTTGCTCAGGGAAGGAGATGATGGTCACACATAATCTGGCAGAGAGCAGATTAGACATACCATCCCCAGAAGTCTTAACAGAGCTCAGTCCCAATCTCAAAGCCAACTCCAAATCCCTGCATAGGCCAGGAGGCAAACCCCAGCCAGTCATTTTTACTAAGCAAAGCAGGAGATCACATCCTTACCAGTCAGCAATCCAACTGATTTTTAGAGCTTTTCCTGCAGCCCTGTTCACCTGCTCAAACACTGGTTCCAATTTCCTGGAGAACACACCAGGACTCTCTGAGGTGGTTGCAGCACCCATCCAGTAGCTCAGCAGAGCTCAGACAATGGTCTTGAGAGAGAGCAGCACCCAGCCTCCTGTCCTGCCTCAGTCAGAGCCAAGGGAGAAGACTACCCATCTACAGTAGCTGAATGAAAGCTTGCCCCTGCCATGGATGTGACCAGAAGACCCATCTAGAATCACAGGCTAGACCAACTGATGGAGGTCTATCCCTTCCAAAGAACACTTGGGTAAGGAAAAGATACCTGTCTCTTCAATGCTAAACACCCACACAAGGTCCAAAGAATTACAAGGACTCAAGAAATCATGAATCCTCCAAAAGGAGTCAACAATACTTCAACAAGGGACCCTTGAGAAAGAGAAACCTGTGAAATTTCATGTTAAGAATTAAGAACAATTCTCTTAAAGTTCAGTGAATTACAAGAATATATGGATAAAAAATTAAGCAGAATGTGGAAAGAAATTCACAACCAAAATGACACATTTGACAACAAAGTAGAAACAATAAAAAATCAAATAGAAATCCAAAAAATAAAAACACAATGGCAAAATTGGAACAATAAAAAGCTTCAAGAGCAGTTTTAATCAAGCTAAAAAACGATTTAGTGAGCTTGAAATTAACATTTGAAATCAACCAATCAGAGGAGCAAAAAGAAAAATGAATGAGAAATAATGAAGAAAGACCACAGAAAGCATGCAACACCATTCAGAAATCTAACTTGGGCATAAGATAGAATGTAATAAGGAGAAGAAACAAAAATAAAATTTAAGGTAATAATGCCTGAAAACTTTACTCATATGGGAAAAACTATCAATAACCAGGTACAGGAAATAGAGAGGTCACCAATAAAATTTAACTCAAAGCAGTGTTTGCCAAAACACATAATAAAATATAGAAAATCAAAGACAGAAACAATTATGAGGGCAGCAAGAAACCAAAAACACATAATGATAACAGGGTAATGGAATTTCTCAGCAAAATTCCACAAGCCTGGACCCAGTGGGGTGACATATCCTGAGAGCTGAAGTGAGAAAAAGCCTGCAACTAAGAATGGCTTACCCATGAAGTTATCTTTCCAAAATGATGAAGAAATAAAAAAGCTCCCAAAGAAATGAAAATGAAGGGAAGTTATCACTATTAGTCCTCCCTGCAGGAGCTGCTGAAGGGAGTTCTCTAAGCTGAAGTAAAGGGCCTCCCATTAACAGCCTAAAATTTACAAAAGCACAATACTCAGTGGCATGAGTACTACAAAGCCCTACTCTGAATACTCCAGGACTGTGATAACTGTGTATGTGGAGATTTCATACCTGCTATGATGGTTAAGAGACAGAGCTAGTACTAACAACTGTAGCTGAAACAAGTTACCATAAGACATGTGTTACCAAATGATGTGCATTCTGTCATTGAAACATGAAATGTGGCAAATGAGAGCACATGTACATATATAATCATGCACATATATAATCATATATAATCAGTCAGGCTGACATCAGTTGAAGATAGATCATCATAACTGTAAGGTGTCCTTTGTGAGCTCCACATAGGCCACAAAGTGAAAAACCACAATGGATGTGCTGTAGAAATATGGAGCATCACAAAAGAGTGCTACACACAATCACATGTCAAAAATAGGTAATTAGAATAAAGGGATATGTTCCTATACACATGCAATCTACCAAGACTGAATTGTGAAGAGATGAAAAATGTGAACAGACCAAAAATGGGTAAGATTGACTAAAAAGTATTACATCTGAAAAAAGCCCAGGAGCTGATGGCTTCATTGCCTGGTTTTACTAAACATTTAAGGAATTTACACTAATTCTTGAGAAAATCCTGTAAAAACAAAACAAAACTAAAAGAGGAGAGAATGCTCTCAGTCTCCTTTTAAGGTCAGTGTTAGGCTTATTCTAAAATGTTACAAGAACATCACAAGAAAATAACAGTCAAATATTCTTGATGCAAATATTTTTGAAAAAGTACTAGCAAACCAAATTCAGCAGCATATCCAAGGGACCATTGTCACAATCAAGTGGGAATTATCACTGGGTGATAATTGCAGGGTGGTTACAGGGTGGTTCAACACATGTGAACTAGTGAGTACAATCTATCACATTAAGAGAAGGAGGAAGAAAACCATTATGATCATCTCCTTACATGCAGAAAAAGCATTTGATGTAACTCAAAATCCTATTAGGATGAAAACATTGAATAAGCCAGGCACAGTGGCACACACCTGTAATCCCAGCAGCTTGGAAGGCTGAGACAGGAGGATCACAAGTTTAATGCCAGCCTCAGCAAAAGCAAGGCACTGAGCAACTCAGTGAGATCCTGTAACTAAATAAAATACAATATAGGGGTGGGGATGTGGCTCAATGCTTGAGTGCCACTGAGTTCAATCCCCAGTACCAAAATAAAATATTAATAATTAGAGAGATGCATCACAATGTAATTACAGCCTTGTATTGTATGTACACAGTAAGCATTACACTCAATGGTGAAAGATCAAAACATCCTTCTCCTTAAGATTTAGAAGAAGTCCAATCTTGTCACTTGTATTCAACATAGTTTTAAAAATCATTGCCAAAGCAATTAGACAAGAGAAAAAAATTTTTAAAAAATCCATGGAGGAAGTGACAAAGTGAAATGTCACTCTTCCCTGAATAAATGAATTTTGTACATAGGAAATCCTGAATGTGTCACAAAACATCTATAAAAACAAATAGAAAATGTAGTAAAGTTGCAGGTTAAAAAATTAGCACACAAAAATCAGTAGCATTTCTACTAACTAGCAATAAACAATCTGAAAATGAAATCAAGAGAATGATTCCATTTAAAATAGCTTTTAAAAAAACTTAGTGATAAATTTAACCAAGGAGGTGAAAGACCTATAAACTGAAAACTATAAATCATTAATAAGAGTTTTAAAAAATCACAAATGAATGAAAAATAACCAATATTTATGTATTGAAAGTTTAATATTGTTAAACTGTTTACCCCACCTAAAGAGGTCTACACATTCAATACAATCTCCATCTAAATTCCAATACCATTTTTAAATAGAAAAAAATTGTAAAATTGACATAAAACTACAACAAATGGATAAGCAAATAAATAAATAACCAGAGCAATTGTGAGCAAAAAGTAAAAGCTGGAGACATCACACTCTCGGATTTCAAGCAATTAAAAGATCATGGTACTGGTATAACAGTCAATGCTCTATGGAAGGCAGCTGATATTCTATAAGTGATCCCATAGTGTAGAGTCCACTGAGTTTTGATAAAGATGCCAAAAACACACATTGGGAAAAGGACAGTCTCTTTGATAAATGTTGAAAAAACTGTATATAAATGCAGTAAGGAAGAAGATTGACCTCCATCTCACAACATATGCCAAAATCAACTCAAAGTGTATTAAAGACTGCAACAAAAACTCTGGAAGTTCTACAAAAAACATAGGGGAAAAACTAAACAATAGTGACCTGCATGATGTTTTAGTCCCCAAAGGCCAGGCTAAAATGGGCAAATATGATTGCATCAAAATAAAAAGCTTCTGCACCACAAAGAAATCAAGAGAAAAAATGACCAGCTCAGTGGAGAAAATACCTGCAGATCATATGAACACATTCAAAATATATGGGGCTTATACAACTACACAGAAGGAAACAAGCCCACTGCTGAATGCTGGGAAAGGGTCTTGAATAAACACTTAGCAGAAGACACACAAGTGGTAGGTAGATACGAAGAACCACATTTAACCTCACTAATTGCTAGGCACACGTAGATGAAAACCACAATACAGTCCCACCTACACCTGTCAGAATGGCTCATCTCAAAAAGGTGTGCAGGAGAGGATGCTCTTACACACTGGTAATGCAGCCACATGGACAACTGCATGCAGGAGCTCACAAACTTAAAATGGAATGCCACATGGGTCAGGAATCTCTCTTCCATGTATTTATCTAAGAGATTCCAGATCAGCCTGTCAAAAAGATATCTGCACCCTGTGTTCATCATAGCACTATTCACAATTGCCAAGACACAAAATCAGCCTAACTGTCCATTAGCAGGTGGATGGATAAGAAAGTGATATATGTGTATGTGGAATACTACTCAGCTGTAAATTAAAAAAAAAGAGTGAAATCTTGTCATTCATATCAGTATGGGTTGAATTGGAGAACATTATACTAACTGAAATCAACTAGGTCTCAAAATATTGGTACCATTTATTCTCACTGACATAAAACCAAAACAAACATACAAGAAAAACTGAACTAAAAGAACAGAGTAAAATGGAGGTTGTCAGAGGCAGGGGTATGGCTGAAATGGAAATATTGTAGTCAGAGGGTACAAAGCCTCAGTTACCCAGAGGGCATGGATGTTTTTCTTACAGATATATCGCACAATATTTTAAAGATATTGCACTGTATATTTCATAATTGCTAAGAGAGTAAATTTCGAAAGTACTCGCCACAAAACAGTATGAGTATTTGAGGTAGCAAACAGGGGAATTAACTTGATTTTCATTATTATTCCTCAGTGTATTCATAATTCATAATGTGACTTTGTCTCCCATAAATACGTACAATCATAGCTTGTCAATTTATAATTTTAAAAAAGTTAATAATGTAATTTTTTAAGTGGGTGAAGAAATGATATAGATTAGACAAGGATACAACTTGTTTTGGAGACTTTAATCTTCAACCATGAAAATATTGTACAAAATTATTGTACAAAATATAATTGAATTTGAAAAAACAATCCTTAAGAATCAAAAATAAGATGATAGAAATAAACCCAATCATGGGTGAAGTTGGTGGCCTAGCAACAGAGAGAAACAACACTGAGAGATTGTAAAACACAGTAATTTGACTCTTTGTGCAAAACCTGGACATTTTTCTTTAAGTGTCTGGGGATCCTCCTGCCTGGGGTACTGGTGGCATTGCTCTCGGGCAGGTGAGGTAGTGTTTGAAGACAGCAGAGATGTGATTTTGTTGGTGGCCACGAGAGTAGGATTTCTCGCTGGGCAAGAGGGCGCAGTTGAGCTTTATCTGGCTTTTGCTGCTCTGCAGAAGGAAGGGCTGTCCTGAGGTCTAGCTCCCTCATCACCCAGGGACAGAAGGCTCCGTCTTTTTTTGTATTTTCTCTCAAATTATTTGTTGACATTTCTTTGTGTGTATTAAAAGGGGAGATTCAGACAGGCACAGAAGCCAGGGAGAAGGCCACATAGGACAAAGGCAGACTCCATGTGACTCTTCTCCAAGACAAGAAGCATCTGACACGGCAGCTACCCTGGAAAGCTGGAGAGACGTGGAGCAGGCTTTCTGTCCCACCCCACTCGTGCCCTGGCCGCACACTTTTGGCCTACAGATCTAGGACAGAATATATTTGCCTGGCTGGGGTCCTTTGTTGGGGTGGTCAAGGAAACTCACACTCCATGCTGAAGTGCGCTGAGAAACTGTTAGTCCAGGTAACACCACCGTTACGGGGTTCCAGGCCCAGAGCTGAGTCAGGAACCAGTGGGCAGGCACATTATTTGGGAGGTGACTCCCCTATCCCAAAGGCCCAGTGGGTGGTCTGGAAGGGAGAGGGAAGGCACTGCTTCATATGGTATCTCTAGGGAAATACAGGACTCTGTCCTGCCAGGAGCTGGAGGACAGAAGAACAAGCCCCCAAGGGCCATGGCCAGAGATCAGTCACTAAGAGTTGGTCGACCAGTTCCTGACCGTCCCCCACCAGGCCTACTTGCACAGGGTAGGGGATCACAGATCTTCTGAAAGAGATTCGCTTTCCAGGATAAACATCCTTGTCCTGTCCTGGGAATGGGCAGGTGCTGCAGTGCTGAGCCGGGTGTGCCCATGTCCACCTGGGCCACGAGCTGGCAGGGGAGGCAGGTGCAGGCGGAGCCCTGGCCTCTGTGTAGTTCCCCCCTCTGTGGGTCCTGAACTGGCTTCTCCCCTGGGCAGAGCGGTTAGTGTGCTGGGCCATCACTCCTGGGAGTCCGTTCCACAGCAGAAGAGTGAAGGGACTTGCAGATGTGACGAAGGTCCTCTGTGGTGAGGACATTCATGTCCCCTGAATTCCTGAGGAAACTGAACCACTACTGTGGTGGTATCGAGAGGAGGGTCTTTGGGAAGGGACAGCCCTGAGGGCTCCACCCTCATCAATGGGATCTGTGCTCTCATCAAGGACCTCCAAGGGCTGCCTGGATCCTTTCTCTTCTGCCAAGCGGGGACACCTGGGCCTTCCGTGAGGAGCTGACCTGCTGGCCCCTTGACCTTGGCTTTCTAGGCTCCAGAACTGTGATGATTTAACCTACTTTATTTATAAATTTGCTAGTCTTAGATATTTTGTTACTGCTGCACAAACATACCAAGACAGTTCCCTGCTTGACTGAGTTCAAGTTCAACAGAAGGTGGTCATCCTAGATGGCCTGGCCTCACTGGGAACGTCCTTCCGATGCCAGTCTAACGGGGAGAAGGCGGAAGCAGCGAGGACTTGCTGCTCTGATGGCTTTGAAAACGCAGGCTGCCACGAGTTCTCCAGCTCAAGGGACGGGGATTCTGCCAACAGCCCCAGGAACCTGGAAGTGGATTCTTGCCCACCTATGCTTTCAGACGAGGACAAGCCAGCCACTACCGGACGTCAGTCCTGTGAGAACTTGACAGATCTTAGCAGCTAAGCCATGTCCAGACCTCTGGCCTGCAAAAGCTAAGGGGACAAACGGGTGTGTTCCTTTGTGACATAAGACAGGTAACTAACATGGACACATTAACTAGGTTTCAGGGGAGATGGATTTATACAGATGGAGAAGTGGGAGACAAGATAAGAAAAAAATGCCTTTTAGATATCACTAATACACATGGATAAATATACATTAAAGTTTAAATAAAATTGGAACATAACTTACCAGTGAAAATTCTTAGCTAGGTGCCACTCAAAGGTGTGTCAAATAAGAGCTACTTACTCCTGGATTCAACAGGGCACACTTGTGTTCATCGAAAAGGAACCAGACAGAGCATGTGAGCTGAAGATGGTGGGGCAGAAGCTCACCCACCTGCTTTCTAGAAGCTGCCGTGCTGTGTGTTCCAGTATGCAGCGTTGTTGGGGGCCCAGAATCCACATGCACGACCCTGCATGCACAGTGGCGCTGCAGCTGAGCCCTGTCCTGTGGATACTGTGACTGCTAGGCTGAAAGTCTGCTTGCCCTGCTCACTGTTTACCTCTGCAAGCAATAGCCAGAGCATCTCAGGGTCCATCTGTGAAGCAGAACAAACCCACACAATGGCCATTCCCGCAGAAAATGGCCACAGCTCAGGTGCTTAGACTTGGCCATGCCCTGCCCAAGCAGCCAGCTGTACATGGCAGGGAGCCTTCCTCCTTCCCCAGTGGCCTTGGAATTGACCAGGTGCCCCGCATCATGTAGGTGACCCAGGAAGATGCAGGGATAAGTACCGTTTAGAGGAGAGAGAAAGGAGTTGCAGGTAGAGAGGAGGAGGTGTCAGGCTGGCAGGACCAGGACCTGGGGCAATCCATCACCCCACAGTGGCAACAGTTTGTTCTCAAGGCTTCACCTGACGTCTGGGCACCAAGTACTCTCAGTGTATTTTCTCAGCCAACCCCAGGTCCTCTCACCAGATCAGATTTGCTTTTATCCAGGGTTAGATTCCGTGAATGCTGTCAAAACACAAGAGAGGCAATCGACCCCACACAGTGTGTTTTTGAAAACTTGGACCTAGTTACTGTGATTAGGTAACTGCAAAAGTAATCCATGAGGTTGATTCTTCATCCAAACTGCCCTGCTCTGCCCCCGGGGCTGCTGCTATACTGGCCCAGCAATGCAGTACTGCAAGATGGCAGGAGCAACCTTCTGCCTGCACAGGTGACTTTTAAAGTGTTTTCTGCTTTGCACAGAAAATGCTTGGGCCCAGGCACCCTAGCCCTGCCTCCTATCTCTGCCTCCAGGTTGGAGTTCCAGATGGCCCAGGGATAGCAGGTCGCTCTTCCCTGACATTGCTGTAAATCAAAACCACAGGGCCAGGGAACAGTGAGCACCTACCTTGGAGTCTGATCTACACAGCATACAGCGCCATGCCCTTCCTGGCATGTGACATCCACTCTCCTCCACATGAAGTTTGCACACGTACATTAAGGAACACGACTTTAAATCAGGCATGCCTCAGTGCCAATGAGGTGAGAGCTTTGTTGGCCTGTCACTTGCCTCTTTGACAAATTCCATAGGCAGCAGGGATGCGTGTCCTATACTTTACGGAGCACAGACCACATTGCCCTGACAGCTTACGTTGTTAAGTTGGCCCAGAACCCCTGTGGCACACAGAACCTGCATTTTGATGCTTTTTAAAGGAGCACATATTGACATTGACTAAGACGGAAATGCCACCGATAAACTCGAAACTGCGTCTGAGAGCTAAGGTGACGATCTTGCTAGAATGAAATGGGGAGATGTGAGCCTCTAGGCCCACAGGGGCTTGGAACCTGTACCATCAGGTGCCTTTCCCTGTTGCCCACCACAGTAGAGGGCAAAGCAGGGAGCCGGGCTTGGGAGCCTGTCCAGGCGAGAAGGAGGAATGAGGTGAGCCAGAGGGGAGCCGGGCCCTGAGATCAAGTCCACAGCGGCAATCCCCCCAAGGTGTAATGCTCAGCCCTCCCTTCCTCTTGAGTGTCACAGAGTCACCCTGCAAGTGTAGGCTAAGGTGGCCGCACCACTTCCAAGATAGCCAGTGCCCTGAAGTCCGCCCAGTGGACACCTCCCATTCACGCTTCTCACAGGCATGTGCCTTCAGAAGCTGAGCGTGGGTTTCCTCAGATGGCGTGAGCGTTTGTCAGCTTAGGCAGCTGCAACAGAACTAGTGACCTAAAGGACACACTGTTCCGTCCCAGTGCTGGACACAGAGGTCCCAGAAGCAGGTGGCGGCAGGGCTTGGGCTCCCTCCATGGGCTCCTGGGTAGGACCTGTCCCGATCCCTGACCCCTCTTCTGCTTGTGGTGCTTGGACTTATGACAGCATCTCTCCAACCTTGAGGTGGCATTTCCCGTGTGTGAGTGTGGACATGTCCAAATTCCCCTCTTTGTAAAGACAAGGTCCTACTGGATTAGGGTCTTCCCTGACGACCTCATCTTAACTTCATATCCACAGACCTGTGGCTGCAGTCACAGGTACCAGGAGAGAGGACTTTCTTTGGGGACATAACTCAACAGAAAATAAAAATCCCTTTAAAAGATCCACTGAGGCAGGCAGACTGTGTGGCCAGGACCTTCCAGGCTTCTGATGGATGCTTCCCTGCCCCACACGTGGAGAGAGATGTGCAGGCAGCAGAGTTTGCCAGGGTCACGTGCCAGGAGGAGACAGCTCTGAGGCTGAGCTCCTTCAGGGTGAAGCTGTGCCCGGCTTCTCTCTGCCTGAGGAGTGCTCCTGAGGAGTGCTCCTGCAGACCTCGCGCAGTTTAAAACATGGTGAGAGATGACGTCTTTATTTTTCAATTATATGGTGTTGGGAAACATTTGTTTGTTTTGTTTTTCAAGAATTGTGTGCAGATGTGCTATTTTTCATACTATTTTTTCAATTCTTTTAATCTTCACGTTATCACGGGGATCTCCAAGTGATGTATGAACAAAATATCACGTAAAGCCACTGTCGCAAACTTCCTTTGTTTTTCTCTCTCTTTCTTTCTTTCTTCCTTTTTTTTTTTTTTTTGTAGCTCAGATGACCAGGAAAAAAATCATAAAAAAGCAAATGTCAAAAAGTGAAAAGGAAGCAGAGTGTTTACATCCCCAATGTCACACGCTGTGACTCAAGAAGACATGACGTCTCAGCTGCGGTCTGGGAAACGCCCTCTAACTGATCCCTGTATTTGCAAAAATTTGAACAATTCAAAACTAAATTCTTCCTCATTTCACATCCCTCGACCTTTCTATTCTACTTTACCCCACGATTGGTGTCTGCTGTCACCTTTCTGTCTGGGGTTGAGCTCTCAGAATCCTTCTTTCCACAGAGCTCATGAGCTTCCTTAGCCTTCCGGTCTCTAGAGCACTTAGCACCAGCACATCCTGGCTCCCCCCAGGGCCTCTGAGAATGAGAAAGTGTCTCGTCATCCATCAAGCCCCCTACATCACAGCCCCTCCTGAGTCCTGGTGTGGGAAGGGCCAGTTATCTTCTAAGAGAACATTTATCTAGCAAGATGATTTATATGTGTAAACACATCCTGTTGAATAAAATACTAACTGACAGAAAACAAAGACAAAGTTTAGAAATGTGTTGGTGAAGGTTAACGAATCATCAAAGGGAGACTTGTGTCATTTTCCTTAGTGCTGGATTGACAGGGTATATCTGGCCATCGGTGAATGATAATGAGCCTAAAGCCTCAGGAGACAAAATTGTTCTCTGTAATGAGACTATGAACTAGTTACCTGCTGAGGGAAAATATGTCTTGTTTTCAGCAAGATATTAAAATTAAAAATCACATGTATGTGTGCTTTTCTTTGCTAAGAAAGTGATAACAAATGCATTCAGCATTACTAATCATGCAAAGTCGCCCTAGGTTTGCCAAGCGCCTGCCGTATGTCACCAAGCTTGCTGCTTCCAAACACGGTCCTGTGCAAAGCAAAGAACTGGAAAGTGAACACAGTAGGTACTTCAGTGCACTCGGCCGTGGCTCTGTGCCTTTTTCTCTTCCTCTTCTATAACTGGCTGCAGTTTGTTATTTGGGATGGACTGAGGTCCACAGCAGGTACTTCAGAGTGAGTGCGTTCAGCGTTGTCAAGCTTTATCTTCCTCTTCCTGTATGCACACGAGTGTTTGCTGGAGGCGCCCAGGAGAGCTGCAGGGTTGACTCAGTAGGGTCTTCAGTCAAGAGTTCAAGTGACAAGCATTCCCACAGGTAGAACATGTGGAAACTGAACTCACTGTAAGGCAGCATACTTGCTCCTGACAGTCCCCAGGGGCAGGGGAAAGGACCTGATCTCACAGCTAGCGTTAGATAAAAAAGGAAGGAGAAAGAAAGAAAAGAGAGGGAGAGACCAAGCTCACATTTTGATGAAACACAGCAAATGTGTGCCTTCTCTCAGCGTCTAATTGAGATTTAGGGCCTGGGAAGGGGCTGCCTTGTGTTACTTGGGTTCGTCAGCGTCTACCTCCCCCTTCTCATGCCAAATGCCTCAGAGTGGGGGGAGGCTGGCCTGAAGGATCTTGAACTTGTCAAAGCAACTTTTCTCACCAGTGACTGCTGAGGCATCTGAGGGGAGGTGCAGGCCTGGCTGCAGTCAGGATGTTCCCAAGCAGTCATCCACGCTGGACTCCAGCGGGTGAACAGAACATTCCTCCGTGGCCCTGAATGCTTCTGATCTCTCCCAGGATAGCCGCCCTGTCTAGAAGTAAACCAGTAACCACTGAAAGAACCTGCCCAGGCCCCCAGGGGTGCGCGCCTCAGCTCAGTGCTTAGTGTCTTTCTGACAGCCAGCTTCTTGCACACTCAGAGCTCAGGCAGCAGGGCTGGACTTCTGTTATTTGTAGCAGTCTTTCTCGTATTTACAGTAAATTGAGTTTATTTTATTAAGTATGATATAAATCCACCAAAGAAGTGACCTGATTTCCCCATCCACCTTTAATTCCCCTGGCGTAGCTTCAGACTTCCTCCCAGCTAGAAATCTGTTTCCCTGACTCAGTCTTCACGGACCTGGTTCTTGTTCACAAGCATCCCACGCCCAAGCATTTCATGTTCATGCAGACATTCTCCTTCCCAGAGAGGGACCTCATCACTCTCACATGTGGTACATCTAACGTCAAGCAAAAGATAAAATCTACATACCACATTTTTGAAACTGAGTAGCATAATCACAGAGCCATCAGGAAGTTATCAAGGATGCTCTCTGAACTGTACTTTATGTCTCTAAGCACAGGTCAGACGGCTTGAAGGCCAGGTTGATACTCCAGAAACCCAGAGCTGCTCGTACACAGGGTAAAGATCCCCCTACTTAAGTAAATGAGCTGCCTCTCCCTGAATTTAGATATTTATTTTCAGATAAGTCAGCTGTGTACATGGGAAGGACTAGGAAGCCCAGGAGAGGCAGGTTCAAGAGCTCAGCAGTCTCTCTCCAGCCTCCTCTCCAGAGCTCTGTGCTCCACTGCCCGTGAAGGCTCTTCTCCAGGAGCAGGAGGAATCCCTGCCCTCTGCCTCAAGGCCTTCCTTGCTCCAGTGCAAGATGGAGAGAAGGGAGAAGGACTGGACCTGTGTCCACACTCCATCGCTGGGTGGCCCTCTGCTCCTCCATCTGAGCAGCTGAGACACGATGGTCCTGTGGCTGTGGGATTTGCCTGAAATGGCAAACATAAATGTACACAGAACAGACATCCACGATGTCTCTTGCTGCGGCTGTCATTTCTGCGTGTGTGCTTAGGACAGTTTGAAACAAGCTCCAACACTGCAGCACCTTCTGCCGGAAGCCCAGCTTTCAAAGCCACGGCAAAGGAGGCAGAGGCTTAGATGAGAGGGAGGAGGACTGGATGTACACTGAAGCTTCCACTCACTGGGTCTGGTCCCCAAATGTGCAGCAGTCAGAACTGCTTCCTCCCGTGAGCGGTCACTGTGTTCTGGCACTGTGCTATGCTACCTTGTGAGAATTCGAAGTCCTGCTTACTCCATAACACCCATTTCCTCTACCTCCAAGCCACTCTCCCTGGGCGGGTGCGCCACACCATGCTGCGCCCATGGGGTTTGGGCACAAGTTCCGAGCACTCGCAAAATTTGCAAGAGCAGTGACCTTCTGCAGCTGACCTGAAGTCCGAAGTTATTGCCAAATATAAAATAGCAACACATGTTCACAAAGTCAGTAGGACATACACACTGCATCTCCCTCTCTGCCATCCAGCTAGAAAACCATAGCCACAGAACCGCAACGACCTGGAAGACCACGCCCATGACGGTGCTGGGCATTGATTCAAGTAAGGAACACCAGCAAGACCTCAGGATGAAAACCACAGGACGCAGCCTAAAGAAATGGCCACTGTCACCCTAAGGAAGATGACGCCTGTAGAGAAGGAGCAGAGCCACCTGCTGAGATGCCGCCAGCTCCTGGCCAAGGGGAACTGTGACCTGACTTCAGCTTCTAGATGGACTTGGGTGCAGCTTTGGGAAATCCCAAATGCTGCCTACAAGTGGGCCTCAGAATGGAGCAGAGCTCTCCCTGGAGGACCAGATGGCCAGCTCCCACCACTCCACGGCCCGCACGCTGCAGCACCTGACTTGACTCAAACATTGCCCCCTTGCTCTTGGGATTTGGAGGATGGCAACCTGCCTGTACGTGACCTCCGAATGGCCAAGCTCAGTGCCGTGCAGACTTGCTTCAGCCTGGACAGGTGCAGAAGAGTCTCTGCACATCACTCGGGCTTTCATCTGTCTCTAGAGAGCAGTGACGTGCCTTGTAAGCACACATGCTTGGGGGTCTCTTTGGAGAGGTCTGCAGACCAATCTGGGCTGCCAAAGTGCTCACTCTTGGTGTGGGGTGCCAACAGGGGGTTGGCCCCCTCCTCCTCTGCACAAGGTCCTCGGGGGTCAGCCTGGGGGTGGTGGAGGGTCTCCAGGTCATCTCTTCCCACTAACCCTCATGAGAAATTCCCATCCTTGGTTTCTTTGTGCCAAAGGCACACGTTTATTATCAAAGTAAAGAAACAGAAACTATTTCTTTTCCTTTTTTTGGACTTGTGTTCTGGTAAGCAAGATGCTGAAAGCACAATGTTAAAGTGGTGATGAGAAAGGGTGGAGACTGTCAACAGCAAGGCGTGGCCACTATGTTTCCTGGTCACAGCCGGAGCCACGCTGCTGGCTTCCCGTTAGCAATGCAGCCCTTCACCCAGAAATGCAGCCACAAATGCACATGGAGGAGGAGGGACGTCACTTTACCCTGGAAAACGGATTGAATTTTTCATACATCACTATTTCCTGGGGGGTCAGCATTCCTTTCTTAAGATCCTGGCACACATTCAAGGCAAGGTATTTTGCTCCATTAAGTGGCAAACGGTGGCATCTCAACACTGCCCAGCTTACAAAGGTCTCCCTGGACACTGAGGACCTGAGAGTCCTTAAGAGAAGACAAAGAAATGGCAGAAAGGAAGGGTGAGACCCATGAGTGGGGACATGAGGTGCTCTGTTCCTTCTCACCTGCTGCACGTGGCTTTAGGCTATGAGTCTGATACCCGCCCCCCACTTCACACTTCTGGGCTCGCGGTGACAGGGGGCCTCATCCTGCTTCAATCTGAGAAATGGTGCAGAGACCAAGAATCTGCACTTGTGGCTGGCACCAGGTGCAGAGCCGAGTGCAAGAACAAGCCCCTGCTCTTCACATTTCAAGGACTGTATAAATATAGCAGCTGTGTGCCTAAAAATGGGATCTCAATCACCTCTGCAATTTAGTGGTAATGAAAAGGTCATATCTAACAATAATAATCTAACACAAGTAGAATTGAAAAATTCACCATGTAGCAATGCAGGGAAGAAACCCCAGGGGCAGCCTCCAAAAGAAATAGAAGGCTGGAGATGCAGAGTGAAGACAGGTGTCAAGGGAGTAACTAGCAAGAGGAACACACTTAGAAGAGAATTAGAATTTGGTTCCAGAACATTCATATACTTAACAGACATTTGTAGAGTATCATCCACATTGTAAGCCATGTTCTTGCCATTGGGAAATCAGCAAATCTGTCCACATGAGTCTTACATCCCAGTGAGGGAGGCAGATAAGGGGAAAAAATGTACGGAATAAAGATCTCTTCATTGGATGTATCCGATTGCTCAAGCCGCCATAACAAAATACCATGGATTGGTTAAAAATTAACAGTGTGTTTGTCAGCTTTTTTCGCTTCTGGGACCAAAAGAACTGATAAGAACAATTTTAGAGGAGGAAAATTTTATTTAGGGCTCATGGTTTTAGAGGCCTCAGTCCATAGTGAGCTGACTCCATACCTCAGAGCCCAAGATGAGGCAGAATATCATGGGGGCAGGGTGTGGTGGAGGAAAGCTCTTCTCCTCACAGCAGGGTCAGGAGGCAGAGAGAGGAGCATAGGGAAGGGGCCACAGGGAAAGAACCCTTCCAGTTCACTCCCCTGTGACCACCTCCTCTAGCCTTCCCCACCTGCCTATAGTGCCCACCCAGTTAGTCCATCAAAGTCGGATGGACTGATTAAGTCAGAGCTCTCGGACTCCAATCATTTTTGAACGTTCTTGCAGAAACACAAATGCTTTTTCGGGCATGCCTCATTTCCAAACCATAATACAGATGGTCGTCTTCTTACCATGCCTTCACATTGGTGTGTACATGCAGAGGTGGAAAGACAGATGGCATTTATGGTGCCTCTGCTTCTAAGGAGATTAATTCTATTGGATCAAGATCCCATATGCATGACCTGGTTTGGTCTTAATCGAATTTCGTTGACTCTATCTCCAAACACATCCATGCTAGAGGTTAGTAAGTGAACTTGGAGGAAACACAAACATGTAGTCTATAACATTTACTAACCAGAAAAAGTTTGAATGGTTATTGACTATGTTGTAGGAATTGTCAAGTGAGAGATAAAATTTATGTGTCAGATATTGAATAATGGCATGGTAGCCATCTCTCTTAGTGCCTCAGATTTTGTTTCTGTGTAAAGTTAGTTTTTCAGAAATAAAAAGTTACATCCTATCATCCAGACCCTTTATTTTTGCACATGTTTTTTATAAAAATCTCAAGTTCAAACAGGATCTTCATATCCTTTGTAAAATATTACTTGGTGATATTTTCCAGTTCAAACCAAGTCCACATGATAGATTCCTTCTGAGTTTGGTTCCAGAAGGAAATGATGGTTTTACAAAGCATTCAGTTTTGCTGTCTTTTGTTAGAATATGGAAAAAAAAAATTTCAATGTGTCTCTTTTTAGCCAACTCCCAAATCTTAGGATAAAGTCCTTTACAAACGTAGACTCCAGATCTCTCCAAGGATAAGAACCACCTTACCCCTCCTGCTGCCCCTGGAGATTGCTGGGACAACATTGGGCCCATGGGCAGTGAGTGGGGGTCAGAAGCACCACCATAGTTCTTGATGTCTTTGCTTTTACATTTATCTTGTCCCTATGGCTTGTAGCACCTCTTTTTAAATGGAATTATAGATGTTAATCTATAAATTATTTTAAGCGGTTGGTGAATATTTAAAGAACAGATCAAAATATTTCAGTAATCTACCCATGTGTGTCCATTTCTTCATCTCTCCATGTGTTATGGTTTAGATTTTACACGGCCCCTAAGAGCTCGTGTGTTCAGGGCTCAGACCCCAGGGAAACAGTGTGCAGAAGACAGACTTCTGGGAGGTGACTGGATTGAAAGTGCTCTCACCTTGTGAATGGATTAATCCATTTATGGATTCATTGCTTCCTGGTCTATTGGAATGTGGTGGAGACTTTAGGGGTGGCACCTGGTTGGAGGAACTAGACTGCTGGCGTGTGCCCTTGAAAAGAATGTTTCCCAGCCACAACCCCTCCTCTCTCTCCACCTGCTTTCTGGCCACTGTGAGGCCAACAGCTTCCCTCATCACAGGCTTCTGCCATGGTGTCCTGACACAGCACAGGCCTAAAAGCTACCATTGCACAAACTCACTCAAGAGTTCTTTGAAAAAATCTACATAATAGCAAAATAATGATTTGCATATAATATACTGGACTAAACTCCCTGAGCATTACATGAAAGGCAGCCAGCGGGAGAAGGGATATAAACCCGGCAGGGAGTTAGAGGTCGTTATCATCCTCGTCTTGCCCTGGTGGTTAATGAACACTCTGTTCCGATCTTCGTACACTGGGATCATGAGCACATTTTCTCATGGGCTGAAGCACCACCCATGGCTTCATGAGGGACACAAGGCAGTGGCTTCCAGGAGCTCACTCTTGGACACCCCTTCTTGTTTATGGAACCACCTTAGGTGGGCTCACACCTTGTTCCTGCAACTGTGAAATGCCTCACTCTCCCTGATGCTGTCCCATAGCCTGAGCACACCTTCCTTGTCACCAACCCCTCCCTCTGCCCTGGCCTGGGATGGTGGGGGAGGTGAGTGGCAGCCACCTTGGCTTCTTCATGTGTCTCTGAAGGAGGGTCTGCTGGCACCTGCATTTGGAGCTCCACAGTCTCTGCCCTGTTCTGTCTGTAGCTCCTTCATGTTCCAAAAATCTGGCCATCCCAAATAAGGAAGAAAAAGGATAAAATTTGTCATATTCATATATAAATGAGCCCCAAAGGGAAAAAAACATCTTAAATGAATGAGCTAAGTAAAATTCTACAAGACTAACAGAGTTGGCAGATCCCATCTGGGGAGGAGACAGGTCTCCTCCAACCTATGTTCACCGTCTGCCCTCGCTGTTTTCCACGGTGTCGAGAGGCACGGACTCCTGACAACCTCCTCCCACCTAATCTGCTCGGCAGGACAAGTTGACCCCACTCATTTCTTCCTGCACTTCAGCAACATTCGCCATAGAAACTTTGTTTTTATAATGCAGAAGATGGAGTTGAGAATATATCCTGTCCTCTAGGAAGCACTGACAGGGCCACCATCCTCAGGGACTGAAAGCACTGTAGAAACGCCGCAGAGGGTCCCCGCTCTCCATCCACCGGTGCTGCGTCCTGGGAGCACAGCTGTGACTGGGCAGACGTGAGGCTCCGATCTGCCCCTGTTCTCATTTACACGTTGCACCTGAGTGCTGACGGCAGTCCCTCCCTCTCAGTCTTCATCGCTATCTCAGATGATGACTTGCAGGAACATAGAACTGCAGCATCTTAGCATCTCAATTTCTCACAGTTGGAAGCTTTGTTCATTTGATTGTCTTGCTCAGCTCTGGCACATTCCTAGATGGGACAGTGTGGGTGTGTCCCATACCTGTCACTCGTTGAGCTTGCCTGGTGGGAGACTTCTATTTGAAAAGAAGCATTAGGAAAAGTGTTAGATCCTCAGGGAAAGTACCCAAGGCCCCAGCAATGATGTGGAAGCAGAACTTCCTGAGAGAGACAAAGGTGTTTAAAATGATGATGTTTTCCCCCTAGTTCAACTTTGCAAGAGGAGAAATGGCTCACCTTTCCATCTGAGGGTTCTAGCCCAAGCAGTGACGCCTGACCACAGCATCCCTGTGGAAGGAAGGCGTTGGCCGCTCTGAGGGGCCAGGTGTTTGCAGACACTTAAAAGCCCCCCAGGCAAACACGGTGTTACTCCTGTCCACGCCAGCAGTTCCTGGAGCTGTGGGTGGGCCTGGTTTCTGGGGTACTTCATCTGGACTCTTAGGAGCCCCCCAGGGGCCAAACCTGCTGGCCTGCAGCCTGCACACCTGCCAGGCAAGGCAAAGACACTTGCTCAGGGGAGTGTGGGCAAGCTTACTTCCACTCCAGGTATCTTTGATTATCTGAGCAACTTGAGTGATCTGATGAGGACGGGTGCGGGTGGTCTCTACCGCTTTCTGAAGGGCTGAAAGGTAAAGAAAAGCGGTTCAGCTGAAAACTTTCAATTTCTGTTCGCACATTTCTCTCTGTCCTCCCTTCTCCTCCTTCTTCTCCTTTGCCTTGGCCGGGAACTACCCCTTATTAAACAATAGCTTTATTGCTATTCATCATTATGATTAATCAATAAAGAAACTACTCCTTATTATATAACAAAGAAAGAGAGGATTGTTGAGATCACAGTAATCCCTCTGGGTTTCCCTAGATTAATTCGCAGATATGTGATCATATTATATAGATGGATTCTCAGAAGCTGCACCTCTTTATTTTCAACTATTTATTTTTCCCATAGCTAATAATAGCTACTACAAACAGAAAAGAACCTCCCCCAAGTTTATTATTTTATCATTAGCTATGGACCAAATAAATAAAAATAAAACAATTTATTTATAAAATAATATTTAGAAACTCTAGTTGAAAGACATTATTTTTTAATTTTTTGGCACAGTGGATTGGACCCAGGTCTTCAAGCATGCTGGGCAAGCGTGCTGCCACTGAGCTACATCTTTAGTCCTTTCTTTATTTTTATTTTCTGACAGGATCTTGCTAAATTGCCCAGGCCAGTCTGAGACTTTCAATCCTCCTGCCTTAGCCTCCAGAGTAACTGGGATTACAGGTGACCTCCTCCACACCCAGTTTGTTTCAAGCATCATTGACCTTTCAAAACAAAATGCCTTAGAAACCCTTGGAAAAATAAATAAAGTGTCTACATTAACAAACAGGATTTTGAAAGATGATTATTGATTTACTAAGATGATTTAAGAAAGAAAATTGCATTAAAAGATATGCAATTACTTTTATTTTTTTCCATAGTAATACTATTTTGTGCTAAAAATATACTTCATTCATGAGAGCAGTCTGTTTTTATTCATGCAATTATTTCTAGAAACGTCCCTTGATGTAAATGGATCCATTGGATATTAAACATATTTGATGAGCACATCTTTTTGTAATAACAGCATGAAGGGGAAGGGAGTCTAGCAGGTTCAGGACTGATGCTGCAGGGGGTCTGGTGTATGTCCTCTATATCCCCGATGGAGGCCAAGAGCTGCTCATTACTCACAGGAAGTGATGGGTTGAAACCAGGCCCCTCAGAGCACATGGTACATCTCTCTTCTTTCTACAAACTTTCTACTTTAAAGCATGGTGAAACTGCAGAGCACACTTGGCATTTGAGGTATTTTCTAGACTGGAGAGATCTTAAGTGGGCCACGTAGGTGGCATTCCGGAGCTTTTCCCTGACTGACTGATTGGTGGCTGAGAGAATCCAGGCCACCAACAAGCTTCTTACTTGGCAGGAAGTTCACCGCATGATCTGAAACCCACTGACACTATCGGGAGCTCTGGAGGAAAATGTGTGAGTAGTAAGATGTTTATAAGAGAGACATCATTCTAACATCGAAGTGCTTAACTTTGCAAACTCACATTGGGCTTATCATCGAACAGAGTAAAATGTACCTATTGGTTGCAAGGTGAGCTTCAAGCCATTTCACTTAAAAAAGGTCCATGCATGTGTACAAATCTGCACACATCTAATCCTTAGGAATCCAGGGATCTGCGTGCAAATGTGCTCATGGCCTCTTATCCATATAACATTTATTTATATCCCCCTTGCTTCCCTATATTACAATGCTCATTTCTGAAAGTGATCCTCAGAGCATTCCAAATTAATTGCTCTTCCCAGCTAGGGTGTTATGTGCTCTGAAGGGCAGGTGGGCGATAAGCTAATAAAACACATTCCTCAGCCTGCGGTTTAAAAGCTTTATACAAAATGAAGTCACTGTTGCCATTTCATATTACACATTGTTTTGAGTGGACAGTTCCAAACTCTCCATCTCCAGAGACCTGGCCTCAGGCAGCCTCCTATGACTGACAAGTGTGACTAGACCTCATGGAGGTGGGGCACAGAGTCTGCTGCCTGGTCAGACCATTCTGTCTAAAAATTCACCTCAAGCCTCCAGGAGGAAATGTATTTCATGGGTCATGAGGAACTCACTTAGTCAGAGAGGGTAACTCACATGTAAGAATGTCCCAAACATTCAAGTAATAACTTCAACTGCTCCTACTTAAACCTCTTCACTCCGAGACGGGTCCCAGAGTTTTCTGTGACTGGTGTTGGGATGACCAGTTGGGACAGGTGTGCTGAGTGTCTCTGACACTTCCCTTTC
The DNA here is from genome assembly GCA_004024805.1 of Geosciurus inauris. Taxonomy (NCBI): domain Eukaryota; kingdom Metazoa; phylum Chordata; class Mammalia; order Rodentia; family Sciuridae; genus Geosciurus; species Geosciurus inauris. Next base: position 132,916 of record PVHX01000210.1, on the reverse strand, counting down.
ACAAGCCTCTCCATTGAAGTTACACTGGTAGTATCGCTTCAGCCTGGTGTCGCAAGCCTTTCTCTTCATCTCAAAAGGCATATTTATCCCTCCTTATGGAAGTTGACCTCTCAGGATCAATTACATATAAAATGCAAATAAATTAAACAGGGGCAACAAAGATGCATTCCCTCTTAAATATTTATTTCCTTTCACTACTGCTGTTCAAAGTTGCTGGGAGGCTTAATCAAGACAGAGCAGAGACAGAGGGCATCATTGCGTGTCCATGTAGGGGGCGCGCCTGACTCCCCAAGACATGAAGACAGGCAGGTGGGTACCACTGTCAGGCCTCAGCAGCAGAGCTGTGTGCTGCCTCGGAGGCTTGGACTCAGCAACATTCATGGATGTTCCAGGGGCTTCTCCTCCAGCTCTTCAGAAACCCAAGAAGTAAAGCCTTGGTCACCAGCTTTACTAGGAAGCTCCATGAGATCCTTAAGATGTGGAGATCTTACACTAGCATGGCGGAAAGCTGATTTTCAACATACAGACTTCCCTCATGTTCAAATGGGCCCACATTCTGATTAATAGTCACATGCAGTTCTCTAACAAAATCACTCCTTATCCTCTTCTGAATCTGCCCTTTTCCCAGGAATGTCATGATAAGCCAGTGGTGTAGTTATCACAAACAACTGTTAGGGCATCAGGAGACGATCACTCTGTTTCTCTCTAGAAGTCCCTGAAGTCACTTGAGCTCATTGTTGAGGATGTACAATTATCAGAGAGAAAGTATCCACTCCCCAAATTAAGTGCATTGGTCTTCATAAGGGTATATGCTGGATGTGAGGACATGTGTGTTGAAAGGAATATTTGACATTTCACACGAAGTTTTAAACTGCTTTAACAAATAGATGCAATTTTCAGACTTTTTTTTATTCCGTGAGACAATGCCCATGCAGTCTGAATTCCAGAGAACATCTAGTGGGTAGAAAGGGTTGGAGACTGTCTGCTGATTGGCAGTTTTAAACAAAAGCATTTATTTATTTTGCAAAGCCTTCGGAGAAGTCTCTCTGCTAGGATGTAGGATGCTGAGGCTATTTTTTGGAAATGAAGGTAGTGTCAGAGTGACTGTCTCCATAGGTGTATCATCACAGCAGGCATCAAGGGACACCTTAGCCCAGCACCTGGCAGCCAGCTCCCTGAACATGCATTTGGCACGTGCCTATGTCCTGAGGACTTAGTCTCAAACAAAAGGATCCTGATGTTCTGACAAACCCATCCCCCCGTGTTTAACAAAGCCACTTGGTGGAACCCTACAAAGGCCCATGTTGGTAGTTTTTCCATACAGTAAGAGGGAAAAAATAAATTAAAAAAAAAACCTACAACATTTTGAAATGCCACAGATGTACATTTGAAAACACAGTGTCCCGTACCTCCTTCTCCAGCAGGCTACTAATTGTATGAAGAATTCCAGGCCATTCCGAGGTCCTGTGACTGACAGTGCAAAGGCACTGAGCCATTAGAGTGTCACAGAAGCCGGTGTCTTCCTCCTTTCTCACTACATAGTTTAAGGTTTTGCCAGATTTATCATAATTAACCCTGATATTTGACGTTGAGTGTCCTGGCCGTGGATGATCATATTGGTTGCATTTCCAGCAATTGGCAGACAAACGTTCAGAATAGGGGTAAATTTTTCAAGGATACCGCCAGAAACTTTTCAAAAATCAGAAAAGAGTGGCGAAGATGCAGTGCTTAGAATAACCCTGGTGGGTTTTCTCCTGTTCCTTTTGCTTTGTTGTTAACGCTCTGCATCTTGGAGCTCAGAGGGTCTTGGAACCCGTCTGACTGCATTGTGTTCAATTGTTCTGAAAACAAAACAAAAAAATTCTAAAATCTGAGGATATCAGCCCAAGCCACAGAAATAGATTTCTCAAGTCTGAAGCTAGGTGCAACACCGAAGTTGTCCCAGTGAGAGGACGTTCAACTGGGGCACCTGCTGGTGTTGCAAAATCAAACCTGTGGGAGTCCTCATCTGTAGACCGCTCTCTGGCCTTACCCAGGACAAGCACTGCACTGCCCACCTGGGAGGAGCATGCAGGCCCTCCCTCCAGAACCCTAGGCTGCCCTGCCAGGCTCTGGAGCCCTGGAAAAAGGCCAGCACATCCCTTCAGCAACCTGGTCAGGTGGTGTCACTCACGGCCACCAGGTCCCCCACTGTCCTCTCTACCTTGTCAGAGAACAGGGCAGCACTCAGAACCTGATGACCACAGCCTCCTCTGACTGAGCGCCCACACCTGCACCTGTGTGTTAGGTGTGTCTGGGGGCTTTGTGGGCCCTGTGTTACATACAAAGCTGCTAACCCTGAAACACTTGGAGATCAGAGGTCAGCTGAGATTGACAAGGTCAGCGTCTCCCGCCAGACGCCCTGGTGGTCTTCACTTGTGTACTGCCTTCCGACACCACCACACAGCAGAAGACAGTGCAGTTTGCATTCATTTCTCAGGAGACACAGCATAGGATTGAGACCTTATTAGGACTACCACATACTAATTAACCATGGTGTATGACAGTGTTTTGTGTTGTATGATCCTCTGGTTTGGGGCAGAGCAGCTCAGCTTACAAATGCCACAAAATTCACCACAGAGGGTGGGCAGGGATAGAATGGATGTCTCTGGTCCCAGAGATATTAAAATCATTCAGTCACACCGAAGTGGTCAGTGAGTCAGAAGTCATGAAGCAGGTGGGTTCCTTTCCTATTAGGAAAGGACCCTTATTAGGGGTCACTGGCTCAAAGACATCTGGGACTATGAAATAAATCAGGGGTGGCCAAAGAACTAGGCTGAGAAGGCAACACCCAGACCCAAGGACTGGCCTGCACGTAGCTCCCCTGCTGAGCGCACTCGTGGCCACTGCTGCTGCTGGCTGAGTACCCGGAAGTCCTGGGAATGCCCTCACCAAGGCCTGTGCAGGTATCAGTGGCCATGATTCCTCTGTTCACTCCAGGCAAATGTGACAATGCCCTCGTCTAAGACCCAATGCCTCTGTTCCTTCTGCGCAGTCTTCACAGCTCGCCTTTTATTGGCAGCTTCAAGCAGACGGGATTTCTTCCCGTCTCTGACAGGCAGTAGGAGCTCCCCTAACTCCCCTCTGGACTCTGGACGCCCAGGGTACTTCATCCCATGACAAAATGCAACCACCTCCTCCCTGCTGTGCTCAGGAGGCCAGAGGATAGTCCAAGAATAAGGAAAGCCCCTGCCATCCGGGTGCTGAAGGGCCAAGGACACACAGCACCGCCCCTGCCACGTGGTGGGCTGTGCCATCGACGCTGGCCCTGCTGTGTCCACGCGGGTACTGACAGCCGAGCAGGGACAGTGAGCCCCGTTCACTGTGTTCGCCTACTGAGGCACGGAAGCCACGGGTGGGCACCAGAGGGTGTCAGGTGAGGGGAAGCAGGAGAGGCCCAGAGTGCAGCAGGGCAGGTGTGGAGGGCAGGGCTGAGTCCTGAGAGCTTCTGAAGAACCTGCTGCAGGTGTGCTGCCAGGCTCCCTCTGTCCCCTGTCCCTTGTTGCCTTCCTCGTGGTGTTCCCTGGTATCCCATTAAGTCCAGGCAGGATCAGTCAGTGTCCAGTACCCCAGCCTGGGACTAAAGATCATGAAGAAACTTCTGCAGGAAACTGGAGTGGCCAATGCCTTAGGCTCAAAGCTTTCCATCCTGGACATGGCCCTGAGCAGGAGGAAGCTGGTATTCAACTTCAGAAGGCTTTAAACCAGGTGATGCTCTGCTGGATTATGGTGCACACCTATAATCCAAGTGACTGGGGAGGTCGAGGCAGAAGAATGGCAAGTTTGAGGCCAGTCTGAGCAACGTAGCAAGAACCTGACTCAAAATAAAAAATAAAAAGGTCTGGGGGGGTGTAGCTCAGTGGTAGATTGCCCCTGGATTCAATCCCTAATTATCTCCCACCACAACCCCACCCCCAGGAAAAGAGAAAAAAATAAAAATGATATTTTAAACTCATCTGTGGAAAAGCTGACACCTGTGTAATGAACTGGGCCACACAGGGGCTGTATTTGACCGCAGCTGTGGCAGGAGGTGGAGAACAGGGGTCCCAACAGTCTTCAGGAGGTGGGCTAAATTGCCTGTGCAGCTTGGCTACTAATAGAGAGGACTTGGTGACCAGCTGACCAGGAGGAAGGACATACATACAAGGAAAGCTCATGGTGGCTGGGGACTAGTGGCTGGGTGATCTCATCAGTCAAAGTGCAGAACACAGCCTGGCGCTATCTTCATTTTTCTGAAAGAGGAAGCTTGGCATGGGCACAGCACACTTTTGACATTTCAGGTGTTAGGAAGTAGAATTCCAGGTGTTAGGAAGTAGAATTCCAGGTGTTAGGAAGTAGAATTCCAGGTGTTAGGAAGTAGAATTCCTAGGCCAACAACTGCTGACAGGAGCCGGGGCCCAGGGGACAGACCCCCAGGGAGTGGAGGTTGCAGAGTTGGGGATCCGGGTCTGGAAGAGGACGCGGTTTCTATGAGTGAGCAAAGACGATGGGGCAGCAGAAGCACGTGGGAAAAACAGGAATCAGCAAACCTTCCAGAACCCGCTGGTCTGGAGAGGAGACAGAGGAGGCGCTATGCAGAAAGAAGGAACCCAGCTTCACCTGCTGGTGCCCTCCATGCCCCTTCCAGGTCTGTCTCCCATCATTCCATTTGCCCCTCCAAGCAATTCACCAAAGTAGATATTACTAGAGTTTTGAAAAATAAAAGAAGTAATCCTGAAGGTATTAAATTAGCTACCTGAGATGTGACTCATGCCTTGGTGATGAACAGAGCAATATGTAGCCGGGACAGGTTCATGTTGTCAATCAGAGAGCGTTCTCAGCGGGGTAGGAAGGCCCACGGATCCAATCCAGCTGGGCCCGGTTGTGCAGTGCCACGGGGAGCAGAGGCCATTTTCCAGCACAGTGGAGGGGCAGCGAGGGGCGGGTGGGGAGAGAGGAGGAGAAACTAACACTGCAAAGTGACGGTGCCGGAGGCTGACACCGAACCCCAGCCTGCCGCTTCACCAGCTCCACTTCCCTAGGGGATGCTGGGCATCCCGGGTCAGCTGAGTCACAGCCTGGCTGGCTTCCCGAGCCCCAGAGTTGGGGGGGCCAGTCACTGGGCTTCAGGAAATAAAGTCTCCTTCAAAAGAAATGGAACACTTCAGTGATCTTGGTGAACTTGCCTCCGAGCGCCAGCCCAGTGGTCCAGTGTCCTGGGTCCTCTGCTAGAGCATGCTCATCACGACCCTCCCTCCAGGAAGAGTTGTATGAAAAGAACTTGTGCTGTGCCTGCAGGCACACCAGGTGAGCTCACTGCTGTGAGTTCTGCAGCTCCTCCACCCCGTCTCCCAGCAGCAGCATCCTCTGAGCACACACCCGCCCTGGGACTCCACAGAGCCTGCTGGCTGCAGAGGGGCCCTGTTCCTGTCAGCAGCCAGTGACCTGGCTCTCTGTCCCAGCTCCAGGTCAGCATGTAGCTGGAGTCGTTCCACGGAGGAAGTGGAAGATCGTCAGTTTACAGCACGGTGACTTCACTTCTTCCGGAGTTTTGTAAATGACAAAGTGAAGGTGCTGTCAGGGTGGCGCATGGTTCCTCTGCACATCCTGAGGGGCTGACGCTTACTGGGCTGTGTACAGCAACACCCCACCAAAGGGATGCCACCTCACTGCCCAGCAGCTGCCACCAAGAACCAGGGACCCTTATCAGAACAATCTTCGCCAAACGTTTTCGTTTTTCTGTCTCATACCCATCTGGACTTTCATCAAATCTGTTTTGTGATGGTTAAATAAGAAAATTTAAGGCCAGCCGTTTGCAGCAGGCAGGCCTCCGTCCCTGCCGTGGCTGCCTTCCATTCATCGGTGGTGTTTGTCATTTCCTGTGTGTGTTGGGGTTACAGCCTGCAATTTCCACCAATCGTGCTCGTTATTTAAATGAGACAAATGGGCTGTTGTCAGGGAACGTGATCTGAGTGACATTATTATTCTGACCTAGTGTAAATGTCATGACCTGTCTTGGGTTTCCAGCAGCAGGAGAAAGCGGCAGGCCACAGGGGTGACGGCGGCCTCTCCATAAATCAAGCGCCCCCGACGTTATGATAACTTTTATTAAAGAGCAAATGGATTTCTTGACATTAGGCTTTTATACATTCCACTCGGTAATGTAAATGGAGCTGCTTTCCCCCCAAAGAGATAAAACTCATTCAGCTCCTGTGAGCAGAGAAGGGGAATGATACTCAATTTACTGAACTTGGGCCGTTTCTGTTATGCATGTGTAATGATTTGGAAAATCACAAACAGCAAAGACCTGGATCCTGCAGGGGACTGTGTGGCTGTAATTACTGACATCCTGACCGTGTCAGTGATACAGTCAAAATCTCACATTCATAATATGCCATTTCGCTTGAAATTGTGATCAATGTGTTTTATAACATAGGTGGTATGATAATTAGGTGACAAAGATGTGATAAATTGATGGCTTCTACTTTGCTTCAGCTAATGTCCCCTCTGCTCACGTCCTTGACAGACCTCTATCAGCAAGAGGGTATGGATTTTTTTTCTTACTTTTACCAGATTCATGTTGTTTTGTGTAATTGCTGTGTTCGCTTAGATGGGTGAAATGACATCTGTTTCTAAAGAGTGACTAGTTAGTGCATAAATGCATGCTAATCTGTTTGCGTGTTATAATATTCAGCCATATATTCTTACTGTCGGGAAATACATTGGAAGAGTGGAGGTACTTCTAGACAAATTAGAGTTTACACAGAAATGAATGTTTGTAGTAAGAAATCTTCAAATTTTAAAAATGTCTACATAAAATTGGAATCAGAAAAATTTCATAATTGAAGAAATGTATTTAAAATTTAAATTTATTCCTTTTACTTTGCTATTTCTCTAGGCTGCTGCAAAGATCATGGTTCTTCATTTAATCAAGTAAGATTGGATAAACCGAGGAAGGCTGCCCCAGCTGCACTGTGCAGTTTGGGGCCAGGAGACAGGATCTACAGGAGGGTGCCTGCCCAGGGACAGGAGCACGGGTCCTTTGGGGGAGGGGCTGTCTCCTTGGGGGACCAGAGGCGCACTCCTGCTTCCACTGAGGAGTGAGGGCAGCAGGGCAGGCACCGTGGGTGTTGGGCTCCCTCCGGGAGCTGGAGGAGGGTGCAGCGCTGTAGCAAATTGCTCTGTGCTTTGAGAAAGCAGAAGCCATCACAGGTTAAAAGTAGCAAGCAGCCTGGACACTGGGCGTTCTGAGCCCCAATTTTAGGGCTAAAATTTTACTCTGAGAGCAGACAAGGAGAGAGGAATTGTCTTGCTGCACATCCAGCAGGGCTCTGGGGACTCGGGCACCTCCCCAGTGGCCTCGTCCTCCCCGTCACCTGTTGCACACCCGCATACGTTCCAAACTGGGCCTTAGACTTCTACACTGGAGGAGGACATCAGAAACCTCAGAGTGCCGGGAAACAGCTGGGAAGTCCGAGCAAGGGAACTCCCATAGGGACAGGTTCCCTCTGGGGTGAGATTTGGAAATATAGTTCCCTGGGAGTGAATTCAGACGTTCTCGCTGACCAAGGTAACAAGCATTTTCCTGAGTAAGTTGGCAGCTTCAGTCTCCAACAGCCAGCACTTTCTAGAGCCTGGACTTTCCTTGGGAGACTTATCTTGGTGCTAGTTGGTTTCCTCGTTTGCAGACCCCTCGTTTGCAGGGCACTCACAGCCAGAGCCGACTTGTTGGGAGCTTGGGCACCTTTGTAGAACTCTCTACAGTGAGACACAGGCCCTGGCTTGGAGCAGCCACAGAATAAGAACGAATGAACCATAGCTGCTTAGGGAAGGTGGCATCTAGGGCTGAAATGTAGATTTCAGAGACTCCTACGAATTTGTATTACGGCATGTGCCCCTTCAGTAAGTCACTCCTCTGACACTATGTGGTGGACACCTTGTCCCCAATCTCAAGGGATGAATCCTGCTTTTTTTTTTTCCATGTAAAGCATTGTCAGGAAGGTCTGCCTTTGTGTTTCTGCAGGAGAGTCTTCCAGATGGTGACGAAATCACCTCTACCTGCTTCAAATGATGCCCCACCTGCAATCCTGAGGGAAACACTGGCCACTCCTGAACAGCAAGTCACACATGTCTTTCCCAAATGAGTTTGGTTCTTGAAGGGAATGGAACAGGAAAGGAGAGGAGAATTAATCAAAAGTGGTGTCCCAAGCCAGGCACCACACTGCACCTAGAACCCCAGCTATCAGGGAGGCTGAGGCAGGAGGAGAACTTGAATTCAAGAGTTAGAGGCCAGCATGGGAAGCATCAATGAGGCCAGAGATGTCTCAAGGAAAACACAAAGTAAAAGATAAGGAAAACTAGAGCTAGAGAGAGAGAGAGAGAGGAACTGCTGAGTAGCAAACCTTTATCCCTGTTCCCTGCTGATTTTCCCCACAGGGCCTGGAGTTATTGGCTGGTATTTTGTTTTGCATTCTTATAATTGTACCTTAGGCACCTGCGACTACAGGGGAACTTTCGTGGGCCTGTGCACTTGTGGCCTGGAGTGGTGGCCAGCAGAAGGCATGGGCTGGGTAAGTATCTGTTGCATGAACAGATTATTAGTCGTGGTTGTCAGCATTGATTTCTGTGTCCCCACAGAGCCTCACGACTCTCTGTTCTCTGCTGAGACTCCCTCAGCCCCTCCATCTATCTGTCTTTTTCCTCTAAATGCCTTAACACTTATCTCCTTTGGATCTGTGTTGGATAATTTCAACACGAGTGTCTCTTGCGCTTATGGGGTTGGGTTTTTCTTCTTCCTGCCTTCCAGTTTTGGATAGTTTCCCTCTGGGCTTCAGTACCTTTTATCTTGTGTACTCTCTGATGTGAAGAGTTTGGCCTGGACTCCACCAGCTTCCAGTAGATTTTGTTACAAGTTATATTTCTGAAAAAATGGCCTTGATCCTGTGGAATCTGAGTTTGGGATAATCTATGAAGGTTGAAGGGTGGACATCTGAGAAGTCTGCATCTCCATTAGAAACAGCAACAAAAATAGGCCTACTTAAGTTCTCCAAAATCGTTTTCCTGTATTCCTTCCTTCAACAGTTGTATCTTCTGAAAGGATGGGGTTTCATTTTGCATAACTGTGGCAGACCCTGCTGGTGTCCTGCCCCACAGTCTCTGCACTCCTGGGTCTGGTGGTGAACTTGTTCTGACCAGGGGCCTTCTCTGCCTGAGGGGTGGCTCGTTCTGCAGGTCGTGGGACAGCTGCCCATGCTGTGCACAGGACACCTGGAGAGCTCTAGGAGCAGCCTCCTCCAGAGAGGGAAGGGAGCTGGAGAAGCTGCAGACTGTTCTGGAGCCTTCTCCCAGGCACCCAGAAGGCCCACCTGAGCAGAGGCTCCCCGGATAGCCTGCTGGCTAAGACTTCCCCTTGTTCTGCTGCACACGCCCCCGGAGCATGCTGGGTCATCTCTCAAACCTCAGCAATGGCCATGGCTGTCCTCAGCCCCTGCACCTGAGTCTACGTCATGTGCCTACTTAGAAGGCTGGAGTCAATGCCCTTCCTGCATGTGACCTCTGTCATCTCTCTAAGCTCACAGGTGGGCACCGGGATCAAGTTCAGCTGTGCTCATCACCCTCACGGGTGGTGGGTGCGTGGGATGGTCTGCTGGCACCAGTGCTTCTCTGCTCGCACCTCATCACCCTCAGCCATGTGACAGGCTGTCCTGAATGTGACCTCCTTAGTTCTGCATGCTTTCCTCAGATCATGCTTTTCCAACTGATTTTGAGGTATTTGCCCTAGCCCAACCAGCGGTGGGATCAGCTGAAGAGGCAGGTGTGACTGGAGGAGGTGAGAGTCAGGGCGTGGCTTTGCTGTGTGTATTTGTACCTGGCAGGTGGAGTGTCTTTCTCCCTCCTGGTCACTGTGATGTGAGCTGCTTCCCTCTGCCACCCTCTCCCGCCATGATGGTGGAGCTGGCCTTCCATGGACTAAGACCTCTGAAACCGTAAGTCCTCAGGTACACTCTTCCTCCTCCATAATCGTGCTCGTCGGGTCCTTTAGTCCCAGCACTGAGGAAGCTCACTAAAAACCTGCCCTCCAGAAACTTTCAGTAGAGCACACGGTGGACACAGAACACAGTGTTACATGTGAATGGATTATTTCAATGAGAAACTACTTGTCATTGTTAAATGCCAAATTTCCAGCTACATTTTCTTCACTGAACTATGATGTCATAGCCTGGTTTCACTGTGGTTTCAAAATAATTATCATGCATTTTTAAAAATAATTATTTTTTCTTACTACTAGGAATAGGGAAAAAGTACTGGCAAGGCCAGCATCTGGGTAGAATCAATCCATCAGCTCACTCACCCACAAGCAGACCTGTCAGTTAGCCAAGGGTGTGTCGCGAGCTGTGATCACAGTGATGGAAGGAGACCCAGCCCTGTCCTCAGGGAGCCTCTGAAGGGCCCCCCACCCCAATGCTGCCCAAGACAGTATTTTCCCTTGGTTTTTTGCAGAAAAGATCAAACTTTGGTTGTGGAAGATTTGTTATTGTTGCTGTCGATGTAAGAAAATTCTACAACCACTAATAAACATATTCAAGTCTGCTCACATCCCTAAGTCTTGCTCAAAAAAGATTTGTCAGTAGGTCAGGAGCCGAATGGGGCAATCAGTGGTGGCAAGTGCCCATCCACGTGTCCACTGGTAGCAGGTCCAGAGAAGATGGTCAGTTGTGGCTTGTGCTGTATAGGAGGGTGAGAGCAACTTGAGACAGTACTGACCTGTGATTGGAAGGGACGGGCTTCCTGGGTGCCCCACCTCTAACTCAGTCAGGAGCTAGGAACTGCTCTGAAGTCATCGAAGAGCCGTGTCCAGGTCAGGACCACATAGCATACTGGGGAGCCACCCTCATGCTCTGCAGGGAGGGGTGTTTGCTTCTTTGTGGATTCTTATCATCTGAGTATCAGTGAAGGACTTTTTGGAAACACAGAGCTCAGAGGGAATGTTAAGGGTCGTGAGAGCTGAGAGCCCAGGGATTCCTGCTGCTCATAACAAACCTTCCACTCCAGTCTCCGTGGCTGCCTTCAGCCTAGGGGGACCCGGACCTACAGCTGATTGAGTCCAGGGCATGTGAGAGAAAGGAAGCAGAGGCTGAAGGGAAGCAGAGAGGGTCAGCCTCTGGAAGAACAGGTGCAGAGCCTGAGAAGGACCGTCAGCCGAACTTACAGCCAACCGAGAAGTGGAGACCAGGAAGAAGCAAGACCTGAGAAAAAGCCACCTTTAAGCAATTTCTTACACACAGAGCAAGCAAACTGCAAGCATACTGTAGGCCAAATCCAGCCTCCCACCAGTCCTGTGGTCCCTGGAACACAGTGACAGCATTCATTTGTGGATGCTTTTGCAGTGCAGAAATCAAGTCCAGCTTCACCATAGGGACTTCAGGATCTGCTGGCCATCACCTCTGCTCTCTGGCCCTTTGCAGACAGTTTCCCATCAACATCTGATTGGCTCAACCCAGAGCTGGTGCCTGGTCCAAACTCCTCTGTCTCCCATGGCATGTGTGGGTCCTGCATTTCCTGAAGATATTCCTGTCTTCAGAGCCTCATCAAGAGCCCAACAGGAAGCCAGAGGCAAGGGGACGCGATAGCACAGCCCTCCTCAAGGATGTGTCCCCAAGGCTGCACACTTTCTGCACTTTTATTACTCACGAACACTGAATCCAAGCTGTACAGGAGCTGGAAGATCCCTAGTCCATGTGATCATGACCCCAGGTAAACCAGTGCCCTGAGAGGGAAGCAAAGGACATTAGGCAGCGATGTCAGGCCTTAGCTCTCCCCAGTACAGCCTGATGGAGCTAGAGATGTGCGTGGCCGTCGACTGGCCTCAACATAAATAGGGTGAGCCTGCTGAGCACAGTACGCCAGCCCATCAGTGCCCTCTACTTGGGCCTGAAAGCCCAGAGCAGGGCTCCAGTCCTGCTGCAGGCAGGTGTGACAGATCTTCCCATTTCATATTCCCTTCTGATTTTTCTTGGAGAAAAATCTGTCACGGAAATTCTTGAACATTAGGACAAATTTGAGACTATAACTGATGAAATGTTCCATGCCGTTTAGCCAGCAGGTCTCAGCCACTCTGTTACAAATGTCGGATGCATCTGTTATAGACTGCAATCATGCAGGAAGAGAAATTACCCACATCCTTAAAATATATATACTTTACAGTCAATGCTTTACCAGGCGGTCATGATCTTTCATATAAATATGGACCTAATGTCTTTTTGAAGCACTATTTTGTCTTCTCAGCAGATGAAGACATCTCTAAAGGTAGTCAATGTTTTAAAATTATACTTGGGAAACTGTGAAAGGGGTTTTGAGTCAATGGCCTTTGGGGAATGGTTCTGGGCTATTCTGTGTGGGATTGGCCATTGGGGAAGTTAATGGATTCAAGGTCGCCCTGCTTGTCCCGTTGTGTTACTACAAGGATGTTCAGGATTCCAAGGCAGCTGCGGGGAGTGGGGGATACACCTCACAATAACCACCTCATTCTCCACTCACTGGCTCCTTGGCAGAAAGACCAGCCGTAGTTTGCTAACTCGAGTGAGTTTTCTGTGCTACTGGTGTTTTAATGCTTTTACTACCGGTAGCCTGGATCTCTAAATATTCTCTCCAGCTCCCAGGGGTTTGGCTCTGTGTGTTTACTCCTGTGCTAAGGTAACAACTGACCAGAAAAACCCAGAAAGAAGTGTGGATAGGAAAGCTGTTTCTTTTTTGTTTTCTTTTTTTTCTCCTGGCCAGGATGAGTGAGTGACATTCTTCACATTATCCAGTCCAAGGATCAGAATAATTGAGAGGAGAGTCTGTCTTGCTACAGAGACCTTGAAATTTGTTGATGCCTTTAAGGATCCAAGCAGAATTTAGCAAGTTGGTGTGTGTCCGTCCTGTGTTTCCAGAAATTTGAAGTCCATGCCCTTTCACGGGCTAAGGCAATCCCAACACTGCAGTGAAGAGGCCACCTCAGCCTCTTATTTCTTTGACTGCGATGACTAGACTACAGACGCAGAAAGGAGAAGACGTGCCCCTCTTCCTCCAGCACTTCCTCTCACACCTGCCGCTTTCCTGGGAGCCTCTTTTCAAGAGCAAACAGTGACAGTTGATGTGTTTAGCTTTGGAGAGCCATGTCTGCATCCGAAAGCCATCTGACTTCTGCTTAGCCAGCAATGGCAGGAACACTTTTGCCCTCTCTGGCCCTGTGTAGGCACCCAGAGGTCAGTCAGCAAAGGAAGGACATTTTAGACCCATTTCCCTCTTCCCTGCAGATCTTGGGATCTGTGTGGCCTTCTGTTCTCAATTAAGATAGCAAACTGTCCTGTAGGCTTCCCCAGAGGGAGGTGGAAGGCTTCTGCATCCGTTTCTTTACCACCTCTCTGAGAACGAAAGCCTCCACAAGGAGTAGTTCTGACAGGCTCTGGAGAGACTGGTTCCTAGTCTCTCTGCTGCTTTACATCACAGAGTTCCCTCAGGCCCCTCTCCTGGGTGGATGCTCAGGGCCGGGCTCTCTCTCTGCTGCCCTGAAAGGAGCCCTGGCCCTCTCTGGGCCCCTCCTGCACCTCCCTCTGTGCTTTGGAACACAGCCCTCCCTTCCATATCACCCACTCCTCAACCTTTATTCAAACACCCAGGGACACGGAGTTCATGTTGAATGTCATGGGCTTCCCCATGAGGTTTTGGGGCCAAGTTTTTCACTCCTGCAATTTCCATAATTTACAAAGTCTGTTTCTCAGAATATTGGCTCAGGTTCCCAGGCATGTGGGCACAGCTGCCATGGGGGTCCTCCTCCAGGAGTTGGGGCTGTGCTCGGAAGCATGAGCCTCAGATGGAAACGGTTCAGCGCTTAGTACATCTCCAGTCCTTCCTCCCATGGGAGCAAATCAAAGTGGCTTGGATGCCGAAGAATCTCCAGACCTGAGAAACAGAATTCTGCTTTTGTGCCAGGAGGGTCTGAAGTCCTGGAGAAGAGCAAGGGTCCATGAGGGGTCCCCACTGCCCTCCTGCTGCAAGGTGAGGGGCAGCTCTTCTCCCCAAATTGCTTCTGGGTTGGCAGGTGCTGCTCCAGAGCTGAAGCAGCAGCATCAAGGGTTACTCTGCTTTTCGCCAGAAAGAGTGTTTGCTTACTATTTCATCTTCCCCCAGAGGCGCGGAGGAAGAAAATAAGCACATCAGTTGTCATTATGACAGGTAAGAATGGAGCCATCATATTTCAATAACACAGCACGGCGAGCAGCCCCATGGAGGGATGAGTTATGGACTCTCCTCTCCCTCCGACGATAAGTTAATATTATCTCCCCAGGATAATTAGAGTGAAGTTCAATTACTGACCCTGAATTGCCGTGCAGGCCACACCATGGGTTTTGACACAGCATTTTACACATTTATCTTTTCACCTAACGTGCTAAATCTGCATCGCGGTGGTGATTAATCTTGCTGCGCCCCTTCTAGCGTGTACTATTCTTCTTGCATGGATTGGCAGGTCCCTGGAGTCCCCTTGAGCACAGTAGGAGCAGGTCTATTACACTGCCAATTTACGCACCTCTTTGTGTGCGGTTGTGGTGGTCACTTGTGAAGTTGGATCAAGGGAGAGTTTTCCCCAGCAGACACACACTGCCCAGTGCGGCCATGTCCACCTGCCCGCAGCCTGCATCTTGGTGAGCCTTGGTGAGCCTGCATCTTGGTGGCTGGAAAATTTGCATGGAAAGACAGCCACCCCTCCATGACCAGGAAGACAGAAGAGCTCGTTCATCTATAGGAAGCTTCCATAATGGCCTCCCAGCCTCCTTCGGGGCTCAGTGTAGTCTCTTCTCCTGGCGAAGCAGAGGGAGCCCAGCACCCCAGCTTATACTCTTCAGCCTCCTGCTTAGGAGGCAGACGGAGAGGAGACTGGCAATGATAATTAGCAGGGTGTCGTGTTAGAGAAGCCACCCAAACCCAAGGTTATCAAGTCAAGTCAACTTCTATTTGAAAGCCATGCATACATTACAACTTGGGATTGGCAAGGACCAGAGAAATTTTTTTTAAAAAATGGAGTCCTAGTATCATAAAGCACTTTGTTTTATTTCTTTAAATTTGTATTTTGTTGCTGAGTGCGGTAGCAAATGCCTGTCATCCAGACCACTTGGGCGGCTGAGGCAGAAGGATCCCAAGATTGAAGCCAGACTCAGCAACTGAGTGAGGCCCTAAGCAACTTAGCAAGACCCTCTCTCAGAATAAAAAAATTAAAAAGGGGCTGAGGAGATGACTCAGTGGTTAAGCACCTCTGGGTTCAGTTTTCAGTACCAAAAAATAAAAATGAATGTGCATTTCCCCCTTTCTGGAGTGGTAGCTGAAAGATCAGGGCTTGAGCTCTGTGGGACACAAGGGGATCTCTGCCCATGGGGCTTTGGTAGGAAGGATAGGGCCAGAGCTGAGCGAGTGTCACACTGCAGTTGCAGCCAGAGCTCCTGAGACCCTGGGGGCCAGGACCCAAGCACTTGTAGAGCAGAAGGCTTGGCTTAGGGGACTTTCCCGCAAGGCCACAGGGCCATGAGGAGACATTTGGTCCACAGGTTTTCTCAGTGTTAATGAGGAATGTGTTATTTGGGAGTCTGATTTCTACAGTGAACTGGTGGGCTGGAGCTACAGGCACACCTAGATCAGGGCTGCTCGAGGCTGGCACTGGTCAGCACCAGGGCACATGAAGCAAGCCAGGAGATGCTCTTGTCCTTGACCTGGACAGGTCCAGGCTTGAATCTCGGGCCCTGGGCCTCACTTTGCTTAGCCACAGAAGCCTGCTATCGCCTTCCAATGTCCTTGTCCTGGGTTCAGTGAGACAATGCTCAGGAAGCACTGGGCTCTGGCCCGTCCCACTGTCCCGTAGCCAGCGCTTCCCTCCCAGGTGTGGGACTGTCCTCGGTGCTCCTGTGGAGTCATTTCTTCACTCTGGGGTTCCCATTGCCCCATGGCAGACCATCTCCTCAAGCCCAGAGCTTACTCACATGACCTCTGATTGTGTCAGGTACCAGCAACAAGATGACTGAATGCCACAAGATTTTAAGTGTGTTCAGAATTGACTTCGTACCACCACTGATATTTAGAAGCAGTCATTTATTCTGTGGGTGTTTTGTATCTCGATGTAGCATGTCGCTGAGCTAATGGCTTCTCAGGGAGCTCTTGGTGCTTTTCAGTGCTTTTCAGATTCCCTTCCTGGATTTCCAATTCACGTCCACGCTGGAGGGTCTGAACTGCAAGGCAGACCACACCAGCTCTGTTGGTGATGTGGGCTGATAGTGCATAGCATGTGGACAGTTGCTTTCCACAGTGATAGTAGATGCCACTGCAGTCACCAGAGACTGAAGGAGGATAAGGGTAGGGCAGGAGATCAGGATTCAGACCCTCCTTCACACACCTGAGGCATGAGCCCTCTCATTATTATTCGCTCTTCTCTGTGGTGCACAGGGAGTCTGGGTTCTATTTGCATCACCCTTGTCTACTCTGTAGAGAAACCAAAGCAGCCATTCTGACTCCAGAGGCTGGATTTGGAGACAAGCCCTGCCCTCCTCTAAGGGGACTGAACAGGGCCCTCGGAAAAGCTGCCTCGTGGGCTCCCAGGTGTAGGGCGGCTCACACCGATTTTGCACACTAATGGTCAATTCAGATTTCAACCAGCAGACTCAGGCTGTTTACATCTGGTCACAACCTGGTCACAGCAGCTGAGACTCTGGCCGCCTATTGCCAGCCTCAGACAGCTCTGAAGCTCCACGCAATCATGTATCAGAAGTGATCCTTCGCTTTAGAGGCAAATGCACTAAGTGGAAGTGTTTGCATCTCACTCTTTCTGGAAGCGAGGTTAAAAACAGAGGCACCTCCTCAAGCTCTCTGCTGGGAATCTTTTCTTTGCAAAATTACACTCAATATCAAGCTCCTTTGACGTGGGTAGGATAAAAGACCTTAGCAAGCGCATCACACGTTGCGGGTGAAATACTGTGAGTACCGATGACAGCGGTGACAGATGGGTGGAGGCAAAGAATCTTTCAAACTTAAGAAAAAAATTGCCTGCTTGACTTGACACAAGCCTGGGAGAGTTTATGCAAGAAAGGGAGGCAGGAAGGCAAGCTCTCCTGCATAAGAATGAGACGGGTGTCCCAGCTGCTCCTGCAGGGTCCTCCTTTCCATTTGGATTGCAGAGGTGAGAGTGACAAGGCCGGCTTCACCCTGCCAGTCTGGACGGGCCTCCATGCAGGTCCTATTGCTCTATAGGACTGCAGCTACCTTCTCACTCCCGAGACTAGACACAGTTGGACATTTTCTTGCAAAATCCTCAGTCCAGGTGTTAGACTGCTGCTGCTTTGACCAAAAATGCCAATATTTTTCCCCCCAGTTTCATGAAGAACAACATCTGTTTTCATTCGGAACCCATGCTCATATTCCAAACCCTAAGCTGTCCCCAGGGTTCGCTTCAGCTGTACTTTGAGTTCTCGCTCAGCACATTTCCTTTCTGAGTCAATAATATAATATTTGTACTTTTAAACATGAAATAGAAAACTTTTCTTTTTTTCGCTCATGTGCTGTTGTGGTTTATGCTGGCAGCCAGGCGGGGCCAGCCCACAGACAGCCTGGGGGAAGTAGAAAGTCTTGGAGTGGAGCCCTTTAGGGCGCCTCCCAGGGGGGCCGTGAAGAGCAGTCTCAGTTTGCAGCTGACCCCTGGACCCACGCATCATGTTTATGTTACTGATCTGTCCTTTGCACTCGGGACCAAAATCTCACAGGCTACCCCAGTGTCTCCAGTGAGAATCAGTGCTGGGGAGCAGCAGCTACTCCATGACCTACCTCAGGGCACCTCTGGGGAGGACACTGAAGGAGCAGAGTGGCTCCCCAGGCCCATCACTAGCCTTCCTTACCTCATCCACATGCAGACCTGAAGGACCCAGGAGAGCCAAAGACAGGGAAGAAAAAAGAAAAGCAGAATGAAAAAGAAGAAAGAAGACAAAAAAAAAAAAAGGAGAGGGAAATAAGTGAAAGTCAGACAAGAAGGAGAGACAAAAAGAAGACATCAGATATCCACAGAGGGCCTGATCCAGGACGTTTACATAACTTAGACATTATGCAAAACAGTGTCCCCCACACCACAGGCTCCTTTCTTTCATGTGTCCCTGTAATTAGGGTTTGGAGTTGGTTCCCCATGCATGGGAGAAGGGCTTTCCCCAAGGTCGGTGGGTGGGGAGAAAAACAGAGAGGAGACAGACAAAATGAACTGGGAGAAGGCCACCTGTTGCCAGCAGCCCATCCCCCACAGGTCCACAGTGAGATGCCCTGAGGCCACTTCCCTCCACCTCCCCTCTAACCTGGCTCCAGTAGTTAGCCAGGACCTCGTTGTGGCCATCTACCCCCAGACAGAGGCAGCCCAAGCCTCTTTCCAGACATGGCCCAACTCCTCCTGCCCAGTCTCCAGCTTATTTTCTCTCATCTGTTTCTGGAAGGCCATGCCTGGGGTGTCCCTGGAAAGCACGTGTGGGACATGGTCAATGTCACTAGCTTGACCCCCAGTGGGTACAGAGGCAACTGTTCCCCGACACCAAGCCACCAGATGGGGTTTCTGTGTGTGGGAAATAAAGCCCCGAGTGAACCCCCAGACCTGCAATGGTAGCTACAGCTCCGTGAATTAGGACGGGGTGTTGTGCTTCCTGCTGCCTCACACCCTTCCCACTTCCAGTGCCTGTGTCCAGTACGAAGCTCTCAAGTCTGAAAAACACACATGATCTTTTTGAAAACTTCCTTTAGCAATTCAGTTTAAGTTGATTGTATTTCTGCACTGAGTGATGTAATTAAATTAAGTAAAATCAAAAGTACAGTAATTAACTGGCAGAATTAGCAGAATTCATACCTCAGTTCTCAGCTTGATTCTGCTCAAATTCTGGCTTTCTCTTCTCCCCCCAATTTATTTTCTATAAATAGAAGTATGCTTATTGGTTCTGTTGCAAAACTAGACAACACAGATTCCATGCTAATTTTATTATGAATTTGCTGTGCTGAGGATTGAACCCAGGACTTCCTGGGTTCAAAGCTCCACAAACTGAACTACCGCCCAGCCATTCCTATTTTGAGACAGCAGCCAGCTCAATTGCTCAGGCTGTCCTTGAACTTGCAATCCTCCTGCCTCAGTTTCCTGAGTTGCTGAGATGACAGTCATGTGCCACCATGCTAAGCTTTATGACAATTTTAAAACACAAAATATTGCTGGGCATGATGGCACATGCCTGTCATCTCAGCAGCTCAGAAGGCTGAAGCAGAAGGATTGCAAGTTTAAAGCCAGCCTCAGCAATTTAGAGAGGCCCTGAGCAACTCAACAAGACCGTATCTCTAAAAAAATGTTAAAAAAAGGGCCAAGGATGTGGCTCAGTGGTTAAGTGCCCATAGGTTCAATCCCTGGTACCAAAAAAAAAAAAAAAAACCTTACAAAATATGGTAGCATTACAGAAGCACACAGCAGTTGAGAATTTCATAGATATATTTATATATTTGAGAAAGATAAAGAGTCATCCCACAATGATGGTGTCCTTGAAGGCCTGGACAGAAGATAGGAAAAACTTTTAACAGTAGGTTAAACTGTTATGTCTAAAACAATTCTCAGTAATATTCACGGCAGAATTATTCACAATAGTTAGAAGTGGGGTCTGCAATTTGGAGTTCATTAGCAAAATGTGGTCTACTCATTTCATGGACTATTATTCAGTCTGAAAGGCAAGGACATTCTGCAACGTACTGAACTGGACGGCTTGGTACCACCTGTAAGTCAGGTGCAGAGGACAAATGCCTCAGAACCCCACTCAATTCCCCAGGGAAGTCAGATTCCCGAGAGGGAAGGGATGCGGGGCTGGGAGTGATAGAGAGTGCCTATGGCTGCACTCCTGGTGAGGTCCTGCATACCCAGGAACCACACATTCAGAGAGGTTAGGATGATAAGTCTCAGGTTGTGTGAGTTGAATCACAAGAAAAATGGACTCTAAAGCAAACGTGGCCAATGTTACTATCTGTGATCTGCTGGTCATCATTGTCATTATTAATTTCTGGGATTTGTGATACATCGGGGGAATAAACAGAATCCATGCTCAATTAGAACTGAGGAAATCCCACATTAAATGCCACGTCTTCCAACTTAGTAGCCACCCTTCACCATGCCCCTCCCGAGGTGTCCCTGGGGGCCATGGCTTCTGGACGAGCTTGTGGCAATACCCCTGCTACCCCTTTTTTCACTCCTCCAGGACAGAAGTGTAACCTTATTTACTTCTATGTCCCTAGCCCGGGACCCACTCATGGAACTCTCAAGAAATATCATGGCTGACATCTAAACAGATAAATAAGTCCACTTGTATTGTCCACACTAAAATTCACCCTCTCACAACAGGCAGAGACCCCTTATTCCTCCTCTCCTTTTTTTGTAAAAAATTTTCTGTATAGAGCACATTGAGAAGTTAACAGTGATTAAGGATCTGCACAGTGTTACAGAAGGACACAAGAAAACAACAGAACATTCTTGGAATTGGTTTACAATTAAGAGTAATATTGATAAATGTATCTTTTCCTGGTAGATACGATAGGAAAAAAAAAGATGTTTACGAAGTCATTAACTAGTTTCTAAACTTAAATATTTCAAACACACCTAGCATATGCGATTATTGTCAACTACCCATTTCATGGGTTAACATATAAGTTCTGTTTCATATGATTCACTTCTTTCCCACTGGCACTCAAAATTCTTTATGTCATTATTGAAACATTTGGGCTAGCTGATAGAGCCAGTAAATACATGTTAAAATAGCAAACAGTCAAATCTGAACTTTGAATTCTGACAGTGAAGGGTGATTGTATTGAAATTATTACCCTTCCAAGGAGAAAAGCTTGCTGAACATGGACCACCTACTGAAATAAAATGGGGCTATTTTTTTCTTACCAGGTGAATCATCTTCTCCCTCCTCTTCTTCTTCTTCCTCTCCCCCTCCGTGCTCCTCCTCCTTTTCCCCTCCTCCTCCTCCTCTTTCTTTTTAATTAGAGCCTTATACTCATACATAGCAGTTAGGTTCCTCCCAACAAACTCATACACGCGTGCACGTGGATTTCAGTTCATGACCTCCCCCTTTCCCTCCCATCCTCCCCTCTCCCATTCTCCTTCTTCCATACCACTAGACTTCCTTTTGTTCATCTATTAATCTGCATTTGATTGGTTCTCTATGTTATCCTATCCTCCCCACCCTTTCCTTTATTTTACTCTAGTTTCTGCATATGAAGGAAAACATTTGACCTTTGAGTTTCTGAATTTGGTTAATTTCACTTAGCATGATAACATGATGTTCTTCACTTCCATCCATTTACCCTCAAATGCCATGATTTCATTCATTTTATATGGCTGAGTAGAACTCCATTGTGTATATATGCCACAATTTCTTAATTCATTCATCTATTGATGGGTTGAGTTCATAATCTAGCTATTGTGAACTGTGCTGCTAAACATTGATGTGGCAGTGTCACTGTGCTATGCCAATTTTAGATTTTTTTGGAAAAATATCAAGGAGTGAGATGGCTGCAGAAACCCTTTTTTAACAGATGAATCATGGGATCTCCTCAAGTCTGTGCTTTCGTTTTTATTTTGCTTTTGCAAGTCCAAAGTAATAAGGAGGTGCTTAAGCTCTGCTATTATGAAGGGCAGAACACTGAGTTTCTCTTCCCCTCCGTGGGTTATGCCTTAGATGTCACTTCCCCAGATAGAGCTGTCCGATCTGCTCTGGCAGATCCTGTGGACTTCTGGGGCAGCTCTGAGAATGAGCTAGCTATTGAATCTGCTCTGCACCCCCGTGAGGCTGGGCCGAGCTGGTGGTCCTCAGCTTTTGGAGGCACCCACTGTGGAATGGCCCTCCCATGGCCTCAGCTCTGTGGCAGCACTGCTGCGGGGCCTGCTGCTGGCTTGAGGAGGCTGCACATCCTGTCTTCCTACACTTGTCTGGTGTCCTCTTGCATTCCCTGTGCATGGCTCTGACCACTCTCACCTGCTACAGGTGGGGTGGATCCTTGCATTCAGACTGTGGCGCCCTGCACAGCAGGCGCTGTCCTTGCTACCTCAGTTACACCAGCTTGGACTGCACTGGGCAGCTTTGTACATTCAACACCCCCAACCCTTTGGATGTGATGAGGCAAGCAAAGACTGGAAAACACCTCAAAACTTAGCTCACACATGGCCAGCGGGCGTGGGCGGAGCTGGCATGGGGGTGACTGCCATGCAGGGTGCGTTGTTCAGGGAACACTGAACACGGAGCACACCAGAGAACTGGCAACCTTTGTAGTTTGACTGCAAAAGGTGAAAAACAACTTTGCAAGACAGCCCCCCGAAGGTCAGATCCTCACCTAGTCATTCTCCTCTCAGTCTGAGGAATCTGCCCATGTGCTGTCCTAGAGCTTTGCAATTAAAGAGCACGGGTGGACACCTGAGAAAGAGTCACTCATATTACTGGGAGGGTGGCCTCACCTGAGCACAGTTAGAACTTCCTGGAATCTTCATCTGAAATTTAGAAATAAAGTTTCTTAATTCATTGTTTTCTTTTCCAGAAGGGCCTATGCTGTTTTTTCTGGTCTGGATCAGATGCTGAATTATTTCAGGATCCTGAGGGAGCCTGCTCCAGAAGCCGGAAGGATTATCAATCTCACCAAAAATCTGCTTTGGTGCAATTCCCAGAAAGATTTTAGAGCCTGGAGAGGTTTATACAGTTGGCTGAGTTGGGAATAAACATCTCCAAAATGTCAGGCATGTTTCCAAACAGAAATGAAATTTGAGGTCCACCTATTTCTCTAGTTATTAAGATAAAGAGAAATCTCTTGTTGAAATTGGATTACACAATTGGTAGTTCCTGCCATTGTGGAAATGGATCTGCCCACAGATTTCATGCCTGTCTTCTCTAAGTCCAGCTGCTGGAGAGGAAAATCCTTCCTGCTTCCCCTGACAATTCGTTCAGCATTGCCATGGCTGAGATGGCCAATCTTGGAAAATATCAATATGGAAAATCTGATACTCATTTGGAGCAGGCATGGGGGTCAGGTAGGAGAAATGGAATTTGACTTTTAAGACCAAGAAATCAGACGGGCTGTGATATTGTGCATATGGCTAGACTTTCTGACTTCAGACTCCAATGTGTGATAACATATATGTTAACAGAAAAATAAATAGAGAAAATGAGACATCACACTGAGCTGTCCACTGTTCTTCCTTGAGACAGGGAAACACATGGAATTCCCGTCAGTTTCACTTCCACCTGCAAAGGGCCATGTGCACACATGTATGGCTTCTAGCCTCTTCCATTCCCAGGAGCACAAAACTACGAGCCCTAGCTGGAGCAGACGGCACTATCTCCCACATCCTGTGCAGGTGATGGAATGGGTTTCCCTCCAGAGGAATGGGCTGGCTGAGAAATAAAAGCTAAGAGAAGTAGTACTACGAAATAATCACAGGACACAGAAAAGCAATTTCAAAGCAGGGGCAACAACGGGCAAAGCTGACCAGATGTGCCCAGCTTCTCACCAAGAAGGGAGCCCACGCTGGCTTCATTTATATCAGAACACATCAAAGAAATTCCATAGAAGGTTCTTCACCTTTTAAAACAGGACAGAGGTGGGGCAGGTTGGCTGCTCTGTTCCTGGTGGGTCACTCCCATCTCCGGGGCTGCATGGGTCCTCTTAGCTGAGCTGAGGGCGAGCTCACTTTCAAAGGGCCATCTTACCCAGTGGGACTGCTGCGGAAGTTCCCAATTCCAGATCTACCTGCTCACTGGCCTCAGTGCTGAAAAAGGTCCTCGCGCATTTCACGGGTGGCTTCCTGCACAGCACTTGGAGTTTGTATTTAAAATCTCTGTGGACTAAGCTCAGCGGTCTTTGTAGCCAAACCCAATGGTCTGCGGACAGTTCCTCCCGACCTCCAGGATGAGAGTTGGCTGTGCTAGGAGCCCTTGCTCAGAGCTGGGGCTGCTGTCCATGCTGATCCTACGGTGTGCTGCTCCATGAGAAGGGCCCATGATGGGTGATTTGAGCTTGTGCTCAGGTTTCCTTTGCCACCACTTGCCTCTGTGTGAGGAGGAGTCTGAAGAGCACAGGCCACCACTGGTGGAGAAGTTCTCTGAGATGTTTGTCCCATGTACCCCAGCAGGTGCCTGGCCTTGATGGCATCACACACCCCAGGTTATGGACATGGGGGGCATTGGCCCTGACGAGCCTGACATTTTATTTCATTGTTGGACATGAAATGTTTTACTCTAGTCTGGTTCCACTCTGAAAGCAAACAATTCAAGTTAGTTCAGAAATGGACAGAAGAACAGAAATCCAGTTGGTGAAGAGCATTTTATTATTAGCATTCACAGAGGAAGACACGCCAGACGGAAAAGGCAGCACAGGCAGCTAGGGTAGCAGGCAGAGCCGATGCTTTCACTCACTTCTTTATTGTATTTAAAACATAAATTCCTGATTGTTTTAGCCAGTTTTTCGCTGCTATAACTAAAGGATCTGACCAGAACAATGGTAGAGGAGGAAGAGTTACTTGAGGGCTCATGGTTTCAGAAGTCTCGGTCCATAGAAGGCCCGCTCCGTTTCTCAGGGCTCGAGATGAGGCAGAACATCACGGTAGAGTATGTGGCAGAGGGAAGCAGCTCACTTCAGTAATGGAGAAGCGGAGAGAGATCTCTACTCTCCAGATACAAATATATATGTCAAGCCATGCTCTACTCTCACCTCCTCCAGCCACACCCCACCACTAGTTAGTACTAGTTAATCCCTATCGGGATTCATTCACTGGGTTATGACTCTTACAACCCAATCATTTCTCCTCTGAACCTTCTTGCATCGGCTCACACATGAGCTTTTGGGGGATACCTCACATCCAAACCATAACACTGATGTGAACAGAAAAAGAACAAAATCGTCCCCATTTGAAAGTAAACCATATCATACCATTTGTGATTTAAATATGAAATATTAGTATCCTAAGAGGTGCCAATATCAATCAAATAGACCCTAAAACATATCTTCCAAAATAGGAGCCCATAAAAACCAGTTGATTGAAAAGTATAAAATTAAAGGAAAGTAGAACTCGTTAGCAGAACGGGAACCGAAGCACACCTTGGAAAGCACAATTCAGCAAGTGCACACTGGGGTTCTGCAGTTCCAACCAGACACCAACTTCCAAAGGCGCTTCTTGACGGGATGACCTGCGACGGAGATCACTGTCTCTAGACAGCCCGCCTCCCTCCGGGAGCCTCCTTTCTCTCCTCACCCTCCCTCACTGTTCACTGATGGCTGGGCTGGTGGATCTGATGCTCTAGGCTGCAGTGTGGCCATTACGCTTTTGTCTGTTGGATCTGTGCTCGGTGCCGACACCGTTGCTGGTCTCTTTTCCCCAGGGCTCCTTGCAGGCAGGACCCTGTCTTGCTTATCTTTGGCATCTGCTACAAAATCTAGCTCAGCATTTAACTCTTAGGAGGGGCTCCATCCACAACCAACAGGGCTGCATCATGAACAGGGAGATGGAGAAATACCTGACTCACAGTTAAAGGAGCAATCGCTCATCCTTCACCTAGAGCTTACCAAAGTTGGGCTGGGGTGTTGTGCTCATTCCTAGGGTAATTTTCACCTCTCATGAATCAGGAGAGGCCCTTTTATTTACAGTTAATTGTGAATCTTTCTTCTCCCTAAATTCCCACAAAATGGGAAGAATTGAAAATCCTGAAAGGGGATTCTTAGTGTTAGGTCAGTTCAGCGTGTCCAGTGAGGGGTGACCAGGGCAGCTGCGGAACGGAGCAGCCAGCCAGATGCTGACCTCAGCAGTAGAGGCGCCTCCTGTCAATCACGGGCTTTTCCCAACTCATCCAGGAAGGACTCTGACCTTCTCTTCCTGCCTTAAGCCCTCCCCTTCCTGACCGGGCCTTTTAAAAAGTTTCTGTACCCCGGAACAGGTGCGCCATTCTGCCGTCCACACTCTGGTGGGCGGGAGAGTTCAGCCCCAGAGCGTGTATTTCCAGTAAAGCCTTGCCCAGCGGTTTTAATTCGCTTTATTTTGGTCTTCTGGCTTTACACCTAGCAATGGCCAATAGCTGAGCACAGCTGCAGTCCATTACATTGGGTGTACCACTTGCTGACCCAGTGGGATCCCCAAACCACGGGAGTTGAGGAGTCTCAGAGGAGAGAGAAAAGATTATACACAGAGAGGTTCTGGGGCTAGGGTTGCTCATAGGGCATCCCAGCAGGGAATAGTCAGATTTGTGAGCCAGACTGCAGTTGAGACCATCACTGGCCTTTTCTCCAGAAAGTGTAAATCCATGCAGAGCTATCCGGGGTGACTTTGTCCAAGGTCTTCTCTTAGAGCTCTGGGTGTGAGTCTGCTGGTGCTGAGGAGTGCCCCATGGCTCTGTTTGCTAGCTCCCGGTACAGCCTGCTTTGAAGTGGTGGCTTCTGCTTTAGTGCTGAGATCCTCTCACAAATGTTCTGCAGTAGGGCTATGTTTCACCTTATCACATCCGGTTTTTATTTAGTGCTATGAATTTGAGTTGCTGCCACAAAGCTCAGGCTCCTCCACGAACCCTTATCTGCCCCGGTCCTTGCTTTCTGTCAGCAACCTAGACATGTCAAAGGTTCCAAGCCCCTTGCTCCTCAAGCAGCGTCACTGTTTGCTTCTGTGAGCACAGGGAGCTGTCCTGGCACGAGCCTGCCTTGGCAATGTTTACACTAAAGCCTCCTATAGTAACTACAACTCCAGAGCACCCACATTTAGGAGCGCCTCAGAGAAGAATTCTATTTCTCTATTGACCGTCAATTCCCCACCCCTTATTATATTGACTTGATGAGAAGCAGTTATGGTTTCATTTCCTCTCCATGTTCAGGATTCTACTTTATTTACATAGTTGACTAATGTGATTTGGAGGTTGAAATTAAGTTTTGATTTAGAAGCATTAAGGCACTGTATCTATGCCAAATCAGGATTGAGTCGAATTGTCTAAAGTCGTGATTTCTAGTATGCACATTGACCTAATCGGTATTAGTCATATTAATAAGTACCAGTTTCCCTATCAATTAAATCCATCATAATTTTCTTCCTGGTTAAAGAGATATTGTCATAAAATTCAGAGTGCTAACAGGGCGCTCTGGGTGAGCGATGTATATTGTCATATTTTCTCAAACCGTTTTCACTCAGCCAGGCAAGCAGACAGAAAGCAGCTTGATCAAGGAGGGCTGGCCGCTGCTCTTCATGAAGCACATGTACCACTCTTGCCAGCCCTCCTGGTGTTGCCCCTTAAGGAAAATCAGCTCTGCTGGCATCTCCCTTTGGGAATCAACACCCTGGCTATCCTAGGGACATATTTTAAAGGAACATTCCTTTTATTGATTTCCTCTATGTCTTGTAACTAAGAACCATCGTGGCAGTTGCCCTAACAATGCTTGGCTGTCTGTAACAGCACTGCTTTTAAAGAAGGGTAGGTGTGTAGAAAGCATGTGGACCCAGGGAAAATAGGTGGAGGCGGGAAGGCAGACACATCCTCTCAGCCTCCACAGAGGAACTCACTCCACTTGGAGAAGGTGTGGTTTTATCCAGATCCACCCAAGACACTTGGCTGCTTGCCGGCTCTGGGCTGATGCCACCGTGGCTAAGTGCACCAGTGGAAGAGAAGCTTGGTCCTGTCCACTATCAGTCAGCACAGGGGGATGACCTAGGGGGAACCGCCTGCTTTCCTTTGGAAACACCACATCGGAGTACCTGAGCTGCCATAGATGGGGAAGACCTAGCAGGATCCATCTAGATAATCAAGCTATCTCTAGATTCCACACTTCACCAAGTGACTGCTATCGTCGAATTTCAGAAAATTGAATTCAGCTTTATGAAACATATGTTTAAAAGCTGTACACTTTCAATAATTATGCTATAACATCCCTGTTCTTATGCAAAGCTAACTAGATGTTGTCATATTAAAATAGCAAATCCAATTCATTTCTTATGAACACATGTTTAAAAAAAATAAAAGGAACACTTTAATTATTTCAGGAGTGTTCGGGCCAGTTCTCCAGCAACCGCATATTGCATTTGTTTAAAACTCAATCATGCAAAATGAAGACTCGATTTGAGAAATTTTAATAAAGATAAGCAGCCTATCATGGCATCATTTGAATGCTAATCGGCACCCCCATTCAGCCAGGGAGAGCAGTGTCAACTTCGCTGGAGGCTCTTTATTCCGCAATAAAAACATTTACATTCTAATGATTTTATTAAAGCGCTGGAGCTGACAGCAGCCCCAGATGACTCCCTGGCAAACTCTATCAGTTATCAACTCATATTGCCCTTTATCAAAACCACCCAGTGGTGAGCCCCCGCCACAATGAGAAGTCTGCTGCTCGCAGAGCGGGTATTTAATCATTTCTTCTCCAGTATTGTTCTGCTTACAGAGCATAAATAAGAGCTTCAAATAACCCCAGAGTGCTCCTGACAATGGAGCAGAGCATGGGCCCTATTTATCTTTCTCACATCCTTCAGGAAGCGTTTCTCCAACACCCGCCCCCCAACTCTTATTTTGTTGTTGTTGCTGGCACTTAATTTTTTTTTTATTCACTACCCCTATCATCATTCAACAGCTCTGAATTTCTTCTTCACCCTGAACAGCAGGGCTCAGGAGAGAGCGGGGGAGAGGTGACCCTGTTGGTGGCGGATGATAGGATGACCCCTGGGGATGACGGGAGTGTGAGCGCCTGAGGGGCTGAGGGGGACTGGACCTCAGGGGAGGGGCTAGTCTCTTTGTCTTTGTCACATGGCCTTGGCCCTGGGTGGGACAGAGGGAGAGGAGCGTGGAGGACTCGGGCTGGACTCCTGCCTGTGTCCCCGCATCCCCCGGAGGCCATGCTGCAGACACCAGAGCTTCCTTCTCCCCTTCCTCTGCTCGGTTTAACACAACTGGGAGTGGAAATCGGTGGCGAATGCCACTGGTTCATTTCAAAATTGTTCTCCTTCTCCCTCTTTTCCACTCTTCTAGAAGTAAATCAGGTGATCGGGAGTGAGGGCTGGCCAACCTTCCCAGGCAAGTGTGCCCGTGGAAACCACTGGCAGCTGGGCTGAAGCCCCTCCTGGTCCTGACTCAGAGTGGATTTCTTCAGACGAGAGGAAGGGGATCTCTGTGCTGTACTGACTTCTCTTTTAACTTCTCGGTTACAATGGCATTCTCCCTCCTGAAGATAGGTTCTGGAGACCAGAGGCCTGTGGGGCGCCCTGGAAGCCCACTGCCTGGTGCCCACCACATTTATGGGAGAATACGGCTGCTTGGATATTGAATCTAAACTGGCCTGATGGCTTTGGTTCATCCTCCCCAAGTTGCCTGTGAAGTGCTGCAAAGGTTGAGCTCAGTAGGGCTTTCCGAGGTTTGGGGGGTCTTTGCCCTAGTCAGGTAGCCGTCACTCCCCCAGTGAGCCAGTTCCGTTAGATAATGGCTGAGAAACATTTTAATAACATTCCCCAGGGCAGCACAGCATCCACAGGGCTGCAGTGTCCCTGGAACCCTCTGCAGGGTGAGCCTTGGTACCTGGACCAGGAAGACACAGGCTTTCTGCCTTGGGGCTGCCCAGTTTGCTCCTTCCTGCTGTTTTTGTGCCCAGCATTGGCGCCTGCCGCCTGGCCTGCCTCACCGAGTCCAGGCACCCCTGCTGTGTTTTCCAGGTAACTGTCATCTTCACCTGAGCCAGACCCAGTTGGCCATCCAGGACATGGGCCACCACCAGTTCACCTGGGGAGGCCTCCAACTGACACCTAGAGCCTGGACAGGAGGTCCTATTAGGTGGCTGTTTAGGGATACCAAGATGGCAGAGGCAGGGTATAGGAAGGATGCTGCAGGAGAAGACTGGTGTCCCTGTTTATGACGATTCCCATTAACACAACTCCTGCCCAGGGTGGGTGTTTTAAAATGACCAATGGGGGTAAATTGGACTGTTGTTCTACTTAAGTTTCCTAAAGTAACCAATGGGGGAAATAGGACACTATTCTAATCAGATATCAAAGGGTAACCGATGGGGGCAAATGGGGAGACGTCTTCAATCAGGTCCACATAGTAGGAGAAGGCCTCACAGCTCAGCATAGAAGACATTAATCTCTAGACATCAGGGCTTTGAGCCCCTCTTCCTGGCGTGGCCACCGAGTCCACCTTCCAGAGTGCCACTTCCATCTTCATCTTCAACAAGTCTGCACCCTGTTACCTGTGTGGGTCCTGCTGATTCTTTGTTCAGGACACCAAGGACCTAGATCCCAGCTGGACACCCTGGTGATTACAGTCTCACCAGCCTGCAGTCTCTTGGCACCCTGTGCAGAGGCAGGAATGCCCTGCAGAATCACAGGGCTTTGTGCCCAGCGAGAAGAGCCTGGGAGACGCAGAAGCTCCGCGCATCCCTGAGGCCCCTGTGTCTGCTCACCAGGAAAGAGAGGAGTGTGAGGGAGGCCAGGAGCTTCAGTTTCAGCTAAAGCACAAGTGTGATTTGCAGGGAAAGGGGAGCTCGGAAATTTCCTCTCGGTCTGCCCTGGTGTAATGGTTTCCCAATAAAACACTAATAACATCATTTCATATTGAAATACTCACCAAGGTTTTATGAACACTTCTGCCCAACACCTAATCTCTACCTTAAAAAAGGAAGGTTTCTGGGTAAGTCGGGGTGGGGGAGCTCTTCGTCAAGATATTTAAAACCAGTATGTCCCTCAGTAAAGGCTGAGCAGGGAGTGGAAGTGGCTAGACTAGAAGTGCCTGGGCCCCAGGGACGCTGGGCCATCCCAGTGCAGAGGGAGCACCCAAGGTCCCCCATGAAAGCCAGGCAGGGCCCTGCCCATCCTGCCTCCCTTGGCCCCTGGCCCCTGCAGTGTAGCCAACAAACTGCACGGCAGCTTCAACACAGATTAACGGTAGCTGATGGAAACCATCCTTGACAGTACGAGTCATTATAAAAATAAAAGGAATTATTTTTGCCAGAGAAAAGCCCGGTGCTTTCTGCTTTGGGCCCCGAGCCTGCGTGCCGTCTGCACGGTGAGGAGCCTATGCCAGCCTTCCCTCTGCTCTGTGCTGGACCCGAGGAGTAAATTTGGTTTCCGCCAACAGGGAGGTGGGGATAGACTCGCTCGCCACACTGGACACCTGGTCTCTGTTCCTCTCTACAGTGGATCCCATTTATGTTGAGCTGAGTGTCCCAGCAAAAGTCTGTCCCCAAGACTAGCCCTGGGTCTAGGTGGGCTGACCAGAAACCTGAGAGTCCAGTCTCCAGTGCAGAATGTGATCAGTGGCGTGCCAACCTCTGCAGTTATTGAGTTGAAACCTCACTAGGTCAGTCAGCACTGCTGTCGGACAGCAATTCGCAGACAGCCTCTGGGTGGCTGAAGTGGAGGCCTTTCAGCATCTGGAGATCACACCTCACTGCTCCCTGACCACCCACTATTGTGACAACTTTTCTCAAATGTCCCATCTTGCTTTGCAGTTCAACTTGGAGTCTGGCCTTTTATTACTTTTAAAAGTATAACTTTGCATATGTCAAAACAAAAGATAAATTCCTATGCCTAGCCTATTTGTTATTTATATATTTCCTTCAAGAAGTCAAATATCAGATCACACTGAAAATAGATTTGCAAGCTGGTCCTGAAAAGGTATTTGAATATTATAGCATTACACATTTGTGTAGCTTTGTTCAAAGGTTTAAAAATACAGAAGGCTGGCTCCTCCTCGGTGGATGAGGAGTGAAGAGCGGAGGGCAGCTCTGGCTGCAGATGCCTGTGCGGGGGGCTGTGGAGATCTGTATTTCGTTCAAACGTGTGTTACGGCATCAAAGTCATTTTTCAAGTTCATCTTGTCATAAAACAAAAACAAAGTAAAAATGGTCCTAGGTGAGTGTTGAAGGAGTTCTCCACAGTGACACAAATTTCAGGGAATCCAGGAGCCTGATGCTGAGTCGGCAGGGTTCTCTGTGTGAATCGATCCACCCGTCTTTTATCTTTACCCACCTACCTGCCTCTAGATCTATGAGTTCCCTCTCTCTCCATCTCTCTCCCTATCATCTGTCTATCTTTGTGTTGGTCTCGTTCATGACGTATTACTCAGTCGCCAGACGGGAATCTTCTGAGCACAGACCATAATGCTCCCAGAAGATGGAAGTTACCTGGAAGCACAGAGGGGGATGAGGGGGTCCAGTCCAAGAGCAAAGGTCATTCACCCACAGGAGGGCTTTCTTGGCCTACGAGGACTTCTGACTAATATGGATGTTAATCAGTTGAAAATCAAAGAGTTCTTTTGAGGTTTAACAGCTCCTGGAAAGACACCTTTTTGCCAAGGCCAGAGTGGTGTGCTTGTGGCAGGGAGATGGGGTGGGAGGGACATGTGAGGACATGATGCGGGACCCCTGGCTGTGAGGAGGGCTGGCAGGAGACCCTGCTGAGGAGGCCTCCTCTCAGGAAAGCAGACACCAGCTCCACAGAAAGGCCCCGTCCAGACAGAGCTCCTCACGTGCTCTGCCACTCAGCTAAGCAAGCCACTATCCCCTTTTCAAGATGAGGGGTCTAGGGAACCAGCAGGGAAAGCCACACAACCAGGACCTGGCCAGGCACCTGGGGCAGGACAGACACCTCTGACCCCACCCTGCAAGGAGGAAGCCATCGGCTCAGGCCAGCCACACCCATCGTTACCCTCTCCCACCCTACCTTCTACTTTTACTCTCTTTAACTCATTGACATATTTGACTGCTTAGCAAGCTACCTCGGAGAAGACAAAAGCCCCCATGAGAGTTTTCTTCAAGATTTTATTGTAACATACATTGAATGAATTGCATGAATAAAATTTATAAACACCATTAGCATTTTTGCAAGAAATATTTATCGAGCAACTATCGATGTGCCAAGAGTGGGTTCAAGTGATAGGCAGGTGACAGGGGAGGTAAAAGGCCCTTTTCCTACCTTCCTGCCACTTCTGGTCTCCTTGTGCCAAGAGCACTCAAGCACACAGGTGAGTACACATTTGTATGCAATCGGATGCTGTGCTGTAGTACAGTAAGTGCTGAATGTCACAGGCAATGATATATATTATAAAATCTAAAGTGATGTAGTTCCAGGTAGAAATGAATAGAATAAATAAAAATAGAACAAGAAATATTCACTTGAAGTTCAAGTACAAAGACAGTGACCAGCTTTTGACACCCCAATGGGTTAGATCCTTTGTAGTTCTAGATTCTTGGGCTCTGTGTCCATCAGGGCTGTCCACAGAAACCCATCCATCAGGATATGCAGAGACACACAGAGATGCAGCTGCAGGTGAAGGTCTCCCAAAGAGAAAGAAAGAGACTTACATTAAAGAAATCACTTATGCAGTTGTGGGACCTGAGAAGTCCGAAGTCTGTCTGGCAGGCCGGCAGATGGGAACTCAGGCAGGGTTTCCCTCACAGTCTTGGAGACAATGCCTTTCTTGAGGAGAATTCAATTCTTTCTCTTTCTTTGTCAGTGCTGGGGTCTGCCTGCTGGGCAAACCCCACACCACTGAGCTGCAGCTTCACTTCTTCAGTCTTGCTTCAGACACCTTCAACCGATTGGACAAGGCCCACCCACATGAAAGTCGGCTGATTGTTGATGTTTACCCAACTTCAAAATGTCTCATAGACATGGCTAGAGCAGTATTTGATTGAATAGCTGATTACCATAGCCCAGCAATTTTGACACACAATTTAAACATTTTACTAACATAAATCCCCAACCCAGATTCTGGCTATGGTTGGCATTTCCAGGAGGCAGGTATGCATGGCTACATCACAAATGACAGGCTCCTGGGTGTGTGCCACAGCTGAATGTATACCTCTTGGGGAAGTAAGCAGTCACTGGAAACAAAGACCAGATTGTTCATAGAAAGGGAAAGACAAATTAAAAGTGCTCAGAGGGCATAAAGAGATGAGTGTTTGGGCCCTAATCAAATCCATTATTTTCTGTAAATTTTGACCAAGATTGTCAAAACTTAGTGAATTCTGGTTGTATCTGTGACTCTGAAGGTATCCTGGGTCTGACTGTGATTTACAGATTCATGGAATTGTACTGATGGCTATTCTGGGCCCATAACCCCTCCATCTCTCACCCCAGCCTACCATCTCTGTCAGAACACACCAGGCAGCAGATCCCTGAGCAGTGGATTCATCAGCGTCCTGCAGACACCAGGATAGCATGATGGATGGTGAGGGTGCATGTCCTTGATCTTGTGCTCTGAATCCTGCCCAGAGCAGAGACCTGAAGGAGCATGTGGAAAAAATGTCCTCAATCTGGGCAGCAGGAGTAGGCTTCTATGGACCAAATGCAACTGGGGTTCTAAAGACAGCTCTAGAAATCCAGGCAGAGGAGAATTAGCAGCAAGTGGCCGCTCACAGGAGTGCTGAACCAGTCAAGGACCCAGGCAGCATGCAGGCCGTCGTACAGACAGGACAGGGATATTAAACCACAAAACAGATGGTTTCATCACAAAGCTCTTGATTAGGAGGAAGAAATCTTATCATCTGTGCACAAGTGTGTGTAGCAAAATACAAATCAGGTGTGAATGTGGAGTTGGAGGCAGCAAAGAGGTGGGTGGAGGTGGGGACCATTCTCAGCACGAGCATTGGCCATACAAACCAATACCAGCAGCGATTCAGAACTGTGGGGGTCCACCTGCCCCACCCAGGCTCAGCCAGGTCATGGAGCACGGCCCCATCGCTCACTCAGGATGTCACCAATGGCAGCAGACAACTGTGGCCTGGAGCACCATCGGGCAGATGGGCTTGGGACATTGGTTCAGAGGACAAGTGTTTACATGCTGGGGACAGCGTGATGCTCTGGACGGAAGACGGTTTCCCGGGCAGCACTTCCTGACAGAGGGACCAAGCTTCTTGCAGAACTGGCTGCAGGTTCACCTTAGGATCAGGCACGCCCTGGATGGCCAGAGGAGGCCACCGACGACAGCTCGTGGGCACTGAGGTCTACCTCCCGGATGCCACCTCGGAGACCACAGAGGACAAGGTCATTTTACCTCAGCTCCTTGGACTGTGCAAAGGACGAGTGCCATGTGACACAGGTCGAAGTTTCCGTCACCCCAGGGGAACAAAGACCCAAGATTAAACATCTTGCCTGCTTCTCCCCTTCGTGGGGGACCCTGGGTGGCGATGCACCCCTGCCACACTCTGACACGTACACTCTCACTGGCAACTGGGTGTCTGAGGAGGAGCATCAAAGGTCATAGAGTTTGGCCAGCAAGACCCTGGTGTGAGGCCAGATGGCGGGTGGGGGATCACCAGGAAGGCTCTAGGCAGCTCTCCCAGCATTGGCCTGTCCCCTGCGGCTGCGGGAAGCTACCTGGGTCCCAGATCCAGGCTCCTTTTCACCAGGTTCCATTTCTCCCACTCCAACCCACGTGGATCCTGCTTGACCTCATTTACCTCCCCGACCTCTCCTGGCCACAGGTCAGCATACTCCACCCTGGTAAGGTTCCACCTCTTGGAACTTGGATCAGCTGTTGGTAGCTTCACATAGGACCGTGGATGGAGAGGCGATTGTCTCCCTGGGCAACCTATCCCCTCCGCAGCGTCTCTCTTAATGTTCAAGTCATTCATTCTCGGAAGCTAACACTAATGGTACCATGTTGTCTTGACTCATTCAAATAAACACGACCCAAGTCAACAGAAACCCAGCTCTTTCTCACCAGCTGTGGGTGCAGATGTCACACCCTGCTTCCTCCCCATGGGCCAGGGCTTCTGGGGGCCCATCCTCCCTGCAGGGCTGCGCAAGGCCAGAGGCTGTCAGGCGCTGGCTGATGCTGGTCCCTCCCCTATGTTCTATTCAAATGAAGACACTGGCCCAGAGAAGCACATTTCTATAACGTGAAGTAAATGTCAAAATGAAGAAAAAATGTCTTATGCACATGAATAATAGAGAGGAAGCTTCAAAACCAGCATAAATCATTATTTTGGCAGGTAATTTTTTATATCTTTCTACAGTATCTTTTTTCCATTGATAAATTTATCAGTATAAAATATAGACTATTTTTATGAAATGAATACATATGAATTTAAAACAAGGTACAATTATGGGACCACAGCCTTCCACAAGCCATTCCAGGAGTGAGTTTGAGACGGCATCCCTTCTTTAGATTTACAGGAGTTTATTACTTTTGGAAAAAAATTCCTCGAGGGCTTATACACTCTGAATACATTGCTCTGGATGGTATTTTATGTGGACAAAATAGAAACCAAATACAGTTGTTTCAAGGCAGAGACCTGATGTTTCTTGGGCTGTACATGAGTGACAAAGCAGTGGCTGGCCCAGGGAGGATGCAGTGTCCCAGCACCTGGGAGCACCTCGCGGGCAGTGTTTGCCTGCTTCTTCCCTTTCACTCTGGCCCCTGGTTTTTTATAACGCTTGCTCTTGGACACTGGGGAAAAGAATTTTTAAATTTTGAATTTTGCATTTTCTTTACTTGAAAGACCCGAAAACTTTGGAGCCATCCTGACCGTTTTCCTCATATACATGGTCACCAGGTTCTGCACGGGTACACGTGTGCGGGCCCGTGTGCACGCGCAGGGCATGTGAGCAGTCCTGGTCTGGAGCTTTCGCTGGGCATGTGTGCATGTGCAGCATGTGTGCCCATGTGTGAACAGTGCAGGCAGCTTTGCATGTGTGCGTCCCTAGATGGTATGTGCATGTGAGCCCACAGGTGCATGCATGCAGCTTGCACAAGTGTGATGCATGTGAGCATGTCTGTGCCTGTGCTTGTCCACGTTCACGTGTGGTGTGTGCTTGTGTGCATTCATGCCCTGCCTCATCCTTGGCTGGGATCCCCCATGGAGCTCTGGAAGCAGTCTTTTCAGAAAGCCATTCTGGTCATGTCAGGCCCCATTAGCACAGCTCCAGTGACCCCGTCACTGCCAGCATGGAGCCCCTGCCCTGCGTCACGGCACAGTCCACGTTGCACCCCTTGCTCTTTGCCAGACTTGGCAGTGCTGCTGGTGCTGACTGACCTGGGCACTGGAGGCCCTGAGGCTTCAGAGCCTCCTCTCCTCCGTTGTCTTTTGATTTCACAAGTCGTGTTTCCGCAGTGGTTGTAAGAATCGTGTTCCCCCTCCAGAGTCTAGTTGTAGTAAACTACTCCACCTCCCTCGCTCCACCGGGCTGTTCATCTCCAGACTTGGGGTCTTGCTGCTCCGGAACACTCCCTCCCCCAGCCCGCCTGTGGCCACACCTTCTGCATGTCTGTGCTGGCAGAGGGACAGGACATCACATGGGCTCCTGTCACACGATGAGCTGCTGGTCATCACACATCGAGTCACACATCTTCTTTGTGTTCCACGCTCCCGTCTGAAGCACAGACAGCAATTAACACACAGCAACAGGGTGAGTCCATAGGAAAGGCCATGTGGTAGGAAGCACCCAAATTAAGATCCGAGTGCTTGGGCCTCAGTCCCACTCTGCACAATGAGGAGAGAGAACAGAGACACCTCAAGCCCAGCTGTTGGGTTGGGGCCAGAAGGACAGAGTGGCTGTCCTCTCAGGGAGGCCATTCTGACCTTCTAGAAAAAGGCCACTATCAGCGGTGGTTCAGCTCAGCCATGTGGGGCAGGGCCACTGGCAGTGGCTGGAAAACCCACTCTCACTGGACCTGAGCCCAGGCTCTTGTCTCTCCTGGCCTGACACTGTCACCTGCAGGACGTGCACCGTGCTATCACCCCTCGTGAGGTCTTACGCGATTTAGGAACATTCCAGCCTGACTAAGTCCTGGGACAGTGGCTGGCAGGAAAGTCTCTAGAAAGGGGCTCACAGTGTAACAGGACTTCCCACCTGTGCCTATGGAGGACTCAAACACAAGTGGGAATTAAATGGAGAGCATAGATCCAGGGGCAAGGAAGTGGATGGCTGGGTGTCGTGCTCCACAGTCCAGCACAGAACTTGGGGATGCTGCTGCTTTCTCCCTCTTTTCATTGTTCTCCTTTAGCTTTTGCCCACCTGTCTCTTGTGTTATGAGAAGGAATATATTCCTGGCTGATCCCTCTTGCCATTCATGGGCATTTGTCTTTTATTTTTAATGTTCAATATTTAGAACTTAAAGCTCTCTCTACAATTGTGGGCGTCAAGCCTGGGAAATGGGTGATTCATTCCATCAGTCAGAACCTGAAAGGCCCCTCAGCTGGCTGTGCTCCCTCGCTCTCTGAGGCAGGCCATGATGGAGTGACATAAATACAGGGGACGCAGAGTGAGCCAGGCCAGCAGCTCTGCAGAGGGAGAAAGGGCAGACCGTCTCCCCCGGATGATTTACAGCTCGGAGACCTGGGCTGTGAGCCGGGTAATAGATGGGGACCGGTGGTAGAAAATGCCAAGCCCAGGACAGGCAGGTCACGCAGCTCAGCGTCAGAACAATAGATGGCTAATTCATTTAACAGATTGGATACCCAGGGACCACAAATGACAGCTTAAAAGACCAAGAAATGCCTGGCGGGTCCAGGGGGAAAACGCGAGGTGGCAAGAAGAAACGACCCCCTCTTCAGGGCTCGGGGAGGCTGATCTGCATTCATGAAAAGATAGGCACAAATTAGCTAATGGGGAGAGGGACCAAGCCTTGTGGAATTTGCTAGAGTGAAACACCTTCTGATCAACAGTGCTGTGTTGACTGCTGTTAAATGCATGAAAACCACCCTAGCCCTTGGTGGCTTTCAGCCTGGTTTCTGGGACCCTGAATATCTAGATGAGTTCCATTGGGTACAGTGTGTTTCTTCAGGAATTTTTCACTCATGCAGCAATGTTCCTGAGCTCCTCAAGCCAGTATCAAGACGGAACTGGTAAATTAGTGGTCATCTTTGTGATTCTCAGACATGAACTTTTAAGAAGCCTGAAATATTTACAATAGTTGAGATAGCTTTACTTGATGAATTGATTTTTCTTTTCAGTGATCTTTTTAAATATATATTTTTTGGTTTTTAATTTGAGGCCACCTGTCCCTGGAAAGGTTGCCATGGCAGTACAAATGTCTCATTTTAATACCACCTTAAACTGTAAACGCTGACAAACGCATCACTTAATCTCACCGCTTCCACCAGATATTCCAGCCTCCACTCTCCAAGCACATGCTTCATCTTTCTGGCAAACTCCAGTAACCGTGCCTGGTCGGGTGTGCTGTTGGAAGATCACTGCTCTTGGGTCCTGCTACCTTCTGCTGCAGTTCCCTTTCCCCCTTTACCTGGGGTCCCAAGGCATGTTGGTGCAAGCCCCCTCTTGCCACTCTGAGTTCTCAGATAGAGATCTCAGTGCTCATGGAGGCACTGCTCCCTGGGAACATCTGTCTGCTGAGTGTCCACTGGTTCTGCAGTAGGAGCCCATCATGATCACTGACAGTACCTCCCTCCCACTGGGCAGAGCCTCCCTGGCCCAGATCACTTTCATCCGCAATGTGAGATGCATCAATCCAAAAGGCAAGAGGCGCACTCAGCCTGGGGGCTTCCAAGGTTCCTACCATCCTGTGGCTCCCTCCACCTTCCTCCGCAGCCTGGCTGACTCCAGGGTACGGTTTGGCTTCCTAGCTTCAGTGGCTGCTGGGTCACCAGCTCCACAAACACGGGTATTCCCATGGCATTCAGCTTCTGGGAGGCACTCGTGGGTGGATCAGCCCCTCCCCGGGACTCTAGTGGGTGCTGTGTTGCAGACAACACCTGCTGTCCCCAGTGTTGGCTTTTCTTCCCTGCCTAGATTCTAAATATCCACATGTCTCACAAATCAGTCCTGGGCCCTGAAATTCTAGACTCAGATAACATTTAACTTCTCAGGACTAATAGTCAGCACTGAGGTGTTCATAGCACTTCCTTCTTGAGAGTTTGCCATGGAATGGAACCTCAAATACCGCCAGTCTTGCCAATGAGTCCCTTTTCCAGGGAAAGCCGTTTCCTGTGGATCTCTAGGAAGGAGCCTCAAGGTCAACTCTGACTTCATGGAAGGAAGGCGGCCTTGATAGAGAACTTATTTGTTAGAGTATTTAATAAACCAGAGTTTCTTCAGAGCACCTCTGGGGAACCATATTTGTATGAGGATTAAATTTGATTTTCTTTATACTTATACAATTAAAATGATGCATTATTACTTCTCAGAAAATGATTAGCTGCAAAAAGACAGCAGAATAGTCAAGCATCACGTGACCACATTGGCTGCAGTTGAAGTGAGTGAGTCTGTAGGAGAGCCGCGTCAATGGTCTTAGTCTCCTTTAGCATCCCCGTGATCCTGCGATCTCAGCAGCTGTGTCTTTACTGTCAAACCAGATGGACCACCAAGGTCCTGGGCACCCCCATATTCAGCAATGACAAGAGAGCCAGAGAGCAAGACTGGGTATCCCAGTCAGACGTTCAGAACTAGCATCCTGCTGGGTGATGAGGAGCAGCATTTGGAGCTGATACACCCCTGGGAGTGTGCACATGAGCAAGAGGCACCTCCACTAGGAGGGCATATGAATCCATAGGACAGCAAGTTGATGCTCAGGAAGGATGAGTGGAGGAAAGGAATCAGGAGCACCCTGCCATTGCATTAAAATGCAACTAACCCATGAGTCCATCTGTCTTTAAAGGGAGACTCCAGAAGCAGCTGGAAGGCATGCCCTGCTGTCCTGGGTGGGGCCACCTTGCTGGGCACTCTCAGGTAGTGTTTGACTGCTGTTTCATTGAAAGACACAGCTTTCAGCATCTACTTGA
Source organism: Geosciurus inauris (assembly GCA_004024805.1). Taxonomy (NCBI): domain Eukaryota; kingdom Metazoa; phylum Chordata; class Mammalia; order Rodentia; family Sciuridae; genus Geosciurus; species Geosciurus inauris. The sequence goes on along the minus strand of PVHX01000210.1, from coordinate 92,137 downwards.
CACCCTGCCATTTGGCTTAGAGACTGCTGAACGGAGGGAGTCATTTTGATCTATTTTGGTAATTTAGGATTTTAACTATGAAACTACTACATGTATCTTATTTTTTTTAAAAAAACTAACTTGTTCAAATAGTAATCCATGAATAATTCTTGAGCTATTTCACTTTTTTATTTTCCTGGCCCATTGAACTTGACCCCACTATCCATAGGAAGTGTTATAAATTTTTAAAATTTCCTATGAGTTGGACATTTTAATGAACTACTCCCAGCAGTGCCCTGTCAGTGGCAAGTACATGGGGCAAGCAGGGAAAATTTATCTCACTGGTACAATATGTACCTCTGCTTTTCAGCAGGGCCTGGACTAATTTAACCCTGCAGTTTCCCAAATTAACAAGCCTTGTCTTCGAACCTGTCGACATGGGGCATTCTGTTCTGATATTATTTTACTGCTTGCTGCCTCCTCCCCTGGGACGCTCTTGATTTAATCCACCTGCAGCCTTGGTAACCAGGCTTGGCTCCCCTGACCTCGTGAGCCATGTTTCACGTTGCCTGCGGTAGCAGTGTTCCCAACTCACAAGGCATCCGGTCCTGCCGGTCATCCTGTCCTCGCCCCACTTTTAAAGAATGAAGAAGACACATCTGACCTGCAAATTGTTGGTCATGGACACCCTAATGTGCTAGCAGTCAGAGAAAGCAGTGTTTCTGCCCGTCGAGGCCTGAATTCTGATAGATCACTGCCGACGCGTGGCCCAGTGCTGGGTCACTCAGTCCCAGCCAGGCACAATGATTCCGTGGGAATAGGACACACTCTGGGTTCTAAATCAGCCCTGGTGTCATGTGTCTGCAGGCTCAGAAGAGCAGCTCCTTCTCTTTACACCCTGGAGTTTGGGGAGGTACAGTGCTTTCAGGTAAAAAAAAAGGGGGGGAGGGATGGGATAAAAACAAAGAATAGAAAGAAGCAAAGGAGAAAGAAAGGGGAAGAATTTACATACTGAGCAAGGGTCCAGGAACCAGCCTTGTGTCACGTGTCCGGTCCCCGCCTCATGCTCATATGCTTCTTATCAGATTTCACATTTAGTTCCCCTCCCCCACCTGACGCCACACAATGGTGCTGATAAAATGGAAGCAAATTTCTTCTATTAGTGACTGACAGCAATTTGAGTGAAATGAAGTTGTACCATGATATTGTTATATATACAAGGTGCAAATAACCTAGTTTGAATAATCACAGTCTGTGTCCTTTTAAATGATTTTTCTCCCCATTTAGAGGCAAGCCTTTGATGTGATAATATTAATTCCCTCCGCGCTGGAAGGAAGAGGAAAAAAAGCTCAGAGAAGCGGAAATTAAATGAGTAATGCGATGTCAGTCAATCTTTTAAGCCAAGGCCTTATTAACTGCTAATCATTTTGTCATTTTGTCGCTCAAAGTAATAAATTTGATAGGAAAGGACGGAATGTCTTGTGTTTACTTTTATTAGCTTTAAACAGAAACAGTTGTGGAGATATTACATTATCAAGCCGTGTGGCATTTAAGTGGTTTCTGCTAAGCACGTTCCCATTCTTCTTCCTCTGATAGCCATAATTTTGAATAATCTAGCTGTCTAAAAAAAAATTAAATTCCATCCAGACTTTGCCCTGAGTTCTATCCACGCGGTTTTGCTGGGATTATACCAGGCGACGGGTCCTGAGCGAGGTCATTTTGCTCCTGGGAGGGACCCGCAGCGCAGCTTGTAAGGATCCTCACGCACAACTGGTGTGTAAGGCCCCTGCAGAAGCCAGCACCCGGGGAAATGTGAAGTCCACATGGGAGTCCTGGTGGCAGTGTTGTGGCCGGGCTGTCAGAAGATCTTGTCTTCTCTGGTGCGAGGACACAGCGTGTGGTACGCCCGACTGGAGGCAGCATCTCCTGGATTCCACACTGTGCAAGAACTTGGATGGCCCTCGTGTCACAAACAAGCTGACACGGCCAAGTCTCCATCTCCGCTGACAAGGCCAGGGCCCAGTAGATGTGTGATGAGCTGGGGTCCCTGTCCAAGTCCACGAGCTGCAGCCAGGCCACCCCCTCCATGAGGTGACTCACAGAGGCTGAAGAGTACTCAAAGGTCAACTGCCTTCCAGAGACCCTCACCTGCCTCTGCACAGGGAACCAACAGCAGGAAAACACATTGAAGTATTTCCAGAGGAGGTTTTCAGAAACTTCTGTGAATGAAGGGAGTCTGGTTTGATATTTGAGTGGGGAAAAATGTCACTAGTTTTCATTATAAAGATGTGAGACATAATTGGAGTTTTCTTTTTTCTCATTCTCTAAGACATGAGATGAGTTGTGAGACATAATTGGAGTTTTCTTTTTCCTCATTCTCTAGAGAGCTCATTCAAAGGAGCAAGGCTGTTTTGGGTCGCTGTGCTCAGTCTTCTTGGGGAGGGGGCCGTTTTGTTGATTAGATGCTTCCAGTTTTCACTCTTCATTTTACAACCACCAGGAAAACTGTCATGGCAACAAATCTGAACAGCCACTGATAAAAACATTTCAGGAAAACATCTCACGCAGTATTGAAGTCTGGTCATTGTAGACCCCACAATTTCTCAGAAGGTGGAGGGGGAGGACATGCCCGGTGCTTCCCCTGAGCTGTTCCCGAGGATTTAATGATCACATAGATGGCACCCATCTCCAGGCACCAGCATGGTCCAAACCTCACAAGGCTTCAAACACTGATGGAAAGTTTCTGGTCACACTTATCCCAGAGGTCTCACTTCACGAGACAGCAAGACAAATTCACTGTAGTTTGTCGTTTCTCATGTTCTGCTACCCTTTGACATCTGAGTTTAATCCTCACACATATTACAAAATACCGAAGGACTTCATTTCAATCTTAGTGTGCACTTTCTTTTGCCACTTTTGGCTCTAAATATTAGAAGAAGGAAAAGCCACTCTCCCCTTCCTGAAGTTCACTGGCGTAACTGACAAATGGAGCTTCGAGCTTCAGTAGAGCCAGGCTGTATACCACGTGCTTTCCCTATTACCTCCCATGCTGTGTCTCTTCCCTTTACTTACTCAGCGCTTGCCCCAGGCTGACCCAGTGGTCAAATGTGTGGCAACATCTGTGGGGACTTTTTCATTAGATGACAAAATCACAAGTATAATTTATAAAAAGATGATTTATTCTTTACTGAGATAAACACTGTTAGCTGACATCACATCCTGCTCCAAAGCCCACAGTAAGTATAGGAGGCATGTCTTGGAAGTCCAAGCCTCAGAAAGTATTTGAGAAATGTCTGAAAGTGTCTCAAGCTCAGGAGGGCTCAGGACATGTGATTCTGCTGAATTGCAAGAGATTGTCCTGCAGCCCCAGCTGTAGGACATTCTGGGGATTTTCCATGTCACCCAGGCCATGAGCACCAAGTGCCATGCAGAGAAGAAATGAAGAACCCAAGTGAAGTGTCACACACTGTGGTGATGTTTTCCCAACTCTGTGCCTTTAGCTATCCAGCCTGGGACAATTGGGAACTGATTTTTGAAAATGCCCCTAGCCTCTGTTGTCCTGGGTTGGGGTTTTTAATTAGTGATTTAAAAGAATAAAGATAGGAAATAGACGTAAGTATTAGACCAAAACAACATAGTAGAATGGAATGGGATAGAACAGGGTAGGGAAGGGAAGGAAGAAGGAGTCAGGATAGAACATGGAAAGCTGGGAGGGAATATGAGCGCATCCTGCCAGGCCTTCCCAGCACCTGTGCAGAGATGAGTGCCCAGCTGCTACACTGCCCAGGAGTGAAGCCATGCAGCTTCCACAGATGCCACCTGAATCACCACCTGTGGGTGCTCCCCCACCTGTGGGCTGCCTTACAGGAGAAGCAGATTCTGTCTGGGTAGAAGCGTTCATCTCCAGGCTGCACAGGTGAAGACCATGGGAGAGATGAACATCTAGCTCATACTCGGTGTGCAGCCTCCACCTGGCTCCTCCCGTTCTCTCCAGTTTCTCTCCAAACCTACCAGAAGAGGCAGTGGCCAAATGCTGTGGTGGTCTGGCTAAGATATACCAAGGGTCAAACAGTGCCAACCCTAATTTCTGAACTTTGTTCTGCCCTGGGAGCAGCCCTGGAGGGCACTATCTGCTTCTAGGCAGAGCCTATACAAACCTCATCGTGGGAGGAAAGAGGAGAGTTCTTACAAAACATGTGCTTTAAAAAGAAAGATTCCGACTGAACCTTGCCGAACAGCCAGAGTCCGATCCACCTTATTCCTGGACATGGTGTCCCTCCTGGCTAATAAATGCTACTGCTGTCCGGGAGTCACAGGCTGCCCTGGACCTGGGAGCTAGGATGGAGGCACGCAGGCTTCCTGTCCTCACCTCATTCCCAGAAGCCAAGCAGCTTCCATAGGACCCACATTAGCCCCAGCTGCTTTTTGAGAACTGCATAGTCTCTCTGGCAGTGGAGTGGGGAAGAACTTTCACTGGAAATCTCTTACTCTCTGCACTGTTCATTGGCGGTTGGAAAATAATAGATTGATATTTAAATACACTCTCACCATAGCATTCAATTCGAGAAATATTTACATAATAACCTTAAAGATATAATTCAACTTGCTCTTCTCTTTCAGGAGGTGTTTAAAAGATATACAAAGAGTAGAAAATCATTTTAACATTTTCATAGATTCAAATTATATTATTTTTTTAAGAAAGGTTTTTTTAAGTGCATTGGAATTATACATGCTACTGGTGATGAATTTAACATATTCTTACATACATGAGATATAATTTGCTCCACATCAATACCCAGGACCCTACCATCCTTGACCTCCTTTCTCTACTCTCCTGGTCTTCTATTTGTTGACTGATTTTTTTTAATTGTGGCAAAATGAGGCAGAAAGGAGTTCCTATGGAATTCCTTGTTTTATTGAGGAGGTTGTGTGTGTGTGCTTGTGTGCAATCTTATTTTAAAATTATGATAAATCTACAGAATGTGGTAAATAAATTGAACATCCCTTTTAAAATGTTTGTCATGACCCCCTACCAAATGCAGGGTGCCCTCAGCGCCCATGCCCATGTCTCCTAACCTCAGCTTTAGTTTCTTTACTTGAAACCAGGGTGACCCACTACGGCGCCACACCCAGAGTTTGCCATGAAGGAATCCAACAGCAAAGAGCAAACCACTGCCACCGTGCCAGGGATGCTTGGACTTGCAGACCTGGGCACAAGCGTGCGCACCAGCAGAACTGAACCACTGGCAGAGGCCCAGCTGGCACCAGTCAAGGCCGAGCTGTTCTCAGGCCCTTGCAGCTCCACGGCATTTCCCCTGAGCACCAAATGCATGGCATGTACCTCTAGTGGCAAGGCGCCTGGGGTGACAGCTTCCAGTGATGTTGCACTGTCCCAAATAATGGGTTTGTCCCTGTTCCTGAAACCTCTGCCCCAGAGAGTTTTATGGAAAGATGGACAAAGTACATGCCGCTATACAAGGACACAATGAACTCCGCTCTGTGGCTGTACCTCTGTGAATCTGGGGTATATTCACAGAGTACTCCTTGAAAAAGGAAGCTTTGATTGCAAGGTCAGCCCTGATCAGCTGTCCTTATGGTGGTGGTCATACTGCCCATACAGCTACTGCAGAATGGATCCTGTCTGTTACTTGCTATGATGGTTGAGTCATCAAACTAATTACACGGCCTTATAGAAAGGAATCTGTGTTGAGTTTCCCTCATATTTATTTGGGTACTGATGGATGGGTGGATGGGTGGAAGGATGGATGGATGGAAAGACGGATAGATAATTGATCTGGGCAGTTCTAACAATGATTTGTGTTCCTGCCTCATAATTCTAGAGATAGAATCACAAACATCAACATCCCATTAAACACAAAATGACATCACTCTTGGGGTGCCTCTGTGTTCGTCACAGACTTGTCCTGAGCATGTCTGCGCTGCTTGAAGAAATCTCCCCAGGCAGGGTGACATTCCAAGGAGAAGCCCATTTTTCATTCCAGCAAAGCCCCGACCTGAGACACACCAAATGCAGCCTGTAACTACTGCTCCCCGTGCACACTCCCTGCTCCTCCAGGCTGTCACAGTCTCTCTAGCCATACTTTTAGGACTCAAGTGGCCCAAAATGAATTTTCATCCAATTAACCCATTTCAAATTAGATATTTAAAAGAAGATATCATGAGGAAAAGTATCACCCAATGGAAACACCAATCACATATATACCTTGATTAATGCAAGTTACAAAATGCGCGAGGGGTTATGTATTTTCCCTGACAGCCATTATCCATTCTCAAAATGTTTGCAAAACAGAAACTGCAATTTGCATTTAAATGATAAGTTTCTTAGGAAGAGCTTGACATGATGTGGGTACACTTATTTATACACGCACATAAATTATTGCTATTAATACTCTCCTACTATAAGTGTAAATACATTTTCTTCATGGAATGTGCTGATCGCAATTATTACCCTCATTCACATTTCAAATGGTGGGGTTCGTGGCTCCAAGGAATGAAATAATTTGCTGAGATCCACATTCTCTTTCCTGGGCAGAACTGGAAACCAGAACAGGGCTCCTATGTGCTCTGCCATCTGAAGATGCACCTGAGTCAGAGAGTTTAGCTGCTGCAGACTTCAAAGAAATACTGACATACGCTCTTCCTCATCTGCTTGAACATGGCAAGTCTGAAACTCCCTTCCTTTCTGTGCACTGAGACCTAGCAATGGATTGTTCTAAGGTTCAACAAGCTTTTATTTCTTCGGCTGATTTTACCTCTTTTGGGATATCGTTTTAGTCAATTTTGCATGCTCTGACAAGAAGGCTTGACCAGAACAATTTAGAGGAGGAAAGGTTTATTTTGGCTCTTGGTTTCAGAAGTCTCAGTTCATAGATGACCAACTCCATTGTTCTGGGCCCAAGGTGAGAAAAAAACATCACTGTGGAAGGGTGCAGAGGAGGAAAGCAGCTCTGGACATAGCAATCAGGAAGTCCAGAGAGAGCTTGGCTCACCAGGGACCAAATATCACCCCCAGATGTGCCCGCAGAGACCCACCTCCTCCATCCACACTCTATTTGCCTGCAGTTACTGCCCAGGTAATCCGGCACAATGGATTAATCCACTGGTTAGGTTACAACTCTCATAACCATCATCTCACTTCTGAAAATTCTAGCATTGACTCACACGTGAGCTTTGGGGGGACACCTCACTCTAAATCATAACAGATGCTTATGAATGCTGCCTTCCGAAAACCACATAAATGATGCTCGGCAGCCAACAACATCCAGCCCTGAACCATCATTTCTAAACCTAAACTCTAGCCCTGCAGGAGCAGTTACTACCCAGAGCTGTCCTTGGCAAGCTGTTCTAGCCCCAACACCCTCTGCTCCTTGTCCCCTACCTCACTCTCCACCCTGGAGGTTGTGGGCTGTGGGTCTGTGAGCTGGGCACCAGCTCCCTGAAGGCTCCTGCAGGCTGGTAAAGAAGGGAAAGCGACATCACTCTTGGGTGCCTCCACAGTGCTTGGAGCCACTTCATTAAGCCCTAACTGCACTGCGAGCTGGTGGGGAGACAGAGGTGTGGCGGAGGAGCTGCGGCGCTGCTGCGTTACGAGCTCCAGGCGCCATGATTTATTGGCGTAATATCGCATGGGGAACCATCAGGGAGGCATGGCATATTTATCAAACGCGTCTTCCTGGCTCACTCCGGAGCCTAACGAATCTGAATTTATATATTCACAGCAGAACTTTGTTAACCATGCATTCATTCAAATGTCATTGTAGAGACAGTGTGACTTTCCATAATGAGAAGCGATCCTGTAATCAGAAGACTCGAGGTGACCAAAGCATTCCAAACAAGCCCTCCTGTTCAAGTGTTCAAACTCCCTGGGCTGCTGCATGTTGGAGGAGAGAAGTGGCCCCTAGGTTCCATCCCAGAGTCCCCTGGAATGGGGACTGAAATGGAATGGAATCCCCACAGCACGATTCAGAAGAGAGAAGCAGGGAGCCTCCACCAGGCTTCGATTCTGCTGATCTTTGAATTAACAGTGAAATCTATAAAAGATGCTACACTCCTGAACCCAATGCCATTCTCCTTTAATTTTCTAAGGAAGAAGAGAAGGAAGTAGTCTGGAATGCAGCTTCAGTGGCCATTGCCTCCTGACCATGTCATGGACGGTCACCCTTATGAGATTTTTTTGCCCTGATTTTGAGTCAGGGCAAAAAGGCTTGGACATAACTGGTGATAAAATACCTAATTGCACACACTTGGTGCTAATGTTGCCTTTATAAATCCTAAATAACTGTGGCACATCCTTCCCCCAAGTCCCTAAGATTTAATTTATAATCAGAACTTTATTCTTAGTTACATCTTCCGAGTGACTTTGATGATGCTACAAACTCTTAAAAAATTTTTTCTGGGCTGGGAGTGTAGTTCAGTGGTGCAGCCCATGCCTACAATATGTGATGCTCTGGGTTCGCTCCCAGCACCTCAAAAACTTATGTATAAATAGACATTTTAAAAAATGTATGTTTAACATATATTTATATTTAACAGAGTGCACTTACATATTTAACAAAATGTACATATATATATAATTTTTTCCTGAATCCTTGCTTTACTGGGGGAATGTCCATTTCCCTTGCCCAAACACTAGTGGTAACTTGCAGTGGCAGATTTTCTCTTTCTCCTGCACTTGGCAAGTGTGTACGTGGACCTGGATGCCCACCTATTGGTCTTGTGCAGCTTGAGGCTGTGATCTTGCTGAGATGGTGATGTCTGTGACTTCATTAGACACCTATGGGAACACAAGGGGGACAGAGCACCTGCTGAGCTGCGAGTCACCACCCCCCTGAGCATGATGAGGAAGAGCATGTTTTCCCACTGCAGGAGCAGAAGGGCAGCCTCCTCCCACACAGCGCCTGCCTCTCCTGGTGGTACTCAGCCACGGGAGCCACTGTGGTGCATTTCCAGGGCAGCACATGTGGTTGGAGGGGAGCGGGTTTCCCATAGTGTACATAGGGCACAGGTTTGAATATTGATCTGAGAAGGTCCCTTAGGTCTCCACGGAACACTACTGACATCACAGATTGATGTCTCTCTAAACCACGTCTCAGGGCAGCCACCAGGGATCTGGCTATCGACTTGCCCTGTGTGAGCAGTTGTCCAGGGACAGAGCAGGCGTTCTGTCTTCAGCACCCCTCCTCGGTCTGCCCCCTCAAGTTTGGTTACCCTGTGGTGCGTTAGAGACCCTCTTCTCTAAGATGAGAGGACCGCTGTCCTGTCACGCACAGAGGCAAGGCTGAGCAGGCTTGTGCAGGAAGGGCAAAGCCCCCTCCCACGCTCATTTTGGCTGGTTAAGGACATCATCGCATAATGATGCCAAGAATGAAATTGATTTTTTGAGTTATATTGTAGACCCCAAGTGTTTTTTGGCTACTTTGATAGATGAGAAGCTTCAGAGAAATGGCAAAGTTTTAAAAGGAGAGAGAGAGGATCTCAGTCACTGACCAGCAACTGGAAGATAACTGTAATTTGCCAGAGTCCCTGCTGCACAACTAGGAGACCAGTATCCTGCCTCTCTAGGAATAAGCGTCAGACAGCGTCTGAGGGACAGCTCCCAGTGCAGGGATGCAGTAGGCCCTGCTCACCACCTTCCCGACACGGCCTGCGCTCCATCAGTACATTGGAAACATAATTTGTAGCAGCAGTTGTTTCTTTAATTAAGAGTTTCTCTGATCTTTCCCATTGATTCACGCCATTAGCTTATTGACTGGTTTGCTTGTGCTGAGAAGGTAGGTTTGGCTGTAACTCATAGATCTTAATTTAGGGGTGCTTAGTAGTAAATGCATTGGAACCCCTAGAAAACTAATGCACTGGTTTTTCAGATGTTCACAGGGGGCCACGGTGAGTAACGAATGTGTACAATCCCACACAGCCTGAGCTGACCAGAGCACAGAGCAGAGCATGCAGCAGACGAAGCTGTGGACAAGCAAGGTAACACTCCCGCACTGCCTGACATGCACTTGTTGGATACAACAGACCTTTGCCTGAAATAAAGCCCAAGTAGTTTCAGTTCACTTATGGAGATTATGTAAAAATTTGGTCACACCCAAGCAGAATGAATACATAGTCAAATAATCGCCTGATGAGGAAACTTTCTTTAAGGAAAAAAGTGTACCTGCAGTGTACCTCAGAGAAGGAGCGGAGCACATGCTCTCCACAACATCCACGTGGGAAGGATGCAGTTAAAAGCCAAAGCCTTCTGTGGAAGGAACCTCTGCACAAATGCAGTGATAGGAAATATCTTCACTGTCCAAGGGCTCAAGGGTCCTCTGTGATCTTTACAAAGCCCCCAGTGGATAATGGGGGAACCAAAGAGAATATAAGTTTTTCAAAAGAGAAAGTGAAAACTAGCCTAAAAATCATTCAGCTGCACTAGCAGTGAACTAAATCAAAATAAAAATAGAATGTCTTTAAGTATATTGAATGAATAAATCACTAGCATCATAATACGTGATACAATATTGAGAGGCCAAATACGCTATTAGAATGTTAGTATAAATAATGTAAGTTGTTCAACGTTTCATAAAATCAGTGGAGCAATGTATACAAAAACCTACACACACTCATGTTCTCTGATAAATAATTCTGCTTATAGAAATATACTAACCAGGAATAATCTAGAAAAGATATTGATTCAAAGATTTCATTGTAGAATTATTTCAATAGAAAATTTGTAAACATTATGAGCACAAACAGTTAAGGGATAGTTACATAAACACAGTACAGTTGAAATCATGACCATTGAAAGGATACTTCAAAGAGATTCTTGTAACAGCAGAGGCTAGTAAAAAACTAGGGTGACTTACACAGTAAGAACCATGCTGGAAAAGAATTTTTCACAATGAAAATACATAATTTTTGAATGTAGAAACATTTTTAAAAATCTGATAATGAGGCATTTATTATGAAAAAGCAGTTTCAGATAAATTTAAAGATAAAAAATAATTTTCTGTTGAAATCCCCTATCTTTTGCAAATATGATTGTAGTTGATTCCCTCATCTAGGGACTGTGTTAGTGTCAATAATTTTATTGGCATCTCCAAATTTTATTTGGAGTTAATAGAATTGCATGAGCAAGATAAAGGAAACAGTGAATTAACCATCACTGAGAGTTCATTAGGCACCAGGCAGCTTGGGAAACTCTTTAATTGTTGCATCTAAACCAATCCTCATGACAGCCTTAGAGGAAGGTTCTGTCTTCTGCAGCCCAAATGCCTCAGCAGGAAGGTGGAGGTGACTTAGATGAACAAGCAGGTCCACTCAGGCCCCCAGCCCACGCCCACTGCATACCGCTTCCCTCTGAGCAGCACTCTCCCCAAGTCCATGTTCTCCATGCGCCTGCTGCTCTCACTCAGGATTCCACCCTTCATAGCTCAGTCCCACCCCCCACTGCTGCTGGCTGGAGGGCTGCCTGGCGCTAGGTGGGTGGTGGTGTGGCCATCTTCTCCGATTCCATAAGTCCCCATCAGTGCTCACATCGAAATTCAAATTCTCAAGCTATATTTCTGTTTCATCTTTAGTTTCATTCTATGTACACAACATTAGCTAATGAACTATGAACTTCTCCAGACAGGTCTTATTTTGCCAAGAGTTCTCCTTTCTCTGCATGTTTCTGTCTTCTGGTGACGTTCTCTGTCGTCCCCCTCCTGGACTCTCTCTTTAGCTCCTACAGAGTCACAGGCGCAGAACCTTCCACTGCTTGGTGCTCAGCCTGAACATCAGAGAATAGGGTTGACAATTCTGCCTACAGCAGACGTCCTGCAAATCCAGTGAATTTGTCTGAAACCACAGACAAATCCTTCAATCTTTAGCCAGGAGCTGCTTTTATAGCCAGCACTGAGGCAGCCTCTCCTACCATGGTTTGCTGTGTGTGGTGCTGAGGTTGGCTGTGCATCAAGTTCTCTGTGAAGGATCAGCTCTCCGTGATGTGTGTGGTCTGGAACTCAGATCTGTGTTAATGAGGGAGACCAGATCCGCAGCTTTCCCAGACGACTGCCCAAGATTATTATTCTCCTTTTTCATAATCAAAGCAGCATCACAGACAGCAGGCCAGTTTTAAAAAGAGATAAAATGGCTTAAAGGAAAAGTCAGAACAGAGCAAAGTAACAATGAAAGTGGGTCCACAAGCCACCACAACAAAGAACTGGTGGCTGCAGACTGTGTTAACAGCTTACCAGTCATCCATCTCCATGCCAGGGGACGTGTCCCTTGAGGGACTAGAGTAGGTCACTCCTTCGGAGATACGCTGAGCCCTGCTCGGTCATCCATTCAATCAGGTGATTCCCGTAGACGAAGGATCTTATTACGTCAAGATTAGAACTCATCAGACTTTAAATTCTGATTTATTAAATAAGTTCTAAAAATTTTCAACTTTTACTATGCAGTAAACTTTCTATTTACTCTTTAGGAAGAGTTATTAGAGTTGTAAGGGTTTAGTTAAATATCTAGACTAGTAATTTGAAAATCTGTCTTTGAAAAGCATGGTTGATAAACTAAGAGATGAATATTTGGAAATTTGACCTACAAGTTATTTCAGTCCAAATTGAAAAGCAATCTGAATTTGTACAATTTTGTGATGGGGACGTTAAAATGGCACCTTTCAAGACCTTTATAACCTTTTATATACAGAAAATCTTCCATAGACAACAGGAAGACCACAAGTTAGAGCAAACATTGCTGAACTTCTCATGGGTCAGGGGTCCCAACAGCAACCTGCATATGGATGTCAACCTGAATAACAGAGTGAGATTCTGCTAAGAATCACTCAGTTCATTCTGGAGCAGCACTGCAGAGGTCATACACATGCCATACCCGGGGAGCACTTAAAGGCAAACTGGGGTGGATCATACAAGGTATTTCAATAAAGTAATCTTTGGCTGCAAGGATCAATAACAAGGACAGCACTGTCCAGCGTCAAGCACACAGCTATTGGGTGGATGCCTTTGCAGCAGTATTTTCCATATGAGCACAGTGGTCCCGTGGCTCTGGCAGAGTCTTTGTGAGAGTTCTTGTTATCAAGCACAGGAGCATGAGACCCCCTCTTTCTCAATGTCCCTATTTATCTTTTGTAGAGCTATCACAAGAAGTTCCATTTGGACTCTGGCCACTCCCACGGGTGATGACTAATCTGCAGCATCTTCTCATGGAACAAACATTGTCATCCAGTTTAAGTGAGGCCACGGACTCAGCAGACACCAGGAAACCCTGGAGCACACAGCCCCTTCAGGGCCTCCTGCCTGTCCTCTCGATGGAGGTTGCTTCGGGCTGGCTTTATGGTGGGAGCAGTGTCACACAGGTACACCCAGTATTGTGTATACTTGTTTATTTTATACACCGTTAAAAATTTCCCACAAAATTACACTACATCTGCAGGAGCACTTCACTTCTGAAGAGTTTGGAGCACATTTACTCAAGTATGGACTGTGTAGGAGACTTTGGTCTGGAAGCTCCACTGGTCAGAGCATCAGCAGCAAGGCTGGGGGGCTGCTCAACGTGGCAGAACAGGTGCGGAAGCAGAAAAGCAAGTAGAATAGCCTCAGTGCATGTTGAGTCTTTTGAAAACTATTTTCAAGGCTATTAAGCCTTAAAATAGCATTAAATGCCACAAATGGCATGGTTTTAATTAGAATATATTAGCAGTAGATTAAAACAATCACTCAATTTTATGACATTAATTCACTATCCAATAGTAATAGCTTCAATTTAAAAATCTGTTAAATATTTCAGCATTTTGTAGAGAAAATAGTTAATTGTGGCATGAGCAGCCCTCCTGGTTTGCCCCAGACTTGACTGGGTCAGCACTTAGTGTCCCACCTCTGAGCACACTGGGAGGCAAGGTCACCGTGGGCATCTGTGTGATGATTTTGAAAGGCAGGACGAGGGGAGAATCCTTATAATAGAGCGTGTTGCGGTGTGCTGAGGCTGTAAGACTCCAGACGATGTGGGTTTTGATCTGAATATTAAAAGAAAATTAGGCAGAGGGAAGATGAGCAATGAGCTCTGGCAGAAGAGGAAACCAGCAAGGAGAGGACCAGGAGCTGGTGTGCTGCGGGGGGTGGGGGGAAGCACTAGGCCTCCAGTGCTGGGCCGGGGAAGGAGCGGGCACGGTGATGGACAGCTGTCACGTCCAGGTCTGGGGAGCTCTGCAGGCACAGAGGGGGCTGTGCGCCCTAAGAGGCATCATCAAGAGGCTTCAGCACCTTTGTTTTTTCTTTTTTTTTTTTTGTAGAAATAAGAGTAAGTTTGCTTTATTAATTGAGTGTTATTAATCAAGATAGGAACCCAGGAAGAGCAGTGTGATTTCACAAGGAGGACCATGAAGTTTGTTTCCAATGGAAAATTAGGGGTTTGCTCTTCATCCAGGTAGAGATGCTCAGCAGACAAACAGGAAGAAATAGAATCCAGGTGTGTGGATCTCAGATAACTACTAAGAAGTAAACCAAGTGGTTGCATCAAAGAGTCCACAAAAATGTAGCTCTAGAGTGAAGTCTTAGAAAGTTGAGGACAGCCTGTACAAAGGCATAAAAAGAACCCCTCAGGGGGCTGGTAGAAGAAGCCATCAGCCAGGCAGCAAGATCACTGAGAAAGAAGACTTAGGTGTGGCTGCAGATAGACATTACAGACTTTTTAAAAGATTTTTTAAAAGAACAGCCTTCTGAACTCTATAAACATGGTGACTGATGTCTAGCCGTCTGTTTCTAACCCTGCTGCTCTGGCTGCAGTGAGGCAGTAAAGGGTGTCAAGGAGACTACCCCCACACTTACTCTTTTGCTGAGTGACCCTAAATCTCTGTCCTATTACCCCATAAGTAAATAAATATCGGGACCAGCACTGATGGGCCGGAAGGAAGAAAGAGGAGTGAACTGTTTAACCCTCAGTGTCTACAGCTCAGGATTTTCCTTGGTGGGGTTGCATTAAGCACAGGCTTATAAAGGATGCTTCCAGCACACAGAACAGAGCTATGCAGAGGCAGCAGCAGGCACAGCATGGCAGTGCTCCAGACAAGGGTGAGAAGCAGCACCTAAAAGGTAGAAGAGAAACAGGGGAGGGTTAGGGGTGAGGTGTGCAGGCTCTGGCTATGGAAATGTACAGACAGTGAGTTTTCTCTGGTGAGCAAAATCCCAGAAAATAATAAGCATCTTGTTTCCCACAGCTGGAACATTCTGTAGTTTTTCTCAGGAACTATTTACATAACTAATACATGCTTGTCCAGAACACATATCTAATCATAAGCAAGAACATCTTACATTATAATCTACTGTATTCTTCTTAACTATACAATAAATGATAATGCACTAATGATGCCAGTGACCTAATGTAAACCTGTGGTTATAAATAAAGCTGGCGGCTTAGAGGGCAGCCCTTTTCCTCTGCATCTTGCTTCTCTCTCCCTTTTGTTTCGTTATAATGAGATGCCGAGGCCCTCTGTGCAGATCAAGGGCACAGGCTATGGAAGTATATCATGGCCTGGAGGAAAGGTCAGTGCAGGTGGGGATTGGGGCAGGGGGCAGGCCTGGCAAGTCTCCCCTGCCACAGACGCCAGCAAGTACAGGCAGAGCCCTGGGGCTTGAGTCACCCCTGCCAGCATAGTTAGAGCAGCATGCTGGGCGGAGAGGCAAACTCTATGAACAAAAGGGAATTTGGAGTGTTCATTGTGCTCAGTGTGGTCTACACTGGGGGCCAGAAGGCCCTTCTACGTCTTCATGCTAAAGAAGAAGAATGGATTTTAGGAGGAGGCGATGAAAGGTGAGATATGGACTGATCTTTATCCACAAGTGATGGAGAAACATGCGATTCAGGCAGCTCAGTCTTAGATGAGAGCGGGGAGCTGAGAAGTGGTGAAACAGTGGGAGAGGGTCAGCCACACCTCTGCACACGCAGGAGTTTGAAAAATGACCGGCCCTGAAAAATTACAGCCATGACTGTTTTTGAAGTGTAATTTGATTTTCTTCCTGCTCATGGCATGATGCCTCTAAAGGAGGTAGCCCTCAAATTTTGTTTTTTCCAACAGAATTCTGTACATCTCCCTTAATTTTACAAGTTAATGAACAAGAGAACCCCCCAAAGGTGTAAGAAATTTATATAAAATACTTGCTAAATGAGTACTGAATTTTATTTTGTTGTCAAACTTGTTAAAGCTTTCTAAGATGGCTTGATGGTACATGGATATTTGATTAGTAGGTACAAAATAAGTGGCAACATTTAATATGATTCTCTACCTTTTATTTAGTGCATCCCTTCCCTTCCGTATGGGCTGTTCTACAGACCTCGGGTACTGGGACATTTTACCAAGCCAGAAGCAAATCAACAGAATCTAAATCGGGTTT
The DNA here is from genome assembly GCA_004024805.1 of Geosciurus inauris. Taxonomy (NCBI): domain Eukaryota; kingdom Metazoa; phylum Chordata; class Mammalia; order Rodentia; family Sciuridae; genus Geosciurus; species Geosciurus inauris. Next base: position 75,770 of record PVHX01000210.1, on the reverse strand, counting down.
AGATTGTGGTTTATTCTTTGCTAACTGGGGTAATCTTGGGTAGGGATTATATTCTACAGACTGTGCCAACCTTTCAAAAGCTAGACTTGAACATTTCTAATCCTTCTCCAGGAATGTGTAAATGGGTTCAACTGTATCTTGCATACTCTATAATTGTGAGCTCGTTCCCTTAATCTCTTGAGGTATGGGTAATTAATACACATACCTTGAGTGATTTGACTAGATTGTTTTACAGATTATGAAAGCTAAAGCTGAACTTTTGAAGCTTGAAGATGAAAATGACCATGAAGACTTAATTTTTCTTAAAATGTATCAAAACATTTTGAAATCAAGATTTATGAAAACTCAGCCCTGAGTGATTCTAGCTGGTTTGCCCTTTGCAAATGGAGATGTCCTCTCTCAAGATAAAAGCTTCAGATGGCTGGAAAGTCAAGTGCTTGAGGCTCCTTGGACTGCTAAGAGCTCTTACAAATAAACATTTAGCAAGCTCACTCTAAATGAATTAAAAACACATGGTCAAATTGTCCTTAAGATACAAAGGACTTATTTTTAAAGGATAATATATTCAACAAAATGCATTTTAAATTTGACAGATTCCTCTCAACACTGGAACATGCATGAGATTTTGAAGTATTTGAGCCAGAATTTGTTTTTCAGACTCAACACCCAAAGCTTCAGAAAACAAAGGCATGCATTGGTGATGATCCTGAGATAGAGGAAGACTCCTGAGAGAACGTGCCTCAGAACTTCCCCGGGGGCTGTCCACACTGGGTGCTTACATGTAACAAACTGCTCAGACTTTAGGAGAAGAAAATGTAAAGGCGGTGACTCTCATCCCACATGTAACTTTTAAAAGTAATTTACTATATTATGGAATATATTTTCCTAAGAAGTGAAATAGTTTGTAACATTAATCAAGATGATTGCCAAGGCTTAAATCTTGTCCAAAAACAATGAACAAACCATTAGGAGATTAGAAAGAGGAAAAAGATCTTCAGGAGCTTTAAAAAGAAATGTTAGAGACAGGTGCGCTTCTAGCCAAAGCTCAGGATGCGAGAGAGCCACTCGGCCCCTGTGGGTGGCTTCTTTCCCCAGGTCCTCTTTCTCTCCTGTCTCCAGCACTGTTCTCAGTAGAGTGTATTCATCCTAAGCATCCCTCACCAACACGGCGAAGCTCCTGACCAACACAGAGGAAGAGAAAAGCTCGGTGACTTGTGAATTTTTAATGAAATTACTGCAAAGCGAATTTCAATTACCGCATCCAGCTCTAATGATCACTTAGTATAGTCCAGCTTTATTGGCTTGCCCCACCCCCTGCATAAGCTTCTTAATTCTAATAATTTGACATAATAGGATAGGTTTCATGTGTCTTCATTAATGAGATATAGTTAGTGATTTATTTTATTCATAGACAAGAATACATTAGCAGATTGGCTCTGTTAGCAAACAAATTCACGTGCCATTCCTTCTCTGGAAAGTCTAGAAACACCATTTTGTCCTCATCTGTCCCTCTAGAAGGAGGGACACAGAGAGCGGTGTATGGAGTTCTCCTTTACACAACAGAAAAGGGAAGGAACAGTGTCTCTCTTCCGGTGTGAATGGCCACCCATGAGTGATGCAGAAACCATGGAAAAAGAGGAAGAACTTCAGTGGTTGAAATTGTTCATGATCATTAGTCACATTTTTAAAATGCTGTCTAACCTGGTGTGCTCCTTCGCAGCAGTGTCTAAGCTGTGTGTGCAAGTGTGTGGGTGTGTGGGTGCCCGAGTGCTGGTGGGTCCGAGCGTGGATCATGGTGCAACTCTGCACCCCCACACAGGGGCACTCAGGCGTGATTGAGCACACTCGAGCATCTACGCGTGGTAACAATGTTACAACAAAGCCACCAGATCCCAAACGAAGCCTCACGGTAGCATTTCTCACCCCCAAAGCTGCAGTACCAAGAGCGGAAGCTCGTCCTCAACATGGCCTTCTCCGCCACTCCTTCTGGGGGTTTTCTTTCCTGGTGAGCTTCTCAGTAGCACTGCGTTCTCCTCCCGTGTGTGCCAGTTCACGTCCTGTCCCACCTCAGCAGTGTGAGCGGTGTTCCGGGAGCGCCCTAGACAGTAGTAGGCGGCACGCAGTGGGACCTGGTGAAAAGTGCTCCAGGGCAAGGCTGGCCCGGATCTGCCAGCCGCTTGCCCAGGATGCTCTGTGGGGATGGCATGCGTAGGGCCTGACTTCTGGATACAAATTATCCTTCTGGAAACAGGTGACTTCTGTAAGTACACTTTTTTTCTCCTTAAAATGATTAAAATCTACATGCCATTTGAATTGCTTTACTGTGATTCAAAGGTCATGTAATAAAATTTAAGAAATGGATTCAGTTCCCGAGATGTTTAAACTGCATGATTGACAGTGTCTACATTTGAATGGCATCACTTTGTGGATCTGGAGGTGAGGAGACACGGGCTTCAAGTCTAAGTTCTCCAATGACAGAAGGGCGTACTTCTCAGAACCATGACCTATCAAGGACATATTTGAAAAAAAGCCATGAAAATATAAAAGTGGAGTGATGGGGATAACTCAGTCTCGTTATAACAGAGAAACGCAGAAAGTAGAGTGGGGAGAGGGGGAGGACCACGGTGAGGGTGTCCTACCCTCCTAAGCTTAGGTGCCACGAAGTCAGAAGACGCTGCTTATCCACGTGTCGACAGAAAGAAGCAATTAACCTGTAGGCATCCTGAGGTGACTCATTGGGATTTTACCTTTGAAATCATTTAGGACCAAAATGGAAGGAAGGAAGGAAGAAAGGAAGGAAGGAAGGAAGGAAGGAAGGAAGGAAGGAAGGAAGGAAAGAAGGAAAGAAAACTACACTATGAAAGAAAGTAATGACTCATATTATCTGCTGCTAAAATAAATAAAAATGAAATTCACATTAAAAATTAATGAAACTCAACTAAAAGCTGCTTATAAACTACAACCCTAAAACTAAAAGACATAGAAGAGTTACAGTAACAGTTAACCAGTATATTAGCCAATACAGAGTCAATGTCAATGCCAGATAAGGTAGAATTCTAAATAAAAAAACAAACCTAACTGGTACAATAACAATAACTCATAATGATAAACACACATATAAAATGATGATCACGTCTCAATGAGTTTCTACGAAAATGGTAATAGAAAGGCACAGAGAAAAACAACTTGAAATATAAGAAGACTACAGTTTTATGTTAATTATTTTATGCTTTTAAGAAATTGATAACATGACCAAATAAATACATAGCAGTAGATTAGAGGAAGAATAGGAAAGTAATTAAATTCATTTATTTAGTTGAGGTGAAACTTGCATAAAGTAAAGCAGAGCTGGCAAGTATATAGTAATTGGGCTTTCCAAATTCCAGGGTGCGCCAACCCACAGCCCAGTCCAGAGCTAGACCATTTCCAAATGCCAGAGTGCATTAACCCACAGCCCAGTCCAGAGCTAGACCATTTCCAAATGCCAGGGTGCGCCAACTCACAGCCCAGTCCAGAGCTAGACCATTTCCATAGCCCCAAAAGTTTCATGCTCTCCCAACATTTAGGGAACCAATTTTCTGATTTCTTTTAAGGTGCATTTGTCTTTGTATGCTCTTTGACTTCATATGAATAGAACATCCAGCATGTACTATTTTATATCATCTTATTTCTCTCAGTGTAAAGTTTCTGAAGTTCGTCCACCCTGAAGTGTCATAAGTTCATTCTTTCTTTACTAAACAGTCTCCTGCTGCACAAATATACCAGCATCCGTGTGTCCATTCTCTTCTTGATGTTCGTTTGAGTTGTTCCTAGTACTTGACTATTTTATATAAAGTCAACGTATGATTCTTGAACAAGTTTTTTAGTGAACATGTGTTCTTTTATTTCTCCTGGGGAAACATACATGAGGCATTGCTGCACCACAAGGAGTTGTAAGCTTGACTTCATTAGCAAGGGTCAGAAAATACTCCAAGGCCATTGGAATGTCCCGGAGTCCTGTCAACAGTGGATAATATCACACGTAACCTTTACATTTATGTCTGGTTTCACTGACTTTATGACCAGTTCATATATCTTCTTCATTAAGAGAATGTTCACATCATTTGCTGGCTATGGACTGTTTAAATTTACCTAGAAATTACCTTAATCTAATATCTATATGTGAACACCTCCTCCTGCTCTGTGGATGGCCATTTTGATGAGTGTGATTTTTAAGATACGATGAAGTCCAATTTATGGATTTATTTCTACCTTATGGTTAATTTTTGTATTTCATTTAAAAAAAAATAATGTTCCTAAACTCAGGTCATGATCTTACTTGCTTTTCTAAAATCCTTTTAGTTTTTTGGTTTTTTACTCAAGTTTTTACCCATCTCAAACTAATTTTTGTATGTTTTGTTAGATAGGGATATAGTCATTCTTTGAACATATATTTTCTTTGTTTTCCCATGTGTTCAACCAGGAAATATAGACATTTAGATTGTACATTTGGGCCTCTGATTTAACATTCTGCCCATGCAGATCAGGAATGTTCAGTAGAAAGGATGGGACCTGCAGATTGATATTTTGTTTTAAGGCTTTATGAATCTGTGGTAAGAACTAACGTGTGTATGTGTGTATGGTTGTGTTTGATACATACTTCATCCATCACTGTTTCTTGTAGAAAACTATTCTTTCCACATTGAAATATATTAACCATTTTCCAAAAAACAATCTGCCACATGTGTATATGTTGATTCTGAACTAGATTCCCTTTTCCAATAACTTAAACCTCTATTCTTACCTAACAACAAGAAGACTTAATTATAATGATTTTATACTTGGTTAAGAAATCAAATATTTAAGTCCAAAAATTGTGTTCTTAAATTTTAATAATTTTAATGTTATAGATCATTTGAATTTGTATTGAAATTTTTCAAATCAGTTAATCAAATGTGCACAAAACTTGCTGAGATTTTCATTGGAACTATCTTCGTGTGATTAGCACATTTTGGGAAGCAATGACAATCATAATTTTTGAGTTCTCTGTCATATGAACATGGTATAATTTTCCATTTATTTGTATTTTCTTAAATTTCTCTGAGCATTATTACTTAATTTCTTGTATGCAGACCTTGGAGTTAATTTTATACATTTGCATATAAAGCTATCATATTTTGTAACTAATCTAAATGTGACCGTGTTGTTAACTTAATTTTCTAATTGCTCCCTGTTAGTATACATAAAAAGCAAATGATATTTGTATGTTTTTACATTCTATTATCTTGCTTAATTCACTCATTTATATAAATTCTTTAGGATTTCTTTAATGTTCACAATCATTGCAAATAGTTTTATTTTTTCTTTTAAATTCACATGACCTTTTTTTCATCATTTTACTGACACATGTGTCCAAACAGCGTTGGACACAAGAGCTGAGGCTGGCTCTTTGTTTTCTGGTGACCTCAGGGGAGAAGAGTCGGAATGCCCTGCAGTGTTCTGCCAAAGCTGTCTTGTGGTGCCCACCTTTCCTTAGCATTAAGGGATGTCCCTTCTCTTTTCATTTTACTGAGAGATTTTATCAGGTATCAAATTCAAATTTCCCAGTCTTTTCTACATTTATTCATATTGTTGTGTTTTCTTCTCTTTTTTGTTAATACAGTGAGATGCATTGATTTTAAAATGGTACCCAAATTTCACACCTCAGTCCTATGTGGACATTTAAGTTAACCAAGAGTCATGTTCAAAACTTGTGAGTAACCTGTTTGTTGTTGGGATTTAGACTGGTCTACACTTCAGGACTAGTTTCATCCTCCCAACTAACATCTGGACCATCTGCGGCCTCCAGTGCACGCTCTTTGTGTTTAATGAAGTCTTTCCAGTCTGGCTTTTGGCACTGAAATACCTTCCGGCTTCTTTGCCTGAGGGATCGTAGCTCCCAGCACTTCTGTCTGACGGGTAGTCTGTCCCCATCACCCACACAGATTCGGAATGCTCATAGAAAGGATGGGACCTGCAGATTGATAATGATCCCTCTTTCTCTGCTGGATGCATTCTTTGTGATGCTGCCAGGGGTCACAGCTAACCTGACCTCGTGTGACACATCATAATGTGACCTTTCCTTCCTCAGTGATCCTATACTATCCCTGGATAGAGACCTGAGGAGACTACAGGACTTGCCTCAGATGTTTCCTCTGCTCAGGGATCAGAGTATTTTGTTGCAGTTTTCCAAAGTCTAAAAATATATATTTTTGTGTGTTGTGGGGGTAGTTTTGTATTTTTATTCGGGAGGTTGGTGATTTAGGTAGCAGTGACTCCACTGTGGCTAGAAGCAGATTGCCCTACATTGACTGATTTTTTAAATGTTAAACTTACCTCCTGTTCCAGTGATAAGTGTTACATGGTCACATGTTTAACTGACTAGTCTTTGAGTTAGGATTATTGTACCTTTAAAGAAGAGACTCTGTAAAATCCACATCATGTGGGCTACTGGTAGAGTTTCTGGAACAGTTTTCTCAGGTTGTGGATAAAGGTTAGGTGCTCCTTGTAAAATGAAGGAACTGCGTTTTTGATTCTGCAAAAATAAGTAATTAAAATATTAATTATATAACTACTTTACACAGTTGAAATAATTTACTAGGGTTGCCATTTGGACATATAATTTTACTAAGGGGATGTTTGTTTGGTAGTTATATATGTGTATGTGTGTATATATATATATATGCACATATGATATTTCTATCATATACACAGTAACACTCATACAGATATGTATACATAAACACACAGAATGATAGCAAATGAAAATATAAAAAATAAAAAGAGACACACGGTAGTTGCTATTCTTATTTAAAAACAGAGAACAGTATAATGAGCAATTTTATGCCAATAAATTTAAAAAAGGAGACAGACACATTTTTGTGTTAATTATCCAACTTAAAATGAATCAAGAAGAAAAAGATAATCTATATCCAATATCATTGATAATCTAAATAGCCTTAATTTTTAATTTAAATACAATACACTTTTTAACTAGCTTTAAAAATCATCATAAACATGATTTCTGCAACATGCATTTTAATACCTAAATTTTTCACAAAGCACTCTAGCTGACTCCCTGTATTTTGAAATGCTGTGTTTTTATTATCATTTAATTTCAAAGGTTTCTGAATTTATTTGTGATTTCTATATTGGCTGGTGGGTTATTGAGAATATTCTAGAAATTTTATTATTAATGGTGCTGGTTCAATTCCATTGTGGCCAGACAATATGCTGCACAGTATGTAAATCCCATGAAATATATCGAGTACTATCTTAGAGCTTACCAGACAGTTTATCTTGATGACATTTTGAGTACATTTAAGGAAAATGGCTGCTCTGCTTTTTGGACATGGCCCTAACTCAGTGTTAACTCAGGCAGCCAATGGCATGCTCAGTGTGTCTGTAGGTTGATTCTCCACCCAGTGAAGCCACGGAGCAGTGACTGCAGGCGGCCGAAAGTACAGCCACGGCTCTGGGCTTACCCTGGTTTCTCCAGCTTTGGCGGTTTTGCCTCATGTACACTAGAGCTTCCTATTATGTTCGTACACACGCACAATTCTATGGCTAGTAATCTGATGCATTTATTATTAAAAATGCCACTTTGTCTGATAGAATTGGTCTTCATGTCAAAATTTTCTATAGCCACAGTGGTGTATTCAGGTAGTAAGAAATATCTTTAAAAAAATGTTTAATACTAATATTGAGATATCTCAGATGTTATATTTAGTGTTGTTATATCTTTTAGACATCAGTCAATTAAATTTCACTAGATTTTAGTCATGTTTGCCAATCTCTGTCTTTTACTTGTGATGTTTAGCACATTTATAATTAATGTGATGTTAATATGGTTGGTTTTGCGTTTACTGTCTTGCTGTGGGTTTCCAGTTGTCTCTTCTGTCCTGGCCTCTTCTGAAGTGTCTGGGATCACTGTAAGGTTTGTAAGAAGTGTGTGCATTCCCCTATTAATGGTGTAGCTACAGGGGCCCCTGTTTTCTGGGACTGCTATACAGTCCTGACTTACCTGACTCTGTGTACAGATACGATGTACCAATTCAAGTACAATGTAAGAATTCCACAAATTTAAAATTGTACATATTCTCTTCTGTTGTGATAATCTATTTTATATGCACATTCATAAACAAAACCAACACAATATTATTCTTATAATCTCAAAATTGGTCTTCAGCTCTTTTTTAAAGAACAGTCTTAGAGGGGGCTGGAGGTATAGTTCCATGGTTGAGCACTTAACTAGTAGGCTAAGACACTGGGTTTATTTGATCCCAGCACCACAAAAATAATTAATAAATACAATGAGGGGAAAAAAGATAGTATTTCATGTTCACTCACAAAGATAGTATTTCATGTTACCATTTCTCATTCTCTTTATTTGTCCTGTCCGTCACACAAATCTAGTCTTCTTTTTGCCTCCTTAAGCCTAAAGAATTTCCTCTAGCAGTTGCTGCAATGTGTATCTGCTGGCAATCTAATCTCTCAGCTATTGCTTATGTGAAAAACACTGGCCTCATCTCTGTGTATGAATAATACCTTAAGTGGATTGAGAATTACAGGCTTAAATAATTATTGTTTGTTTGTTTGTTTGTTGCTTTTTCCTTTAGCACTTTAAAGATTTGTTTTCTAATTCTGATATCAATTGTTTTTGTAACAAGTCAGCATTATTGGCTTTATTGTTTCTCTGCAGATAATGTCTTTTCTCTGGCTGCTTATAAGCTGCTCAGTTTATCTGTGGTATACAGTAGTTTAAATATTTTATGCCTACATTCAATTTTCTTTATTTTTCTTTTTCTTGGGGTTTATAGATTTCTTACTATGTAGGATGGTATTTTGCACTCAAATTGTGGAAATTCAGTCATTTTTAAATTTAATTGTCACCATTTTCCCCCTGCATCTAAAATTGCATTTATTAGACAAATATAGATATTTTCACAGATCACTAAGGAATTTATTTCTTTTCATATTTTTGTCTCTGCTTTTATGAGAAAATTTCTATTGATCTGTATTTAAATTCATGAACCATTTTATGTAGATTCCACTGTAATTGTTCAGCCTATCCAACGACTTATTTAAATATGCATTTATTTCATTTTATAGTAGTTTCACATTTACTGAAACATTGCAGATCTAGTATGGAGAGTCCCGTGGGCAGCACATCCAGAATCCCCCGTTGTCAGTGTCCTACTCAGGATAGAACATTCATCACTGTTAATGGTCCAATACTTACCTGACACTATTACCTGAGGACTTCACCTGCATTGGAATCCCTCAGCCTTTACCCCATGACTTTTCTGTCCCAGCAGCCCATGTGGATACCACGTTATATTTAATTCTCTTGTGTCCTCCAGTTGTGACACCTTCTCAGGATGACCCTGAGACTTTTGGAAAGCACTGGCTGGGTAGGATGCAGAGTGCCACCCTGTTGGCCCTAGTCTGATATTTCTGTTATGATCACACATAGTTATGGGTTTTGAGGAGTAAAATACAGAGGGACATGTGCTTTCCAATCACCTCCTACCAAGGGTATAAAATATCGCAGGCCTTAGGACCGTGAGTTTCCTTGGTCATGCCGCAGAGGTAGTGCTTCTTGGGTTTTCCAGTGTCCATTTGTCCTTCTCTCCCTCTCTGACATTGTACTTTGGGCATCACATCACTATGTGCAGATCCCACTGAATGGGCCTGCAGTCAAGCTCCCGCTCCTTCAGGATGGAACACCATCATAAGCTATTTGCAATTCTTCTGCACAAGAGATTTTTACATCATGTCATGGTTGTTCATCCATTCATTTATATCAGTTTTGATTTGTCCATATTTATTTTATAGTCTGGATTATGAACTAATGCTACTTTATTTACTTTGCTGTTCAGATTGCTCTGGTTTTGGTCATTAGGTACTGTGTCCATCTGACAAATCTCTATCAATGCAGCTTGTTTTTCCTTGAGTATCTTCTTACTTCCTAGCACTAAAAACATAAGATATTTCAGGTTCATTTTGCATATTTCCTGCCCAAGTCCTAAAACTAGCTCTTTCTCCAAATTCCTGATTCCTTTAATTGGAATTAAACTATAACCCAAAACTTGGTGTACTTCTTATTGGTACTAGGCTACTGCACTTCTAGGGCCTCATGGTTGACAGGCAAGGAGATTCATGACACATCACTCAGTAACCTGAGTATGGGCTAATTAAGTTAAATATGTGTGCATCCTGGTGTCTGTAATCCAACTCATTACCATACGAGTAACTCCAACATTCTTGCCTTGCTCATCCAACAGCTAGAAACATGGCGCACACTGTGTACCTCCCTGTACTCTGTGGGTCAGCAACAGTGCGCCCACATGGTTCTTTCTCACATGGAACAACATATAACCTGTTGGAAGAAACTTGATCACTGAGAGCACCTTGCTGGTGCACAGTTCCTATCAAACTGTGAACCCCAGTCACCTCCCAGGTTCCTCAGGTCAGCACCTCCCCATACCTCCCCACAGTGGGCTTCCTTTGTTGCTTTGGAATGCAATTGTAATCCCTTCGTATAATGTATTCCAATGTGGATTTCTCAGCCTCCTGAAAAATTTTGTTTTTAAATTTGTAAGCACTAAAGCTCTCTTTGTGCTGAAGGGTGCTGATTTTGACAAATAAGTAGTGCAATGTGTCTATCCCCAGAGGATCTCACCTGTGCCTTATCATTTATAGCCCGGAATCCGGGGCCACCAGTTGTCACTTGGTACCTTTGAGTAGTGCCACCTCCTGAATACCACGTGTGTGTAACCCACCATGCAGTAGGCAGCTTTATCTGTTAGGCATTTTTCATTTAGAAATATGCATTTCAGGTTTATCTGTGGATTTGTGTGGCTCCTTAGTTCATTTCTTTCATAGCTGAATATTTCACTGAATCAATGTGGCAAAAATTTTTCACTTATTTTCCTAAAAGTCTCCTTGTCTGCTCTCAGCTTCTGGCAACAAAAGCTTCTCTAAATCTCAGTACATGATTTTTTTTTTTTTTTAGATCCAGAATTCAAGTTTGGTGATTTTTTTAAAAACATGCACACTTTGACTATGCCTCTCCTTTCTTGCTTGCACACCATCTTACAAGAAAGTCAACTGCGGTTTTTATATTCGCCTCCCTGCAGATCAAGTGGCTGTCCTGCCCCACTCTAGCTTCTTTCAAGGTCTTCTGTGTTTTGTTTTCTTAATTCTAATCCTGCATTCTGTTCTTATGCTGACTAAGGTTCTCTAGGGTTCCTTTCCTCATTTTGTTTTGTGTGGTACTGGGCATTGAACCTAAAGCCTTGCACATGCTATGCAAATGTTCTACCCTGAGCTATACACTCAGCCCCTTGTTTTACAGTTGTGTGCTCACGCACACACATAAGCCGAGCATCCCATCAGATGTAAGGTCTGAGAGCTGGCTTCCAGTGTGTGCCTGAGTTACTCTGGTGGGAGGTGAGTTGCTTTAGTGTTTTCTGTGGCTCTGGGGCCAGAGGCTTGGCATTCCTCTCTTACTTATTTTTGCCTCCCCATGACTTTGGACTCTTCCAAATGCTCTGAGAGAGGATCTGAGCCTTATCCTCTCTCTGATAGTGTGTGCCGATGAGGCTGACTTTGCATTCTTCTGGCTGAACCCCAGTGTTTAGCTAGTCTGTCTTAGAGGATGTGCAAACTTCCCCCACTCCTGCCCCTGCTCTCTCCATTGGCTACAGCATTCGAAATCCATTTCCTTGACTCTTTGATTCCCAATAATTGTATATTTTCTTTGGGTGAGACAGGAAGGCTAGAAGGGTCTGGAATGGAAGAAGTGCTTCTCGGACCAGATGGAGGCTCTGGCCTGCTCTCTGCCTTGTTATAGAGAAGGCTCTGGGTGTACTTCCTGTGGTCACTCTGGCAGGACATCTTTCGTAGGTCTTCACCATACAAACCTGGCAAGGTTCCCGGAGGCACAGGCCTAGCAGTGCATTCAGTCTTCAGGACATCTTCATTCCAAGTCTGGTCCCTGCACGCCCTCATAACATCTATGGTTCCGCCTCGGTGGCATGTGCTTCAGCTGAGCAGGCCTGGGGCTTGTCTCCAGAGTTGGGGTGGGATTTGAAACCACAGACTCAGTTCTTTGATGAGTCCAAGAGTCTTCACTGACTTGGTTTTTCTAAGTCACTCTGGTTGCACCTGTGGGGATAACAGATTTCATGCTCTGTACGTGTAAGAGTTGAAACTGGAAGTCCTTCCAGTGATTTGCATTTAAATCAAGATACTTATTTTCAGTTTTAGAATCTCTCTTTCTCATTTTTTCTTTTTCTACTGGTTCTGGGAATGGGACTCAGGGCCTTGCACCAGCTAAACCATCACTGGCAACCAATGTCAGATTTGTGGTTGTCTTTGTATATGTTTGTAAGTGCTTCTTTCAAATCCTCATCTCCTAATACCAAAATCCTGGTCCTATTTAGGTTTGCTATTGCTAATTATGCCTTACTTGGTTAGGGATCCTGTTTCCTGCTTCTTCCCAAGTTGAGTGGCTGTCTGCATTCATTATGTGGTGGACGCTGCCTGGCGCTGAAGGCAAACACTTCACTGCAGAATCAGTCTAGTCCTGATGGTCTTGGCCTTGTTCTTTTTAAGGAAAGCTTCAGTCTGTGAGGGAAGGAGAGTGTTGTAATTCAGAGAAATGACAAGAGAGTTTTCATGGTATTTCTGGAATATACATGAATACAGATCTTCCCTTATTCTCTTGATAGCATTAAAAGGTAAACAAGAAAAACAAAAATGCTTTCAAAAAAAGTAGGCAGTAGATGAAATCTACTTACTGGATCACTCCTTCATCACTGGTGGGAACGAGGCATGGCATAGCCCTTCTGGAATCCATTCTGCATCTCCTTAAAAACAAAACATGGATTTACCATGCAGTGCTGCGCTTGCAACCCTGGGACTTACTCCAGAGAAATAAAGAGTGATGTTTACCCAGAAAACTGTCCAGCAATTTTAATGAGCATAGACAAAATATTGGAAACAACCCTTGTGGCTTCCAGCAGGTAAATGGTTAAAGAATGTGTGATCGATCCACACTGTGGAATTCTGCTCAAGGATGAGGATGCATGCAGGGATTTGGGTGGATCTTGCAGAGCTGCACTGAGTCAAAAGAACCACATTCACATTCTGATTCCTTTAGTGTGGCATTCCTGAATGGCAAAATCGTCCACATGGGAGCAGTTGTTTCATAGTGGGTTGGGGAGGGTGCAGGTAGACAGAAAGAGCAGGAGGCTGTGAGAGGAGCACAGGAGACCCTGTGTGAGGGGCACTGCGTCCTGACAGTGTCAGTGTCACCTGCAGCTGGGCATTGTGCTGCCACAGCTACTCTGGTCCTGCAAGGTCTTACCATTGAGAGAAGCAAGAAAAAACTACGCTGCATGTTAAAATTAAATGTTAAAATTAAAATCACATCCCTGCATGTGATTTCTTGCAATACATATAAGTCCAAAATTATTTTCAAATGAAAAGCCTAACAATTAAATAAACTAAATAAATGATCGTTAAGAATATTTTTGCTTATCAAATTGATACAAATTCAGAATATGTGATAACAGCCAGTTTTTCATGACCATGGAGAAATAAACTCTGTCATTAGGTAATGCAGGACTAAGACCATCATGGAGAGCAATTGGAAGACACAGAGCACCAGCATTTGCCTCAGACTCACTATTTTAGAAAATTATTCTATGAAAATCATCAAAGATGAGCATTAAAACTTATACCGGGGAATCTAAGTGGATTATATATTTGTGAAAACTGGACTAAGTGGTAGAGATTATGTAAGGACTATACATTTAAAGAGTATGACAATATAAAATAAATCAATTTGTAAATAGAATATTTAAAATTTTGTAAAGATGTTTAAAACAGCATCTAATTATCTTTTAAAAGCAAGCTTTAAATTTCTGTATATATCATGATACAATTTTAATAAGTATATAGAAACATATTCTTATGGTAGTTTACCAAAATCACCTCAGAGAATCACTGGGAACACTAAAGTAGAGGTCGTGTGCAAATGATTTAATACATAAAAGACCTGATGACTCATTCAGTGTTAGATCTTTTGTTATTGAAGAAAAAATTGGAAAAGAAATGGATTAAAATATAACAAACTGAATGTTAAAATTAAAATGTTTAAGATTCTTTTTTTACAAAGCAAGTCATTCTATAGTCAACTTAAAATTTAGTTTTGAAACTTAGCTTTAAAGGAAAATTATAACCAGGAATATGGAGTCCAGTAGGATTTTATTAACATAAAAGCCGTGTGACATGTTTTCATTGTATTCACTAGTGAACACACAGAGCTTCCAGCGAGCTTCAGCCCTTAAAAACTGTTTTTATAACAGATATTATTTAGAAATAAGGAACCGAATTGGTCAAATAGAAACCATATTCCCCTCAATGTACAACACTGTGTAAAAGAATACATTTTATCCAAAACATTTGCTAGTGTTTCTCCTGTGTTTGGGATGATGGAGCCGTCACTCCCGCCGAACCCTTTGCTTGAGTTTGCTGGGGGCTTCGTTACAAACTGAATCCTCTGTTGTTTTAAATGTTCTGAATTCCTGTTCTCTCATTTTTTTCAAAATCACTAAACAAATAATACATAGCAGGCTTACATTTTTATCTTCACCATGATCACAATTAAAATATCAGCATAAGCTTTAGGTCAGTGCCCTAGAAGTACTTGAGAAATCAAGTTCTATCATTATTGCCTCTGCCATTTAGCCACTGTTCTCTCCTTCTTTAAAAGAGTGCTTTGAACTTAAATAGCCTTATCACTTACTTAATTTATGTTGTGAATTAAATCTGGCTTTTTAAGCACGTCTTAAACGTTTCTAGGATCTGCCGGGCTCATGGCGTGCGCTGAGCCCAGCAGAGAGTCCATCAGGGAGCAGGGCATCTAAAGAAAGCTTGCTTTCTAAGGTCAGTCACAAATTAACCCAAGACTCATTCCATGTCCCAAAGTACACACTTGCTCCCCAAGCATGTGGACAACTGGGTGGTCCTGTCTGACTTCCCCTGGCAGGAAAGGCCTCTGAGCCTGATGATCGGGCAGCAGCAGTACCCACCCTGGTGTGCTGAGCATCTTCCCCACACCTCGGACTCAGAGTGGCCTCTGGGGCCGAGAACCTTGGCAGGTTGGAGGTATGCTATCAAGTTCTCTTGGAGTCAAGGATACTGGGCCCTTGTCCTATGCCATCCTTGTCCTTAAGAGGCATGCAGACACCTTGGCCACTGGGGACAGGGGCCACCACGTGGGGCTAAGCACAGGGAGATTCTGACACCAGGCCACCTTCACCACATCAGTAGGCACGGCCGGCCTCTCTCTCTTGCAGCACAGCCACCTGGCCTTCTGAGCAGCACAGGTGCTGAGCACAGAACCTGAGTGGCCCTCTCTTGTGGGCAATGATATCCTGGGCTCATGGAAGCAGCACGGCCTCCCCTCCAGGAGGAGCCCACCTGTCTGCTCAGAGCAAGTCCACGGGCGACGCATGCCTTCCTTCCAGGGCAAAGCACTCAGCCTTCCACGTCTCCATTTCTTTTATTTTAAACATTCTAGGAGAGAGTTCTGACTTGAAATCCATCCATCCATCAACCCATCTGACTTCCTCAATACTTAAGTTTCTCTAACATCAGCTCCTTCACCAGAAGACTTCTAATGGGTAGATAAGGAAAAAAGAAAACACACACACATCAGTTCAGAGAGAGGTTGGGGGCTCTCTCAAAGCAGTGGCATGCTGGGACAAGGAGGTGCCGGGCTGGAGTGTCCCTGCTCCGGCACGGAGCCTGCTCTGGTCAGATTGAGGCCACTCACAAATCCGGCTGGCGATCTGATCATCTGCTTTCTCGTTTTCATGCTGTGCTTTCTTCAGAGCCCCTTCTCCTGGTTCCAGCCTGTGACAGTGTGATAAGACACAAGAAATTTAGTCATCAGGACTGCAGTAAAGGAGCTCAGGGAGGGATTATGGTATCCCATGACCCTCACATCAGCCACGGACAGGGCTCCGCGGTGATTACAGAACCCGACACTGCTCTGCTTTTCTTGCCCTTGCCTGCAACCTGATATTTTCTCCCTGTTTTATTTTTATATTTATTCCATAAAAAGAAAGCTTTGCTAGATTAACCCAGACGTGGCCATCATCACGATTGGCCTCCTGGAACTCTGTGTGCAGTTCTCAGAAGTACTGCATCCAGATGTGGTCCACTTCTCAGCCACGTGGGCTGGGCAGCCTGGGCCTTATAGGGCGCTCTCATCTGCCTGCATGGGCTGAGGCAGTCCACGCGGTACCACCCAGGGAGCAGGAGCCGTGATTTGGGACTAGCAGAAAGAGCCAAGGAGGCCAACTGGGCAGTCTCCTCCTGTTCCAAGTCCCTTAGTCCATGATCAGCAGGCTCCATTGCTCTGGGCCCCAGGAGATTCAGAATACCATGGTGGAAGTGTGCGACAGAGGAAAGCAGCTAAGAACATGGCCACCAGGAAGCAGAGAGCTCTGCCCACCAGGGACAAAACAAAACCCCTGCTCCAGCCACATCCCACCTGCCTTCAGTTACCACTTAGTTAGGCCATTCAGGTGGATTAATCCACCAACCAGGTTAAGGATATTATCAACCAATCCTAGACCCTCTAAACTTTCTTCCATTGTCTCACACATGAGCCTTTGGGGGACACCTCACATTTAATCTGTAGCAGGCAAGGTAGAGGAAGCCCACTCAGCTCCTGGCAGACAGGAAGCAGAGAGACACAGAGCAGAGATAGAGCCATTCCAGTGGCATGGTGGGCTCAGGAGTGCTCAGGAATGAATGGAGGCCCAGGGAGGTGCCAATCTGAAGGCAGCCTCTGGAGAGCTTGAACAGGAAGAGGTATTGGTCATGAGGCAGAGTCTAAGATGAGAGGGACGTGTGTAGTGTGCCCCTGGGCTGGAAGAAGGAAGTCATTCCCCTGTGTGTGTGTATGTGTGTGTGTGCGCACGCGCGCGCACGCGTGTGTCTGTGTGTGTGTGTGATCCAATCTCACAGGCAATCAGGACTTTTTGCATCTTTGAGCTCTGCATGACCACCCTTTCCTGCTCTGGATACTTTACCTTTGATGAAATTTCTGACATCTTTAATGCATTTTTTTCTATAGACAAAAAGTTTCTACTTTTATAAACATTGCTGGGATTTTTTTTTTCCCCTTATGGCAAAAAACTCAAATGACAGAGCAAAACGTAAGCCTTCCAAACCCAGGGAACAGCTGAATTTATCAACGTTCTCTCAGTTTATGTGAAGTATTAAATTGAACCTTAATTGGTGTGTCTTGTTTATTTTTCTTGGTTTGTTTGCCTCCATCCAAGGGATATTCATCACAGAACAAATAATTACATCTCAAAAGTTTCATGCAGTTGAGTGTATGTCTTAGTGAAATCCCAGACTGATTAAATGGAGAATTCACTTTGGTTAGTGCCTAAGTTGAAGATAACTTCCTGTTTGTTTTGTTTTGTTTTTATGTGAATAAAACTTTTTAAAGGGCCCCAACTTTCAAGCTGTCATACTGAGGGATGTTAGGAAGGAGTGCAGCAGTCTGAAAAAGAGCAATTTTCCTTCTAGTGTCAGAAAGGACTGTGATAAGACAATGGCCCTGCTGGGTGCAATCAAGGTCATGGTCATGCTGATGAAATAAACCCAAATGTAACCCTTACTCCTATGTGTAGGCCAGTGGCTGGACATAGACTAAATGGTGTATAAATCATAACAAATCATAAAAAATATTTAGCTATCCCAGCATACTAAATATAGACTTGTAAATTTTAACTTTGTGCAACATAGATATATATACAAACCATGGATCCTGAGTCTAATTTAAATTCTTAGCATATGACTGTGTTGTGATAAACTTCTCTATCCCCGTGTTCAGGTTTCAGGAAAACATCTTTCTGCTTCCGGGGGAGTGAGATGTTTAGTTTTAGTCTAGTGAAATATTGATAAGCTTCTGATTTGCAATGATTTTCTGTCTTTGCTGATTTCCTCAGCCTGTAGTCAGTTTGCATTTTCCTGTGATTTGCACACATCCAAAGTCAGATGAAATTAGGCCAGAGCTATTTCACGGGTGCCCGCAGTGACAGCGATGTCCCCAGATATGGGAATTTGCCATTACGTCTCTTCTTTATTTGGTCCAGCATAAATATTTCATCCAGTCCCCAAACGAGGCTGCTGCTCAGTTCACAATGATGATGTGTGTCTGTGTATGTGGAAGGATGGTTTGCAGTTCATTCAGAACGTACTAATTTTTAAACTGTCTGTAAAAATGTACATTTTAAATACTTAGGTTATCACATTATAAAAGATTTATCTGTCCTTCTACAAATTAAATGCTAGGTTAAACCTTACAAAATTTCCAATGTCTGACCATTTTGACTTTCACAAAGGCAATTTTGGGGGGTTCAACCTAAGTAATATTTTCTGTGATGTATGTAAGTCTATTTTGAAATGATTAGCATAATTTGTAACCCAGTTTATAGTTTCAATGAGACAAATAACAACTGATGACTTATTGCAAGCACTTTGATACTCTTTAAATGAAATCTTTTGCATTTCATGGTGAAACTGTCCCTTTTAATAGAAAGGTATCATGACAAAGCAGTGATCCAGGGAAGCATTGTCTGTCTCATCGCTCGGACAGGAAGACAGAACGCGATGGGATCCCAGCTTCAAAACAGGCTGAAACTCTACTATAATAAGTGGGTTGTGCTGACGATAATGTATTGATCTGCATGAAGTTTTAGGCTATTTAGTGAATGATTTCGGAAGCTTCACTGAAATAGTAATGCAAATATCTGCACTTCTAACAATGACAGTCATCAGCTTTTAAAGTATAAAGCAGGGCATGTCCCAACTGTCCTGAGTATGCACTTATCATGTAGCACCATCATTGCTGTGAAGCTGTCCTTATCACAGCCGAAAAACACATGGCAGGTCAAAGTTAAGGTACTCGCAAGTCACACAGCTGTTCAGCACTCGAATGTGCTGACACAGCCACTTGGTGATTGAAGAGTATGTGTGTATAATATGGAATATTCATGTGACATTATCAATTTACATTATAATGTAGTAAATAAGTTTATAATTATATGAAATAAATATCTTCTAAGTATTTCAAAATAGTAATTATTTTGCCATAATATATATAGACTTTTAACTTGTATCACATTTGAAAATACCCATTTATCTTACCACATGTAAATATCACATGTCCTAAAAAAAAAAAAATTAAGAAGGTGAAAGAAGAAGCAGTTTGACAACATTCTTAGCTTCAATCCTGGTTGAGTCTATGCAGGCTGCTGTGCAAAGCACCATACCCCAGGCAGCTTATAAATAGCAGAAGTTCTCACAGTTCTGAAGGTAAGGAAGCCCAACCTCAGGATGCAACAGAGCCAGTGTTGTGGGACTCCTTCTGTGGCTGATGCCTGGCACCTTCTCCAGGGGCCTCATGTGGTGGTAGGTGGAGGGACCTCTAGGGATCCCATCCAAGGGCATCCACTAACGACCACATTACCTCCTGATGCCTCATCACCACATATTAACACCTCGGGACTTGAGATTTCAAGGCATGAATGTTAGGGCAACACAAATCCTCAGGCTGTGGAAAACACTCAGACACAGCAGAGACAGGGGAGGGAAGAAGCCAGTCCTCCTGAGTTTCCCACAGGATGGTAGGGCCGGAACACTCGGGCCTTCAGGCCCACATGGCATTGTTCAGGTCTCACAGTGTTATGGTCTAGACATGAGGTGCGACCCAGAAGCTCACGTTTGAGGCAATGCAGGAAAGTCGAGAGGTGAGGTGACTGGGTTAGGAGACCTTAGCCCGACCCCTGCATCAATCCCCTGACAGAGATGAACTGACAGGTGGGGTGTGGTGGAAGAGGTGGTCACTGGGGGCGTGCCTTAGGCGTATGTATCTTGCCTTGTGCGCAGAGCTCTTTCTCTGCTTCCTGGTGCCATGTCCTTAACTGCTTTGCTCTGTCCCACTCTTCCCACCCCACATGCCGCCTCATCCGGCTGGGAATGCAGCCGGCCGGCTATGGACTGAGCCCTCTGAAGCGTGAGACCCCATAGCTTCCCCCTCTGATTGTTCTTGTCAGGTCTTGTGGTCTCCGCCGCAACAAAGCCACTAAAGCCCGCGGTGACACTGGCTGGTTAGGAGGGCTGGCCGCGTCTGCTGTCCCTTTGGGTCCTTCTCAGAGGCGGTACCACACTGCTCTGTGTCACGCAGCCACCGGGGCTTGACTCAGCTAAGCAGCCCAGAGAACCTGAGCCCACGCGAGGGAAAGAGCTCCAGGGACCAGGGAGAGTGTGGACAGGGCCTACGCCCACCAGTCCCATCAGCGGTGCCCACATCTCCTGGGTTCTCAGGGCGCCCTGGACCCTACTCCGCGTCCTGCTGCAGATCGGCCGCAGTCTTAGGCGAAGTCGTGAGCTGCTGCGTTTCCAGGTCACTCTAGTTCTGACCGCTGCACGGAGGAAACAAGGCCCTGCGGCTGTGTCAGAGGACAAGCCCCCGACGCAGGACGCCAGCCGGTGACCTGACTGCCCTGCCACTGCTTCACCTCATCCTGACAAGAGTCCCAGCAGCCAGCGGCGTCCTCGGGGGAGATTCCAGAAGCTGCCAGTCAGGTTGGCACCTGGAGGCAGCCGCGCCCGCGCCTTTCCATGGAGCGTGTTGGAGGCAGTGGCTCCCGGCTGGGTCGGGTCTTCCCGCCCATGTAGAGCCCTTAGTGGACAGGAGGGGACGCTCTCCAGAGACCTGGCCGCGCTGCCTAGGTTCCTTCCCTCCTCTCGGCTGCAGTGCACCTCCAGCACTGGATCAGGTCCCACTCCTCTCAGGGCAGAGAAGCCTCCTAATCTCCAAGGAGGGTGCCAGCTGCACCCCAGTGCCATGTCCCTTGGCAAGCGGGACCAGGAAGAAGAGCACATTCCAGAGCTTGGTCATTCAGCTCACCAGAGAAGCCCAGGCATCTCTGCCCAGGACATCAGGCCCAGTGCTGCCACGACTGCCAGAAGCACCCCAGAAACGAGATGGACAAGTGCATCTCCCTGGAGCAGCGTCCTGCAGGCCGCCCTCCATGAGCCACAGGGTGCACCTCTAGAAATCAGGGCTGGGACTTGCAAGTGCTCAAGAATCCCGGAATTACCATTCTGCCAAGTTTAATCAACCATCCTTTAATGATTCCTGTTCAAAATGGCAAATTTTATCTTCTGTTTTATTGACTTTTTAATTTTCTTTTATATCATATATCTCTAACTATTATACATTTTATCTTTTCTTAAGACTCTGTTTATATACTATTTTAAACTGTCGTGCATCTTACACTGTGGCATCCTGAAATTTTCCCCAGTCTTCCTTCCTCCCTGGATGGCAGGCCACTTGAGGACAGGGATTCTGATTGAGTTGAAGATCTGACCCAGGGCAAGACCTGACCCTTCACTAAAGCGTATCAAGTGAATTGACTTTAATTTCACCTGCAGCAAAACGATATCAACAATTTGACCAAGGAGACAAACACAGCTATCATTCAAATGCTGGTCTCACCAAGGGACAGTAGGATTTCAAATATATTTCAAAGATTACTCTTCTAAAAGATGTGAAAGACAGTGACCAGTTGTGCTTGCTTGATAGATTGCTTTCCGTCTGTCTGTCTTCCTCTGTTTTTTCTCTTTTTGCATTAGACTCACATAATATAAATGTAAATAAAATGCCAACAGATCTCAGGCTTCATGGCACTGGCTTCAAGGCTGCTGGGCTCTTCCCCTGGCACAGGTATCAGGCTCTAGTTTTTTCATAAGGTCCACACATTTTCATAATCGCTGCTCTGCGCCGGGTGCACTCGAGCTGCGTTTCCCCATGGCGTTTTATAGCAGCACTCCTAAGCACCATCAATATTCAAGTTAGTGCTCTAAAATGGAACTATAAATTTCAATTTGGAGAAAATAAGCCCTCATTTGGGTTCATAAGTTTTAAATAACACATTACCATTGGCTACATCACGTTTGCATTTCTAATGTTATTTTATGCATTTGACAATAGACGCTTCACTCCGCCGGGCGGAGGCAAGGGAGTGCATGTGAAATGCAAGCCTGTCTCCAGTGGAGGTGTTATTAGAGCTGTCAGTCAGCACAGACCAGAGAAAGGAGTAACTTCTGAAGAAATCTGGGGCATGTGCGTACACTCCATTGTCTGCACATTCTGAAGTTTCAGAACCCCGAATCTAAAACCTCTTAAAGTTTTATCTCCATATTTTAAGGATCTAGAAAAGAGAACAGAGCCCAATTTAAACATATGTCATGAGAACAGAGCCATGCCAGGCTCAGACCAAGGGCTGGGTGTCTGAGGCCGTACAGGTGCTGGATGCAGAGCCCAGGAGGGGTGGTGCCCTGGTTCTGCTGATACCACTCCACCCCCGTGCCCACTTTCCTCCCAGCTGTCATCTTGTGCCTGCCTGCCCTGCAGGGCTGTGAGAAAGTACCCCGTGCATCCTGCTTTTATTCATGTCAGTATCAAAACAATTATTTGATCCTTTAATAAATTTTATTTTAATAAAATAAAAATTCAGAAAACAAAGTAAAAATGCAGCAGGTGTCATCTCAAAGCAAACTGTGGAAAATGCCAAGGTGTGAGTTTTTCTCTTCCTTCCTAATAATAGTCACTCCAAATGGCAGATAACTAGCAACATGTATCTTAGGAAGTAGAGAAGTGGACCTTCATGCTCTGCGGTCTGTGGTGGAGTGATTTCACATGGAGAAATGCATTTTTCAGTAGTGTGGGTCTTGGCCCTGAAGTCCTTATCGTGTGACCTTGGGTGGCTAAACCCTGTGACGGTAGGAAGACATCTAGGGCATGCTGGAAGGGAAAGGATGGACACAACTCAGGCAGAGAACAGGCTGCACATTCAAACCTGAGAGTCTCATTCTCAGGAGCACCTGCCTTAGGCCTTTCCTTACCCAGCAGCCTCCCAGTCTACACTGGCCAGGGAGTGGCATTTCAGAAAAGCCGAGCACTGTACCAGTGACTTCAGAGGTCTGGATCCACTGTTCCCCTGATTTGACCCTCAGGGTGTACGGGCTGGAAGCTGTGGCACCTCAGCCCCAAACAGCAGAGTGCAGTTTCTTTTTCTCCTTGAAGCCCTGCTCTCCTTCATAAAGAGCCATCCCAGCTAACATGCCAGAGGGGAGAGTCCTGGCCACTGATGAGCTCAGTGCTTGGAGCTGAGCCGGGCTGGACTGGCCATCCTTCAGCTAAGCCACGGCTGATCATGGCAGCTCGAGTGAGCTGTGCTCTGCAGGATGCTTAGCAGTGCCTCGAGCTTACCGACGGAAGTTCCTGAGTCTGGAGATGCTTGTTACACACAGGTAACTGGTACACTGCCACCCGTGCCATGCAGTCCCCATTCCTGAAGATGGCATGACATTCTGGATGGTTCTTCACACAGTCATCGTTTTAATCAATTTGTATAAAACACTTCAAAGAAGAGAATAACATTCACTTTAAGAAGATCCTGAGGTCAGGAAAATTTACCACAGCAGCTTTACCACAGCAGGTTTACCCCGAATGCTTCATGATGACTCCTCTCTCCCCATCTGGAAGGCAGGCCCTGTTCTGCATTTCACTATACCTATAGCTGGCTCCAGGGCTGGACATGGTCTTGAGTTCCTCTCTCTTTATCAGCTTCCAGGTGTTTTTTGCCCTTCTTCTTCTGATTGGAGTAGGGAGAATCAGACCGTCCGTCAGCAGTTGAGAACTGTCTTGCCTCTTCTCATCCCTTCAGAAAGCCCTGGAGGCTAGTGTGATTTGATTTTCCATAATGGTCCCTCTGTTTTTTTGCATGGAATGACATCTTTGACATCTCTGTGTTCTCTGATGTTGGAGGCCATGTAGTTTAACATTGTCAGATTATTTAAGATTACAGTGAACCAGGTGTGGTGGTGCACGCCTGTAATCCCAGCACTTTGGGAGCCTGAGACAGGAGAATCGCGGGTTCAAAGCCAGCCTCAGCAACAGCAAGGCGCTAAGCAACTCAGTGAGACCCTGTCTCTACATAAAACACAAAATAGGGCTAGGGAGGTGGCTCAGTGGTCGAGGGCCCCTGAGTTCAATCTCTGGTACCAAAAAAAAAAAAAAGATGACAGTGGGTGTAGGAAAGTGACACTGAGGTCCAAGGTCCCACACACACAAGTCTTGGCGCTGGGTTTAAACTCAATTCTACATTCTTTGGAATGTCCAAAATAAAACATTCGGACAATATAAGGTCTTCAAATCAGTGTCTGTGTCTTAGAAATAATAGCCATAGTTCTCAGACAGCCCTGTAGAAGGCTACTCTCAGTCTCCCGTCAGGCAGTTGTGAGCTTTGAAGTCCCCAATCCATGCTAAGAAAGCTGGTGAACTGGGATCAGTCAGTCATCTTAGGTCTCACAGAAGCAAGGTCACGTGGAAGCCACCGCACCCACGTTTGAGAGACAGATGGGCAAGTGGGGAGCTTCCTGACCCAAAGGAGTAGAAACCTCCACAGGAACTGGCTCCAGGCCGCAGAGGTTGAACTGTGATTGATGTACTGCTAGAAGCTCACTGCAGACAGGTCCAGGAGCTAAAACTCCAGAGAGACCAGTCACAGGGCCACACTGTTCTCTTGTTTACCTTGGAGCTCCATCAGGTCCCCATGGTGGAACTGGAGACGCATCACCTCACACTCTGGCACAGAGAGCAGGAAGGGAGCCACTCTGAACATGGGAAAGCATCTGTTTTACCAGGGCTTCGCCTGCTGGGGTTGATCAGAAGCTAACCTGCGGCAAGAAGGGTCAGCAGACAGTGAGAGACACTTCCAACCTGTGAGGGTGATTTAAGCCCCCTCTGCCTTCTGCTCCCACCCAGGCAGAGCACGACCTGAGCACACCAGGGAAGCTCACAGTCCAGGCCCCAGGCTCGCCAGAAATGAAGGCCCCATCTGAGGACCATGAAATGCACCCCACCTCTGCACCCCGGGAGGCCACCTGAACACATTGCTTTTACCCAGGACATCATGTCTACTTCTCTATAAAAAAAAGTAACCCCTAATTAAACAATAAGAAAACCCAGTTTGGAGAAACTAAACAAATATCAGGACCAGGTCAAATATGGCAGGAGCGTTGGAATTCTCAGATCAAGAAATCAATAATCAACCACCAAAAGCAAAGGAGAAAGATTTTTCTCAGCTACATAAAAACTGAGAGTAGTTCTTTCTTGCAAGAAACAATAAAAGAAGATTTTTGGAGTGGAATATGGTATCGTTCAGAAAGATAGAGACACAGAAAGGGACATTACAGAACGTGTAAGAGAAAGTAAGTGGCAAGTTTCTTGTTCTATGTTGATTAATAGAAAATTTTGTTCCAAAGATTTGTTGAAACAAATAACTCAGCTATGTCTATGTCTTTGTTTACTTATTTAGTTTTGTGATTCTGGGAATGGGACCCAGAGCCTTGTGCATTCTAGGCAAGCTTTCTACCACTGAGCCTCACCCCGGCACGTGTGTATATTTTATACACTTACCTAACCCTGTGTGTATGTGTGGGAATGCACAAACATATGTTTATGCATTAATGAGAAGAACAATGCAAGTGATAGGATTAGACATATTTGATTAAAAGGTGCAGGTGCAATGAGGAAGAGTAGTTACGTGAAGGTGGACTTGGATCAGCTGTGAATGTGTGCTGCTAAAATGCAGAACACAAAAGTGTAATGATATACTGGGAAAGGAGAGGAAATTGAACCATGAGGATGCTCAGTTAAAAGCACAAAAGACAAAGAATGTGTGGGATGCACACACAGACACACACACACAGCAGAGGCAACAAATTCAGAATAGTAGCAAATACGACGGGTACTAATCCAGCTATACCAATAACCACAGTGCTTCAGTGACCTCAGAAACCAACTAAACGGCAGAGACTGTCAGCATGCCATGAAAGCAAAACTCACCTCTATTAGTGGCCTAATAGGAAAGACTTGAGATATAAAGACGTGCATTGGATGGAGGATCCGTTGGATGGATACATTGATGGAGGAAGACATACCCTGATAACAGTAAGCAGGAGAGAGTGGGAGCAGCTACAGTAACTTCAGACAGAGCAGATGTGGGCACAGGGAAGGCATTAGAATCTGGTCGGGGCATTACATGATCATGCAGGGCACAAAAACATAGGATCTTTATGGTGTATGGACCTAATAACAGAGGGCCAACATGGGCATGGAGAAATTGCAATGAGAAATAGAGGTATCATTATAAGATTAAGAGACTTTAAGACCCCTCTGTTCAAAACACACAGTCCAGCAGGTGAGAAAAACACCCAGCTCATCAACGCCATCAGTGACTCACAGTGGACACCAGTGGACTGACCCGTCCAACCAAGGCAGAGCACATGGTTCCCTCAGGCTCAGATGGAAGGGTCACCAGGATAACTCCACCTGTAGACCTGAGAACACAACCCAAATGTTTAAAAGAACAGAGATCATCTGCTCCTCTCAGACTACAATGGAATTAAACTGGAAATCAGTAACAGATAAACAGCTGCGGGCCATTCCCAATCACATGGACATGAAATGCGACATGTTTAATTAACACACGAGTCAAACACAATGACCTCAAGAGAAATTTAAAAATATTTTAAACTAAGTAAAAGTGAAAACGCAATTTGCCAAATTTCATAGGAGGCAGAAAAGTACTAAACAGGAAATTTATAGCATTAAATGCCTTACAAAAATTACAAATCTAAAAGCAAAAATACAAGCCCATACTCTGAGAAACTGGGAAAAGAAAAGCAAATTAAATCCAAAGTAAGCCAGAAAAGAAAGAAAGAATAAAAATTAGAATAGAAATTAACAAGATTAAAAACAAGAAATCAATAGAAAAAATCAACAATACTAAAATCTTATATTTTGAAAATATCAATAAAATGGATAAGACTCTATCCATGCTAACTAGGAATAAAATGGGAAAGAACATGAATTACTAATATCAGAAATGAAAGAGAATATCACTGCATGTGGAATGTTTATTGGTTTTGAAAACTCTGTAAATTGGGATAACCATTCGCTTCTCTTCTCAGTTTGTATTTCATATGCCACAGTTCTTCATAGCAAGGGAAGATGACGGTATAGAAATGCTTGTATTATGGCTTTCTTAAAAATAAAACTCCCTTCCAGAAAAACTGGTCAGAATCACAAGGCACTCAGCATGAAGTGAAGGCGAGCTTTCCAGCACCCATGCCTGCCTCACCAGCAGGAGAGAATTCTTTTCCAATAGCAGAAATTTCTACCTTCATATTCCCCAGAGAGCGGCTCTAAGGATCTGGTCTGGAATTCATTTTTAAACAAGAAGAACAAATTGACTTAGTAGACAACCATTTGTTGCTGGATGAATAAACGAAATACTTAGGCATGCAAAGAACACCAACTTGTGGAAGAGAAGAATCCACTTTTGAAACTGCTAGATTGTACCTGCTGGATGAGGGAGAAAGAACCGTGATCTGCTGCAGTGGGTGCAGTCCTTTCCATGTAAATGGTCACAGGGGGAGTGAGACCATTTGTGCCCCTGCCTCTCCAGTCTCAGCCTCCTCACCTACGATGGGCCTCACACCCATGAGCCACCTCTGCCCTCACCTTCCAGCTGGTCTGCACTAAACTAAGAGATGCTCCTTTTTGCCAAGATCCTGTCACAAATTCACCCCAGGGATATTTATATTTTGGAAGCTGTCAGCATTGCAAGCAAGGGCATGCTGTTCAGGTAACAGGCCCCAATGGAGGTGTGGGTGGGGCGTCTGGTCCCTGGTGTCTCCAGGCACATGAGCATCCTCACCAACCCTGGCAGGTCGGTGCATCTGCCAAAAACCATGTCCACCTTTGCTTTACAGCCTCGCCGTCAATGCTGAGCAGATTTCTCAAATAACCACCTCCACACGGGTTCCTTTTGCCACTAAGCTTTTTTTATTTTCATTTTCTCTTTTCTTTTTGCTCAAATGTCTTTGAATTATGAATGACAGTATAGGTGGAAAGAGCACAGAAAGAGGATTTACTGGGGACCCTTCACTTCGCAGATGAGATTAGGGGATTTTTCCAAGATCACTGGGCTGGTCAACAGACTAGCCCAAGGCCTGGCTTCACACAGGGCAGGCCCCTGTCACTGGTGGGCTGTGGTGGGCTCCAGCACTCCAGCGGCCTGCATGATGTGGAGAATGCTGTGAGCCCCGCACACCTCATCTGTGCCTTTATTCTGCAAAGCAGGGCCGTGATACTCCTGGGTTGCACAGATCTCAGAAAATTTTAACAGAACATGTGGAAAACACACAATAAACTTATGTTCCTCAATGGCTGAGGGTTGGGGGATGTTTGATACTGGGATCCTTTGTTAAGGTGTTTATAATCTTCTGTGTCCAATACCATTACATGCCTGCACTTGCATACTGCATTGATCAGAAGAAATCAACTGATTGATCCTGAGGCTGAGAAGGCCCATGAGCTGCCATGGAGGCTGGAGGCAGGAGAGAGGGAGTGTGTTACAAGCCTGAGGGCTGGAAGGCTAAGCACGCTGATTCCAGGAGAGAACGGAGGCCTGAGAACCAGGAATGCTGGGGCAAGAGAAGGCCAAGGCCCTACAGCAGGTAGTGAGGCAGCAAGAGGAAGTCTTACCACTCTCTGCATGGTGGGCTTTGGTAAGGCCCACCCACATGGAGAGAGATCTGTTCCCCTCAGCCCTTCTATTCAGGGGCTGATCTCTTCCAGAAACAAACTCATAGGCATGCCCAGAAATAATGTGTCACCAGAAATCTAGGCTCCTTGTGGTCCAGTCAAGTTGACATAAAAAGTAACGTCACCCACAGGAAGAAATAGCAGAACTATGAGCATGGTGGGCTCCAGGCCAGACTCCTGCCTTCCATGGGGTTCCAAGAACACTTAGCTGAGTACTGAGGCTAGCACATAGGTCTCTTGAAGATGTGCATGGCAAGAGTTAGAGGTCTTATGATTCATATCTTTCAAAGATGTAAAGATATTAAAAAACAGAGTGCAATGAAAAATATGGTCTTTAAAATTTTTTAAATTACTTTAAAACACAGAAAGGGAAAGAAATCTACTATCAAAATCCTAACAAAACAGATTTGTTATATTTTAGTTACAGCACACTTAATTCTACATTTCTTGGGAACAAGAGCAAAGAAAGAAATATGTTATATATTGATGCATCCATTGCTTAATAAAGAGAAGCATGCCTGTTCATCAAGAGAGATTTTTAAAAGTTTACATATGGAAAAAAAATCATCCCTTGATTCCTTAAATGAGCAGCATGAGGACCCTGACTAAGGAGCAGGATGACCCTGACTTTCAGAAGACGAGGCAGCCGCTGCCTCTCTTGGATCCTGGGCTGCTTCCAGTACAGGCCCCTCCTCCCCATTGAGACCGTGTTGGAGTGGGCCTGCCCTGGGGGCTTCTAAGACCTGGGTGCATGTTTGGCAGCCGCACGCCCAGGCAGGGCCTCTCTCGCCCTTGCTTGCCTACCTGGGGTGGCTCATTTTATGTCTCCATTTGACTGGGCCTCAGAGTGCCCAGACACTTGGTCAGACATTGCCCTGGTGTTTCTCAGTAAGGTCCACAATTCATCCGCACAGGTGTCCAGCAGCTTGCCCTGCCCGCCCTTTGCTGCAGTCCTGACTCAGTCTTCCTGCAGGAGAGATTTCTTCCTTTGGTTCCTGGTGTCCACTCCATAACTTCTAAGTGGAGTTTAAATCAAGAGTGTGCTTTCCTCGCAGTGGGTGCCGACACCTTTTCTGAACATCTCAACATCTTCCTCATAAATTTGCAGATCTCCTGGGCCACTCTGGGCTCAGCTGTTCTGTGAGAGTGATGGGAACTTGCATTCTGGCTCTTCAAGCAACAGTTTTGCAAAAGAATTCCTCCTCTATCATGCCACCAAGAAGGGTCCTGGCAGGCCTTTGGATGTTCTCCACCTTTCAGGGCCCCTGGTACCAGCAGGACTGTCTAGGTGCCTCCAGGCTTGGCCCAAAGCAGGTGGGAGCCACAATAATAGGCCGATTGGATCGTCCCCAGGCCAGGGACCCTCACGTTTCCCTGAATCTGTGGTTCAGCACATCAGAATGGGACCTGACACTTCTTCCACCCATCATGATTTGCACAAAAGGTCAATATGCTTGCTAGAAATTCCTCAGGCTTGAGCCTAGCTAGGTTCAGCAGCCATGGACGAAGGAGGCTGCTACAGTTATTCAGCGGCCTGATTGTCTCTCTGTTCTTTTGAACTGTCTCCAGCTTGGCATCTTTTCTTGGCTCTGAGCAGGTGTTTTGTTGTGGAGTCTTTCAAGTGTGCTGCTTGTGTGAATGAATGTTGCCCACAGACTTTCCCCGGGCTAAGCGCCGACTGCCCGACTGCTCCCAGCTCCTCTGATCTAGCTCAGGGAAATGCGGGCACATGAAAGACATTTGGTTTTCCATGCCTCACACTTTTTAATTGACGCGTTATGCCCACTGTGGATTGCTTTGTGTTTGATGCAGGAGTTTCACTGTGCAGAGAGACGGGTTCATAAGAGCAGAGGATATGAGCACAGGATCAAGGGGAGGACGGACTTGGACAAATCTAAGTGTGAGGAGCCCGCAGCCACGGGAGCACTCTCCACAGAAAGGGTGAATTGGTGGGAAAGGTGATCTTCTTCCTGTTGAAAATCAGGGAGGATGACGAGTCACAAGTCATTGTGTGACTTGGATGGTGACGACTTAACTTCTGCCCGTCTGTCCGCGTCTGTATGCATGACATCAGTGCATGTTAAATGTGTGCAAACTAAATCTGGCTGGAAACATTGGCATTTTTGAATCACCATTTACGTACCTTAGATACTTGATTTGGAATTAAATGCCAATAACATAATTGGGAACTCCATTTTTTTCTTGCACATTTTTATGACATTGGAAACGGGATAGAATTCCTGAACAAGGGAAGCTCCTGGTGTGGGCAAGCGGCTGTGTTCCTCAGCATGCCATCAGTCATTTCAGTCACTGTGCTACACTGACAACTGTCTTTAGGAGAAGAATGGGGTGTTCGCTCCAAGGCCCTGGCTCTGTCTGCGCTATGGAGGTAGAGTCGGTGTCAATGCAAGAGTTGGTTTGGGTGGTTTAACGTCCAACTCATACTAGGAAACACACTAAGGAGTAGGGAAGCCAGGACAGAAATGGCCAGACCCTGTGTCTGAAGGTGGGAAGCTCAGACCTCCTTTCCAGTCTCAGTCCCTGGGCCCTGACCAAGTTTCCTTCCTGGGGGATTTGGCAATTGTCCAGGTCTCTCAGACTCCACGACTCCATGAGCTCTCTCCCAGAGATCACTCCTCGGGCCCCAGTTTTGTTACTTACCCAGGGAACAAAACAACCTAGAGTTCTTGGAGAGCCATGGAATAGATCTTAAAGTGAATTCTGTAAGAAAAGTAATCTTTAAGTGGTTTTTCTTAGATTGAATTATTTCCTTTCTTAAAAACAGGTGACATCATTTATATATTTGAGACTGGCTTGTTTCCCTCTTGGAAGAAAAATTTAATAGGAGATATAAAATTTCCAGTTCTCAGTTAAGCGATGGGCCATTAACTTCAAGAACATTAAGGTTGCTCATTTGGATTTTGCATGACTTCATATGAATTTTCTTATTTAGCTTTGTTTTGTGTCTTTCATTTTTAAGACGATGTAAAAAATTATCAGTCTTGAAGTCAACAAGATAAAAAATTATACTCAGCCATATAAACATCCAAGCCTCAGATTTGTCAAAACTTTTAAAATATTTTTGAACTCTATTTTAAGAAAATGTTCTGGTAACATCAGAAAACACATTATCTCTCCCAACACTTTGTCTATGACTAATATCACACATCCTCAGTGGTAATATTCAGTATGAATGCTGAGATTCTATGTAATTTTAGATAGATAGATAGATAGATAGATAGATAGATAGATAGATAGATAGATAGATAAAACTAGATTATCACATTGAATATGCCTATGGTTTTCAGATTCCAATCCAAGTATCCATATTCTAGGCATCTGTTTTTAACAATGATTATAATACTGTTACATAGGATGTTGAGCTCCAAACTCAAGCACATAACTCAAAAATCAGAAAAAAAAGTCTGTGGAAATGAACATGGGTTTTTGTTGTTGATTTCTTTAACCCCTCCTCCTGTCCCCATCTGGCCCCTGCATCTCAGTGAAGTTCATTCTGTCAGTGAAGACACCTGTTGGACACCTTTTGGTTTCCCAAAAGAAGGTAGCTATTCACCCATAATTATGTCCCTGGTTTGCAGAGGGCTGCCCTTTGGAACAGAAAGCCAGTCCTAGGGTCCCTGAATGAAGGCTGGGTGGCTGCACCTGGCTCTGTGCTATGTGCACCATACTGTTTGAAGGGGATGAGCTCAGACCATCAGCTCTCTCAGTCCCTAATGAATCCCTAAAGTGGCTGTGGTCCTGTGGCCCTCTGGGGATGTCCAGGGTCCAGGGACAGTGAGGAGGCAAGTCCTTTAGCTTCGTGGAGAAAGGAGGCCATTATTCTTCAGGCCTTGGAAATGGATCTTCTCAGAACTGGCAACCAGTAGCCTGGCCTCTATCACTGCATGAGTTAACTCCATGAACTTGGCCTTTGATAGAGCACGTGCCACAGTTTGAGACCTTGGCCCCAACTTACTCCCTGGAGTCCCTGCTGGTCCCCTAGCACTGCCAGCTTGGTCTCATGTTCCTGCAGGGGAATCTTCATCTCGGGAGAGAGAAAGCAACAAGGCAGTAAAGGCCAAGGCCTTCAGGGTGGGACGAACCCTTCATCAGGCAGAGGAGCCGTGGAGGAGGTTCTCTACGGGGTGCTCCGCACCCTTCCTGGCTGTCACCGTGAGCCACTGCAGCTTCTCCATGCACGGCGCCCTCCTCGCTGGCTTGGTTTCCGTCCCTTTGGCACTGGCTCTCCACGCTCCATCTCAACACGTGGACACACACTCTCATCTTCCAGGCTGCAGCTCAAAGCTGCGTCTTCAGGCAGGACCACCCCCGTCTCAGGTAGGACCACCCGTCTCACCACGCCACATGGCATCCTGCTGCTCCCAGCCCACGAGTCCCCAGCACCCACCTTCGTCTTGCCACTGGGGACCCGCTGTGACTACGTTGTCACCTGGGCTTACTGAGCTTCCTGTCCCCCCCAGCCAGGGCGTGCTCTCCGGGGAGGTCAGGCTGTCTTTTGAATCCAGCTTTGTCCATGTCCCCGGTCACACTCTGGCATGCCGTCAGAACTAGCTGAGTGAAGAAGGATGGTGGACAGAAGGGGCACGAGCCGAGCACCTGAACTCAGGGGACACATCGTCTTATCCAGCCCCGTCGTGGAACCTGTCTGTGCCACGAGGCTTCTGTGGATGGAGGAAGGTGAGCATCACTGACCTGACACAGTGACCCACGGGGTATGTGTTGGGGGCAGCAGGCAGAGAATGACAGGCCACCTCAAGCATGTGCAGGCGGGGGCGTGAGGGGTGTGCAGCTTATTCCAAGCCACACAATGGCCCAGAGGAGGAAGAGTCCTGGAGAAGGAGTGAGTTGGGGAAACCTTCCATTCGTGGCTGAGAGACTTAGAGAGGGTTTGGAGCGAGAATCCACGCACAGAGCTTCAGAGAAGAGTCAGCATCTGGCACGTCCCTCACAGACTGGTGGTGGCAGGAGGCGAGCATGGCTAAGTCTCTAGGGTCCCAGTGAGCGGAGAGGAGAAGAGTGCCCACGGTGAGACTGGCCTGCATTTAGAGGAAAAGATGCGACAGGGACAGAGGAGTAGCTCGGGGTAGGAGAGGATCTGACCCGGGGAGAAGGTCCCTTTGACAGGCAGGCATCTCCCATCAACGCTGCATGGCCACGAGGGAGGCTGAGCTCAGGGGAGGGCGTTGTGTGACAACACAGCAAGGGTCCTGCTGCTCTGATGGGTCAGCTGAAGAGCCCAGGTAGAAGTTGAGGAGGATGATCTCTGAGGAGAGGGCCAGGGCTGAGCACCTGGGGCTCTGAGCACACGGCAGCCTCCAGAGGAGAGAGGGCCCGTGAGGCCACTGGAGCACTTCAAGATGGCCAGCCATGAAGAAAGATAGGAATTGGGTCTGTGTGTCCCTCAGGCAGCAGACAAGAGGAGGCTGTGGTGGATGTGGAGGAAGACGTACTCCGAGCAGGGTGAGATGAGGCCAGCTCAGGGAGGGAGAAGAAGGACTAGGGCGAGGGCGACCAGTCTAGGATTGAATGGCAACCTCAGCAGGTGTCCCCCAAGATAGCAGGACACAGGACCTCCTCTGTCCTTTGCTTCTCCCCCTAGCCTGAGCACTTTCTGAAACCCATGGCACAGGAAGATCCACCATGGGACCACTGGAGTAGATGTCAGATGCAAACAGAATGAAATCAAGAACGAAGATGAAGTACTATCAGTCCAAGAACATCACAAGTTCATCTCTCGTCTGACAGCAGACAGTCTCTGGGAAATGGAGAAGGTATCTCTAGGGCCGTGTCTTTTGCTCATGGTACATTTCAAATATGGAAAATGCTGGCATGTGTTGAGAGAGGGTTTTCAGGCCTCAAAGGTTTAGAGGTGGCTGTAGTTTGGATCTCGAATGGTTCCTGAAGGCCCCAGCCTGTGATGCTACGGGATGCTGCCTCCTCTAGGAGGCAGGGCCTAGCGGAGAGATGTAAGGTCACTGGGCTGTGCCCTCGAAGGGTCCTCCTCCTGGATCTCGGCCTCCTGGCCACCGCAAGTGAACCTCTTCACTCCACACTGCTCCCCGCCATGATGCAAGGCCTCACTGCAGGCCATGGCGATAGGCCAAGTGACCCTGGAAACCTTTAGAACCATAGTCCAGGTAAATCTGTTTCTATTTTAAGTTGATTACTCGGCACCTTGTCAGAGGGATGGAAAGGTGACCGACACAGAGGCAAAGCCATCTGAACTAATGCCATGTCTGAGGACACGCATGCCCAGCATTCACTCAAGTCCCGGGTCTACACCCCAGCTCGGGGAAGTCCACGGTGACTCTGTGACAACAGCAAAGTCTGTCCAGGCAGCAGGCCTGGAGTGGACAGCAGCAAAACCAGACCCAAAAGCCACGTAGAACCCACTTTAAAGGAAGACACAGCCCACTCGTTTGGCCCCTGGCTGTCATTGCTTCACAGGAAGGCCATTCAGGAAGCACTTCCCCTGCACAGCATGCCAGGCGCAGCAGGACCTGCTGCTACCTCGAGTCTGGCTGGGTCCACGTGGGAGTGCTTGCATGACAGATCCCTCAGGACTCAGCAGGGGACCATGACACTTCAGAATGCACCTGCAGTTTGGCCCCTTCCTTGCCCTATTTTTGGGTGACACGGAGGTCAGCCTTCTACCTGGTCATCAAGCTGCCTCACTGTCATGGAAGCGATGGCCCCATTACTGAGCAACCTGCAAGACAGACCCAGCACAGTGCCACAGGCAGCTCACTCTGGAGCGTCTCTATGGACGGTTTTGTAAATAGATCGTGATTTTTAATTGCTTTGTCAGCTGGGTCTTTCTTTGAGCACAAGGCGCCAGGGGCTGAGTATGGAGTCCCCAGGGCCTCTTCCAGGTCTGGCAGAGGGCTCCCTGCACTTGCACTCAACGTCCACAGCTGCCTTGGGACTCCATGAACATAGTGACAATTACAAGCACACAATGGTGCCACCATGTGCACTGTGACAGGGGCAGGTTGGTTGCTTCCCACAACAGCTTCCCAGGCTGAGCAGAACGAAGGGCCCGGCCCATCTGCACTGTGCTCTGAGTGCCTCCTGTTCCAGGAGCTCCACTCCACTTCCCTGACACCTGGGAAGCCCACGCACAGACAGAACCTGCGGGTCCAGGGGAGCCCTGTTGATGTGACTGTGATAATGAGCTCTGGATGTCTCTGACAGACAAGGCAGGGGGGAAAGCTCCTGGGCAGGAACGTGGCAGGTGTAAGACACAGAAGCATGCACTCCAGGTGTGTGTCAGGAACACCTGGAGGCCAGCCTCCACCTGAGCCTCCAGAGAGCAAGCCTTGGCTTGAACTTGTTCTTCCAGAAACGACAGAGATGCAACTTCTGGGGTTCTGGGTAGGTCATGGGGATGCTCTCCTACCACAGGTCTGAGCACTCCCATGAGCACATGCCCCGCACTCTGAAGCTTCCCCCAAGGGGTCATCATTT
This sequence comes from Geosciurus inauris, assembly GCA_004024805.1. Taxonomy (NCBI): domain Eukaryota; kingdom Metazoa; phylum Chordata; class Mammalia; order Rodentia; family Sciuridae; genus Geosciurus; species Geosciurus inauris. The sequence continues at coordinate 39,481 of PVHX01000210.1, read as the reverse complement.
ACTAAACACAGCTGACATTCTAAGCCAAAGAAGGGGCAGGGTGAGGGAGGAGGCCTCACAGGTTTCTCTAAATAGCAGACTCAAATAGATTTTAAATGGCACAGTATAATTGTGATTTTCATGGGGCCTGATTTGATAATTCAAAACGGGTATACAAATGGATACTGATAAACTGGCGGCAATTAACATTTCCATCTCCCTAAACATTCATAATTCTTAGTGGGAACTTTCAAACTTTCTCATTCTTTATAAAATATTTAATAATTCTTTTGTGGACTATAGTCTCCCTACTGTGCTGTAGAACATTAGAACTTATTTCTTCTATGTAACTGTATTTTGGTACAATTGACCGTCCTCCTCCCTCTGTCTCCTTCCCCACCCCTCCCCAGCCTCCAGTGACCTCTCGTGTTCTCTACATCTATGAGATCGACATGTTCAGCCTCCCCACGTGCAGAAAAACATGCACTGTGTGTCTTTCTGTCTGGTTATTTCACTCACCCTAATGTCTCCAGTTCTACCCATGTTGCCATAAATGGAAAAAAAATATATTTTTATGGTCAAATAATATTCCATTTTATGCACATGCTACATTTTCTTTACCCATTTATCCATCGATGGACAAATTCCATCTTCTTATGAGTTTAACTATCAGTGAAGCCAGAATCCTGATACCAAAATACTTCACTTCATGGCTAATAACTGATGTTTCTGATTACAGTCAGATCAACTAGTGACCTCAAAGAGGAAGACCAGAGTTCCTGAGAGGACTGGACGGGCCTTCCACGTTCAAAGCTTGAGCTACTCCACAGCCTGTCAGAGGTGAGCCAGCTGCCATGACCCTTCCCCAGCCCCAGTCCCCCATGTCTGGCCTCAAATTTCAGAACTGTAATGTGACTGGGATAAGCCACAGGACCTGACACACGGAGAGGAGTTGAGCCCCTGTCCACCGGGTCCCCATCACAGTGGCACCAGTCAGGGGCAGTTAACAACTATTATATAAACAAGATGGAATGTGCCCGGTGCTCTGACTGATGGAAAAAAGCTGGTCATTGGCCACTGGGGGATGCCCGGTGCCCGCACAGCTCTCCAGCTGCGATCCAAGTGTGTTTGAATAAAACCTTAGCACTCGTAACGAGGGGTTTGATAGAGTGTTAACAATCCTCAGCTTCAGGTTGAGCTGTTAAGCAACAAAGTCGTCATTAACTGCTGGTAAGGACTGCGTTTCTCAGGATTATTGCTTAATTATGAGCTGGGCAGCCACGGACCTGCCTCTGACTCAGGAAAATGTTCTAGCATCGTAGCATTTCACCATAGCCTTCTTAGCTTGTGGCCTGTCTGCGCCCTGGAATGCACAAGGTTCTGCTGGGCTCCTGTGCCATTGGCAGGCTTTGTTTGCACAGTGCAGATTGTTTTCTGGCCTCCAGAGGCAGATGGTTAGCACACCGTGGAGCTGTGAGGCAGGTGATCCCTCAGGGATGGTGGGTTCACTATGAACCCGAATTGGCTGCTCTGGCAGAATAATGCTGGGTCCCAACCGCTGGAAGAACCTAGACACCCAAAATTGAGACGCCCTTCACACCTGTGCTCCCGGGCACACAGGCACACTCCTGTCCTGCGGTGATTCTGCAGGGATAACAGAGGCTCTAAGCTCTCACGGTGTTGCCCTAGCGGAACTGGACCATGACATTCAAGTTCAGGTTACCAAAAACCGTGAGGATTGGACCCATGGGGCTGACCTCTCAGGAGTCACACTGCGACCATTTCTAGGACCCACCGGGAAGTTTCCACCAAAAGGATGGCCTTAGATGGCACATCCTATTTTACATGACAGCAGAGGTGTGGAGGGAGTAGGCACACCTTTCCTCCAGCACTGTCTTGGTCCTTCAGTTTAATCATTCAGCTGCTGTGTCCTCCAAAGTGGGACTTCCAAATGACTGACACTTGGAAAATACGTTTAGCGGTGCACTAGCCATGCATCTGCAAAAGGCCCTTGTACTGCTCATCCACTGGTTGAAGTGGGCGAGGGGTTATCTGCACTTCTGTTCATGGATATAATAACTTAATTCAAAACAGTTCAGCTGCTGTGTTGACCTTGTAGCCTGCGATGCCCCAACAGGCTTATTCCAGTGCTGTTACTGGGGAAATAACTGCTAGAAGGGATGAATGAATTTCTGTACACGTATATGCAATATTTTAAATGTCAAATGTGCTCCTCTTGTGGGCTGCTGTGAGCCCATGACCTTCTTCTCTCTCCTGTGAGCCATTATTATGCCTGGGGGAGGGCTAGTGTTTTTCACAAAGGGAACATAGAGAAGTTCCTGGAAATCGGCAACAGCTGATGTTCTGAAAGGGGTTCATGAAGAAAAAATTAGCTCCAAGGGCCAGGCTATTGTCTTTGGAAAGAATGTCCTCAAGTCCTGGCAGGATCCCTCCTCCTCTCCCAGGTTAGGGCCAGACGTGATTCAATGGAGCCTGCTGATGTAGGGCCAGCCCGAGGACACTCAGGCCCAGGAACTGTGGGAGGTGGGCATTGCAAAAGTGAAAGACCTCTACTTTCCTCCCCGAGAACCCACCCAGGCAGTGAAGATGCATTCCAAGTGGAGGGTACCCCAGAGTTAGCAGAAGTGCCTCCCTGTCCCTTTGGGGTTCTATAAAGAGATGACCTATGCCTGCCTGCTGCCTCAGAGAACGCTTTGGGGACACACCCTGAGGCTGCAGTCTCCTGGGCCTCCCTGTGGCTCTGCAGGTGTGTGCCTGCTGGGGAGCAGGAGAGAGGAGGTCCTGTGATGGAGGAGCTTCTGTAGCAGGAGGGAGTCCCAGAGGGGCCACGCAGCCCACAGAAGGGTGTGAGAAACAGGAGGGTGCACATAGGCCTTGGCTCTGCCCACAGGGAGGCGGAAGCCTCAGTCCAGGGGGAAACAGAGCCAGGGATGGGTGCTGGCAGAGGGCAGGGCACATATTGGGGCCCAGTCCTGTCTCAATGCCTCTGCCACCATAGTCCTCCAGGTCAGCAGTGGGGAAGGAGGCAAGGAGCAAGACTCCACGGCCTGAGCCCTGTGGAGCAGGGGATGGCACCAGGACGTCACCTGATCAGGCCAACCCTGAGCACCTGGGCTGGTTAGGGTCTTGTGGCTCCTATCAATCGGCAGGTGGTGAGTTAGGGAGAAAATCAGGATAGAATAAACTAATTGATTTTGGGGGGAAATTCAATTGAATCCAGAAGCCATCTGTGCACCTCTGTCCCTAAGAGGTGTGATCAGTGGTCTGTGTCTAGGCCTCCTCAGCGTCACCCTCTAAGCAGTATTTGAGCTCTTTTAGAATATGAAAGGCATAACTGACATTTTTTTCTGTCTCTACTCCTTGTTTGTAAGAAGCTACTAACATGAACTTAGGGAAAACTATTTTGCAGACACATTTGTCCGTGCCAGAATTAAATTAAAGCAATATTAAAAATGCCTTTGAACGTGTTACACAATTTTGAAAGAATATTTATAAACTGTGCTTGGGAACACACACTTCTCTGTCCTCCCCTTGAACAGCATGCCAGATTCATTTGTGAAGATGAAGCTTCAGGCGCCCAACACCTCTTCCGGGGAGGATCTCACTCTGCGGCCTGTGGCCAGAGCCTGACTAGAGGACGAGGCCCAGCACGGGGGAGGAGCTCTGGGCAGTGTAGCCAGGACAGCTAGTGCTCACAGGAGGGGCCGTGCTGCTTATGTGTTTGGCCTGATTACATTAAACAACACTGAGGCTGGAAACCCCCTGAGCACAGGACTGACTGCCACCCTCCCTCGTCTCGGCAACACTGTGATGCGCCAGGCAAGGGCAGAGCAGGAGCACACAGACAACCAGGAGGGCTGTGTCCTGTGGACACCACTCCTTACGTCCAGCTGCAGAAGTTCTGGGAAGAATGACATACTCGACATCAAGCTTCTCACAGCTGACAGGCACTCTGAGGCATGGAGGAGAGAAGGCACCACGTATGTGTAGGTGGACACACTGCTCGCCTGTGTTAACTCAGCCTGCCACTCTGGGTTCCTTCTGAACATGCTTACATTCTAAACCAAGGTGCTTTCCCCTCCACGTCTTCTTACAGCTTTGCTAGTCTGTCATCACAGGAAGGTCTATGGAGGGCCTCAGGCTGCTGACAACATCCTGAGAACATGCTTGGCATGTCCCCATGAAAGTTCCTGGACGTTCTGCACCAGAGTCATGGAAGCCCACCACTCATACCCAAGTCCCTCTATAGATACCACTTTGGAACAAGCAATAAAGCTGAGCTTAGTTTAGAATCGTGGCACTAAGGCTGACTGTGTACCTGCCATCTTCCTGTCTCACTCTCCCAAGCTGCTAGGATGGCAGGCAGGCACCACCACGCCCGGCTCTTGTCTTCTAGCCATGATGGAGAATAATTGCATTTTGGGAAAGGCCAAAGTTCCCTTCAAAATAAAACACTTCACATTTATAAATTCAAGAGAACCATTCTTAAAGAGAATTAGTAGTTTTCCCCCTTCTTCTTCATTCATTATGTATTTTCTAATACCCCCCCTGCCAAGAAAACTTCAGTGACAGGCTTGTCCATGATACATGGAGAGGTCTGTGGGGGGCTCTGACTTTGCAATTGATATTGCAGGTTAATTATTAGTTGGGTGACTTTGTAACCTCTTGAATTAATAAAATTATGCCTTTTAGAATTATAGTTTGAAATAGGATTTTAGTTTTTAACATTGAATTAACAAAATTGCAAACTGGTATATAACCTGAGGCCATGCTGTCACAAGATTTTCAGGGTATATTAAAGTTTTAGGTTATAAGCAACCCAGAAAAATTAGCCGTCTTAGACATTTGAGAGTTCTATGCTGAAAAAGTACTCACTGTCAAAGGGACTGCTGAGGTTTCACTGTGGAATGTCCCTCAAGGTTCATGTGTTATAGGCTTGATCCCCAGGTTGGCACCATGGGGAGCTGTGGGACCTTTAAGAGGTGGGGCCTCAGGAGAGGTCTTCAGATCACTGGAAGTGTGCACTGGAGGGAACATTTGGACCCCAGGCTCTTCCTCTCCACTCTTACCTTCCTTAGCCATGAGGCGAGTGTCCTGCTCAGCCGTGCAGTCCTGCCAGGACGTGCATGACAAGGCCAAAGCACTGAGGCCAGTCATGGATTTTAAGCTTCAAAACTTTAAGACAAAACAACCCTTTTCCTTTCTATAACATAATTACCTCAGGTATTTGTTTTAGCTACAGGAAGCTGACTAATGTGGGAACCTTGATAGCTATTACACAATTTTTGACCTTTTGCTGCATTTTGCTATAAATCTCAAATGTAGTTTGAAAATAAACTAGTAAAATATGATTTTATTATATGACATCTACAAAATAATGCAATAGCGACCTCCAAACTCCACAATGGAAACTTCACTAAGGAGTCTTCATTGGTACAGCATTAAAGGCCAACACCACAAATCTGGTAATTCTGTGCAGTTGATGTCTTAGAGCTAAAGGAACCCAGACCCCAAAACAAAGCAAGTGACTATCTTGTTCTCCCACTCTAGTCTCCCCATTTCTGTAGTAATTATCCAGTCACTCCAAACAAGCAAGTCACCCAGGAAGCTTCCTTCCCTTTCCATGAGGCATGAGAATCAGTGGAAGTTAAACTCCTGGGGTCAGGCGCCATGTTGGTGTTTTGGTTCCATGTCCCCAGTGCCTAAGACAATTCCTCACATATAAAAAACACTCAATGGAATAGTTGTGGGATGAATCCACAGACTATCAAGAAGGACACAAAAAAGTGAGAAGAAGCACATTCTATCATTGAAAGACACCAAACTCCTTAGCTCCATATATGCTATCATAGTCTTGGTTGAAATAAAAGATATTTTGAGTCAGAAGACATAAATAGAACAGGGAATTATGTTACAACAGGAAATTGAAGTCCAAACTAGGCGAATGAGTTAGAGGAAAGAAATTTTGAATCTGCAAATAAGTTCTCACCTCTGGGTCCAGACAGATGACATTGTGGGTACTGAAGGTACTGAAGGTCATTGCTGATGCCGTGCAAGAGATCTGAGCAGCCAGAAGGTGCCACAAGGACAGTGAGGAATTCAGAGGGGCAGGTGCAGTCAGGATGCCACACGAGAGGATGGCAGTTTTAGCAACGGAGGAGCAGAGAACTGGGTACCAACACCTGGTCTGAGATGGCTGGGATGGTCCAAGAGTGGGAGTAGAGGAGCACCTATTTCTGGCATCTACCCAGGCTGCTGAAGGACATCGACCAAGGGATGTTCATCTTCTTTTGGGGCAAGATTACTGGATTTCTGTATAAGAAAAATAAGAGGAACTCTGTGGTGTCAGCAAAGAAAAGCAAACATGCTGCTCCTCCCTCCTGGAGGTGAGGGAGACACATTGATGGTGTGCCAGTGCAGTTGAGGTCCCTTCCTCATTCAAAGACTTCTTCAGAGAGAGTTAGCAAGGATGTATGCTCTTAGCTAGAGGTCAAGCTGGAATCTACCATCACTTGGATGTGGGCATTGAGATCTTACTGCCCAGATGTTGACGTGGCATAAAGCTTGACACATTTTCATGGATGACAGACTAGCACCCCAAACATCTCCACAGAGCTGAACACAACTCTCAGTGAAACAGTTGTGGGATGGAGCATGCAGAGCTGCACACTCGCCCAGTAACCCATGGCAGCCAGGCTCAGGAAACTCCTGATTCTGGGACCAGTGTGTCCCCAGAGAGTCATTGCTAGGAGGAACATGGAACTGTTCCAGACTAGATTAGCAGAATAGCTGCTCAGACGAGGCCATCAGAGTGGTTAGATCACAGTTAGCATTTAATCCTCTATTCTGAACTTAAAGGAGGTCAAGAAAACTATGATCATAAAAACACTAAAAAGTCAAAACTATGGAATTAACAGAATAATTGAGAAACAAATCAGAAGAAATAAATTAGTCCTGAGTGGCTTTCAGAAAAAAAAGAACTGGTAAAGTTCTCAGGAAGGAACAAAGGAAAAGAACCACACCCAATACATACAGGTACTTTGTGTGAAAAACAGATTAGCTTAGTTCTTTACACCTCTAACAGAATTGGAAGCTACTATGAGTGGAAGCTACAAAGAGGAATTTTGACCTAAAGAAGAGAAAATTAAAAAAAACAATTGAAGATAAAGTGACAGATCTAGAAGGTGATAGGTTTTCTGTTATTTGGAAATATTGGAGAAGTACCAGAAAATTCCTTGTTGAAACGTTGTTGAACATGACTTAATAAGCAGCAGATCAGTGTTTGATCCAAGAGTGCACCTTCCAACATGATGGAGCAGGGGGCCGCTAAACACGGGAAGTGTGGTTACTCCAAACAGAACTACCATGGGAGTCCAATATCTACCAAGTTTCAAAGACCTCAGGGAACCAAAACAAAGGATGCCTCCTTGGTGTCTTACAGACTGTGTCTAATCGAATCACCGAGTTGCACAAAGTATATCAAAATTTACCTGTTACCTTCTACTTATCCTAAGGGGACTACTACAACATCCAAACTTGCCTACACGCCCTGCATTCTGTTTGTGTTCATCAAAACTGCTTCTTGGACCAGCAGCAGCAGCTCACCTGGGAGAATGTGAGTGGGATGCACCCCAGGCTGAGACAGAGCCAGAATCTGCACTTGGAGTAGCTTGAGAAGCACGGGTTGAGGTTGTTGTTGCTCTTGAACATTGTCCAAAGCAGACAAACATTTTATTTAAAAGGAATCCAGGTGGGGAACTGCCTCTCACACATTGAGTTGTGGTATGTGCTCCTGGGCATGCACAGTAGTGGACAACTCTGTCCCTCCCCTCCTGCTTCCTCCTGTCCTGTTGCTGTCTCCTTCTGCCGGTCTCTGGAATGAAACCTAGTTTGAAAAATCACAGGTCTATGCTCTTTTTAGGGTCTTCAATTTACAGTAAATAAATAAATGCCCAATGCCTTATAATCCAGACTTGAATTCAAGTTAGAATTCGAATTAGAAGCAGAATGAGGACTTCGGCCATGACTGTGGACGTGGTTTTATGATTTCAGTGGCTGTGGTAGATACAGCACCTGCTCTACCCTGGGACCTACCCTGCTCATCACAGGCATGAGGGAACCTTATGTTTTCAATGCAGATTCAACATTAGGAAATACAGCTGCAGCCATGGAAACGGCAACACCATCAGTCTCAAGATAAACCTTTGGACTCGAGTTACACAAATAAATGCATCAACTCTAGATCTTTAGAGAAAAATTCAAGTTTTTACTATAGATTTCTTATGCTACATTTTCTAAATCTCTACAAAATGTAGAGAGTACTCTCTGTTCCTCCTGATACCACTGAATGAGAATTTCCCAACCAGGGCACATGTTTCCCACTCTGTTATGAAACATTTCATTATAGAAGTCATAACAAAAGATCTTTGCCACAATTTCAATTTGGCAGATGTGTTTGTGACTATGTGTGTGTAGGGTATCCTTGAATAAAATAAATATTTTGTATTATCCTAACATATTTAAAAACTTATCTCCTGCAAAATATAACAATTAAACATTAAGTATTTATTAAACACAAAACACAATAATATAAAATTTTTGCATTTATATAGTTAATTAGCTTAGCATCCTGTTGTTACTAAAAATAAGCACTTAAATAGGCAGGAAGGCCACAATGTTCTGCTGGGAACTATTTTGGAAGATTGAAACACACCCCACTCTGTGGTGGGGAACACTTATTTTCTCGTGTAGAGAGAGGTAGTTGGTCTTAGTTTTGTCACCCAACTGTCTAACTTAAAAAAGAACTAAAGTTGTACTTTGAAAATATCATCCCTTTTACATTTTATGTTAAAAGTTGCACCCAGGAACCAAACTAATGGCATAGGTCAGGTTGGGATAGAAAGGAAGAACATGAAAACTAGCCTGTCACGTGGTCAAGGGCACATAGGCGAGGTCTCCTGAGCATGGTGGGATGGCTAAGTCATAGGGGAATGTTCAGATGCGTGTGCTTAGATAGGTGTGGAGGGATGGGTGTGGTTGGATGGCCAAGGTCACATGGGTTTGGGAAAGGGGTCACAGTGAGAGCAAACAATTTTCCTAGCAGAGGCAAAACTCAAACAACCCATTTGTGAGAAAGATAAGAATTCTGTTTTTAACTGCTTATTATTGAAATAAATTTTATTCTGACTCGATATACCATTATCATGTATACTTTTAATGTCTTCATGTATCCCTTAAAATTAATAGAGTAAAACATGAGATATCAATGGAAGAAGAATTCTGCCTAAAGTGACCTCACAGGAATTGCACAAAGGGCAGGCCCTGTTGATCAGGCTTCAGGAGGGCAGGACCAACACCAAGGGCTATGGCAGTGTAGGCGACCAGATGTCACGGGTGAGGATCAGGACTCTGGCTCAGCAGGCTGCATAGGATTCAAGACCTGGCATGGAGAGGGCGCCTAGGATCCTGAGGGGAGCTTGGCTGGAGAAGGCTCTTGGCAGCATCTGCTGTAGAAATCGGCATGGCTGCAGGGAGGAGATGCAGATGACGTTTTAAGACCTGGGGAAACGTTATTGCTTGCTTCAGTAACTCAGCAGTTATTTTTATGGACTCCAAAATTCCAAAGAATGTCCAAGAGAGCAATAGCGTGAGTCATAATGGTGAAAGGGCTGAGGCTAGCTGGGGAGGGGACAGGGCATCCTCCTGGAGACCCGACCCCGCAGCAAGCCCTCTTGGCATTTATGTTCAGTGACCCAGACAGAAACGCCATGTCTACGTAGCTCTCCCTGGGAGTACATCCTGGTGATCAGAGGCATCGAGGGGCTGGCCCGGGGCCTTTCGGTGGGGCACCGTGTGTCCCCATGCGGCTCTGAGCGCATCTTGTGCAGTTATTGCCGTCTCTCTGGAGAACCACAAACTGCATTACTTTAAATTACCAAATCAAAACTCTACGTGCAGAGATTCCTCTGCATGGTCTTTAGCATTTTTATGTCATAATCCCACTGCGATACCCCTCCTTGTGCACTTTACACCCATTATGTTATTGGAAAATTCCCGACAGATGTCATCAGAAGATGAATGTGGCTGGCCCCTTGATATCTTGCTGGAATCTAAATATTTTTCAACTTGGCTAAAAATATCCAGGAAGAAGAATCAGCTAAGGAAATGGGAGCTGGGCCAGCCATGGCTATTTTCACGTGGGCTTCCAGGACTCCCGGCGTGCAAGTGGGTGGGAGGACAAAGCGGCCCCCAGGGGTGTGACTCCAGAGGAACCAACAGCACTGCCGTCACCCCCGTGCGTGTGCGTGTGCGTGTGCCCCTGTGCCAGGCATCCTTCCCCCACTGGTTGGGGAAGGGCCAGAGGGTCAGGGGAGTACCTGTCCTCCAGCAGCTGCGCCTGGCACAGGAGCTGCAGGGCCTCGGCCAGGAGTGAAGTGGGAGGCGGAGGATCCTGAGACCCAGGGGGCCGGAGAGCATCACCACCTCTGACCAGGGAACACAGGCTCCCCTCAAAGTCACCTGCGTGTGGTGGATAAAGCACCTGCGCTCCCCTGGGACTGGTGGCCGGGCTGGCAGGGAGACGAGCGCTGGGGAAGCAGTGGAGGGATCGTTAGTGGGACGGCTGAGCAAGGAAGTACCACGGGCCAGCGGTGGGCAGGGGGCACTGGGGGAAAGACTGGGGAGGACGGGGAGCCTCAGCCATGCTGAGGTGGGGCATGGAGAGGGAGGTCAGGGTGACTGCAAGACCCAGGGCCAAGAGGGGCCTGAGAGCTGCAGCCATGCTGACAGGCTGGAGAAGGAGGTCAAGCCAGGCAGTCCTCAGGCCTGATGATGGCTGAAGTCAGGAGAACCAGGAGAACTGAGAGGCGAAGAGGAGGCAGTAGCCAAGGAGAAACGCAGGAGGAGGGAGGGGGCTGGGCAGGGGTCTCCAGAGAGAGGCCCAGGGGTGCTGCGCTCTCCTGACACCACAGCGGCCTTGGAAAAGGCAGCAGATGTACATGGTGAGCACAGCCTGACCTGAAGGATGGCTGCCAGCAACTGGGAACAAGGAGAAGCCACATGCAAGGGGTCAGGAGAATGCCCCTCTACCTGTCACACTCAGGTGTCACTCGGGGTGGGGTGATGCCAGCCCTGGAGCAGGAGGACCGACAGCCAGGACTTACAAACATGAAGCAAGTCCTCTCACCTTGACTTGGTCAAGATCCAAAGCAGGGTGTGTTTTAGATGTCACTTTTCCTGGGGCCTCACGGGTGCTGGGAACAAGTGATTGGGGTGAGGGGCTTCTATCTGCTGCAGTGCGACCACGAAGTGCACCAGACCCAGGTGCCTACATGTCTTCCCAGTCTGCACACGGGGTGCACAGAGTCAGATGCACAGCAGAACCAGTGCCCACCATGGCCAAGGGCCTGCCTTTGACCTCAGCAGCCCTGGTGGTGACCCCTGCCTTCCTCTCTCCTGTGTGGCCTGGGTTAGACTTGTAACCTCGCCGTGTCTAGTTTTGTCACCTGTGAAATGAAGTCTGAAGCAAAGCCTGCAGTTAAGCCCCTGATGGGTTTATTGTATGGGCTCAGGGGTAAACAGATTCATTTAATCTATGATAATTTCGTCAGACCCCTCAGTGTTAAATGTGTTGTTGCTCTTAATGCATGTCACACATTCAATAATTCTGAAGTTTACTTACTATCTTCTTGCTCCATAAAGGGTTTCCTTTTACCTGTATTTTGTCCCTTTGGAAAAGCCTGTGTATCTCTTGTTAATTGTTCAATGTTATTGTGTATATATTGCCACCAAGTGTTGTAACAGAAATGTGTTGGTGATTAGCTTGCAGAAACCTTACTCTGGGGACAGTAAGAAGGGCCTCACTTCAAGGAGAACATTCCAGGGTGAAATTTCAAAATGGAAGAAAGGGAATTTAGTTGGTTATTGTACATAACCAACTAAACATAGGAATTTTCACCATATAGAACCATGTGAGGTGCCTAAGACCTGTCAGAGACAGATCGTGAGCCATTGGCACAGCAGTGACGGTCATGGGACATGAATTGCTGAGAGCCACTGTCCATTGAGGACCCACCAGAGGGTAAGAAAGAGCAAGTCTGAAACGTTAACATAGGCCAATGAGAAAATATAATCTGTGCCATAGAAATATGCATATTCAATACCTAAAGTGAATTCCATTTTGCCTTCATGATATTTAAAATTTTCTTGATTTTGCTTGGCTAAAAACTTCAGAGATTTTCATAAGACAAACAGTGATGAGTTCAAGAGAACTGAATATTGGAGAAGAAACCGTTGCCTCTCTAGGACACAGTGGTTTAGAAAATAATATACTATACCAGGAACTGGACCCAAGGAGGCTCAAACCGTCAGCCACATAGACAAACCTTTTCATTTTTTATTTTGAGGTAGAGTCTCATAAAGTTGCTGAGGACCTCACTAAGTTGCTGACATTGGCTTTGAACTTAAGATCCTCCTGCCTCAGCCTCCAGAGTCACTGGGATTACATGCATGTGCCACCACATCAAACAAGAAAAGAGGGGCTGGGATTGTAGCTCAGCGGTAGAGCGCTTGCCTCACATGGGTGAGGCCCTGGGTTCGATCCTCAGCACCACGTACAAAGCAATAAAATAAAGACATTGTGTCCATCTACAACTAAAAAAATATTTAAAAAAAAACAAAAAAAGAATGTTATTTACAGCCATTTTAAACTTGGAAACATTTTCTTCTGAGCAGGAGTTGGAGAAAGACCCTAACAGCACTTTAAAACATGTTAAGGTCAGAAGACCTAGAAGGAGTCTTTCTGCTATGAACACACTAACGCCTGAATGCGTTGGTTAGCTTTCCCCAATTACAATTCTACCCCAGTACCACTTCTCAGGTGACATTTCAACAGAATGTTCCCTGTCCTCTTTGAGCAGGCATGCTTTGCCCCACCCATTAAATAATGAACTTATCTGCAATAACCCTTGAAGACCTTAGGAAGGCCATTCAGCCCCGGTGGGACTCAAGCGGGGGGCCCTGCCCTACCTCTGCCAGCTGTCCATCTCCTTCACACCTCACTCCTCTGGTCCCCACACCACGGTCTACACTGTGTTGTCAGATCCAGAATCCACCAGTCCTCGGTGGCAACACTCTGAGCTCTCCAAACCTCTCCTTGTCCTCCCACCTGGTGACGACTGGCAGCCCCTCCTCTGACTTTCCTGACCAGGCTGTTCACTCTTTGGAAGCTCCCCACTATTGTTCACCCTGCTCTTCCCAGTGCATTTGGCACTATTATGGTTTAGACATGAAGTGTCCCCAAAAGCTCACATGAGACGATGCAAGATTGTTCAGAGGTGCAGTGATTAGCTGATGAGGGGTGAAGCCCAATCAGTGGATTAATCCACTGTTATGGATGAACTGGGTGGTCACTGTAGGCAGGTAGGTTGTGACTAGAGAAAATAGATTACTGGGGTCGTGCCTCTGGGGTTTATATTTTGTCTGTGGTGAGCGGAGCTCTCTCTGCTTCCTGAATGCCATGTCCTGAGATGCTTTCCTTCCCGTGCTCTTCCACCATGATGCTCTGCCTCATCTCGGGCCCAGAGCTACGGATTCAGTTGACCATGGACTGAACCTTTGAAATGTATGTAAGCTGAAACGAACTTTTCCTCTTCTAAGTCGTTCTCGTCAGGTCTTTTGGCCACAGTGACAGGCTGAGGAAAGCAGGCACTGGCCCTCTGCCTTTCCTGCTGACAGGACTGAAATGGATTCTGGGGCAAAGCCACCGCTGCTCCTGCTCTTCTGGACTTTCTATCACTTCATCGCATCCACACTGACTGAGGAGCCTGCAGGTGAACAGAGGAGCACAGGTGACTGGCCCAGCAGCAGTGTGGATCCTGTAAGATTTTGATGGTTGGGTTTGTTGTTGTGGTTTTGGCAGAAATTACTGAAATCCTTTAAATTACCTCAAGAAAAGTCAGTTCTTCTTCAATTTCCATAGTCTTTAGCCGGTCAATGGATGTAACATGGAAAAGCCACACGGACAAAGGTTTGATCTTTTTAAAGTTTTCCCTCCCAAAAAAGAAATGAAAGGAATTGGAAGAAAAGAAGGAAGGGAGGGAGGGAAAAGGAAGGAGGGAGGAAGAATTTTAATCAACATTCTGTGAGAGTCACAGCTGCCCTTAATAGTCTCACCCCACCCCAGTCCCTGGGTTTGTCCACTGTAACAATCGTTTTTCTGCAGAGAAAATATTTCTACCAACGTCTTCGCAGGCCACTCACTTTTACCTCTGCTGATTAACCAGATCTCCTTTGAGGGACTTGTTGATTCCACTTTGCTCAAACTCTGTGTGTGTTAAACTCTAACTTGCAAAATTAATTTTAACCTAGACCTTCCATTCCTGTTGGACATAGATTAATAATTGATAATGTTAGAATAAATCAACTACTAACCTTTTCTTGGGATTCTTTTATTACAATTCACATAGGTCAGTCTGAAGACGTGGCTCAGAGGCAGAGCACTTGCCCCACATGTGTGAGGCCCTGGGTTCCATCCCCAGCACTGCTATTTATTATAATAAATAATATTTATTATTATAACAATAATAAATAAAGGTGCAGTGTGTGTGTAGGTGAGTCGAGCGAAGCCACGTTGCGCAATGTTCAGTGCTCAAACTCGTCTTGTGGTGTGCCGGACGCCCTCCCCAGGGGCAGCAGGAAGGGTTTCACGTTGAACCTGGAGGGAAGCTGTGCTCTGTGCCCTCGCTCACTGAGCACAGCCTCTCCTGTTTCCTGTCCTGCCCTGGGTGGTGGGGACCACTGTGCCACACAGGCTGTCAACACTGAGGGAAAGTCTCATCTAAAGTCCAAGTGTCACAGAGCATCAAGAAACACTAGTGGGAAAGGGGAATGGGGTCTTGGGGAGCCCAAGGAAGGAGAGTGCGTGGGCATTAAGCACTGGTGACAGCTGCGTGGAGCGTCAGTCTTGTCCTTGGAAGTTCTCATGGAAGCCAGACAGGCCATGCAGCAGCTTCACTCCAATGACAGCTGTGCAGGGACTTGGCTTTCTGCCCCAGGTGCTTCCTGGGCCCATGAGGCTCAGGGGTGCAGCTTGACACACTGCACGGTCAGGGTGTAGCTAGCTCTGGAAGGCACAGTGGCAGGAGCTGGCCTCTCCTTTCAAAGGCATGCTGAAAAGTCCTTGTGCATCTGCCAGTGCCTTGGTGCCCTTGTGGGTGCAGCCCAGCCCTAAGCACCTGCCCGTCCACAGTGGACCACGGCTGCCTAGCCCTGCCTCCTGCCACTCCCAAGAAGCATAAGACTGGAGTCCAGCAAGTGGCAAAGAAGGTGAGTCGATGCCTGAGTTTCTGGAAAACCTGAGGTAATAAACTTGGTGCCCAGCCTCTGCTGCTGTCATTGGGTTGAGATGGTCAGGGCGAGACCCTGCCCTCTGCCCCATTCTCTGTCCTTAGTGGAGGCAGGTCCTGCTGGTCATAGTTAAAATGTGATCTCAAAGTTTACTGGGTGACTAAAAGTTTGTAATTATCTGCTGTTCCTGCAACACCATCCTGAATCTCCATCTGGACCCAGGCAGACCTGGAGGCTCCCTGTGGTCAGTCCTGTCTTCTCTGCATTCTGGAGCTTCAACTGTTGGCCTCAGCCCAGTCTCTACTCTTGCCTGTGCCCCTCTCCATCTTCTTTGTGTGATTCAAATCCACACTGTTCTTCCACATGCCAGAAGCTTCCAGACACTCCGGCCTCCCTTCCTGCTCTTCTGGCTTATAGGATGCTCTCATCTGTCCCTCTCTCTCCACGGAGGTCCAAACATTTAAATAGGCACAAAGAGGTCCATCCACCACTTTCCCCAGCACTCATGGGAAATGTTCCTCCTGGGAAGAGCTGAGCATCAGTGACCAGGAGCCCATGGACAACTGGGAGGGTCTCAGCTCAGTCTGAGCTTGCTGCTCAGAGACAGCAGCAGCCCTGGGGTGGGTAAGTGTGGTGACAGCTGAGCACAGGGCAGTGGGGGTCAGTCCTGTGACCCCCAAAGATAAAGCACTGTCCTCCAGGGGAACGTGAGCTTGCTCTCCAGGTTCAGGGGAGTTGCTCAAGGGTCGTGGGTAGGACACAATGGGTGCAGAAGACTAGACAGAGCCCTACCTAACAGGGGCAGGGAGTTGGTTCAGGAAGGACTACAGGATGTGGGGGGCCCAGGAGTCAGGAAGGGCTCCATCCAAGTCAGGCATGGATGCAGCAGAATGAGAAGGCAAGTGTGCTGGGCCTCGGGGAGAGGACGGGCTGGTCTAGACCCCCACCCTACTCCTCCTGTACCCTGAAAACATCCCCACGTCTGCTGTCTGTGTCTTGCCAGCCCGACTTCCCCAGTGGAAGAAGGAGTTAGCTGTGGGGAGGGAGTGGCATGTACTGGCCTTTCCTCCACCTGCTCCCAGAGGCAGATGCCTGGAATGTGCCTGGATGTGTGGGAAGGGAGGAGGCAAGGCCCCGCCCTGGCACTTACAGAGGGGCAGGCTTGTGCTTCTTCCACCCCTGATGCAGGTGCAGCACGCAGAAACATGGCCACCTGCAGGTACGGCTGGACAACTGGGCACCGACTTGACCAGTAATGATAGTGCTGTTTCATTTCCAATCTAGGTGACTGGTTTTCTCAATTGGTTTAGGACCCAGACAAGGAAAAGGGTGTTGCTTCCTGGGCTGATTCAAATAGTATTTAAAATTGAATTACAAATTTTAAAGGGGGACAAAAATTCTGTGAATTAAAGATGGCAAAATGAATAAATGGAGAGATAGGGTCTCAAGGAAATTAAGAATCAAGAGAAAGGAAATTGGGGGAGCGGCCAGTTACTAGAGAGGGTGCTGAGACTTGAAGGTCTCTCCCCTCGGAACTCAGGTTGGAAATGCAGCAGCAAAGCAACCCCATGGTAGGTGGGCCTTCGGGAAATGATCAGGCCGAGGCCGCCTCCTTCACAGGTGAGGTCAGTGCCTTCAGGAAGCAGCTCAGCCGAGGTGCCGTGAAGAAGGTCATCGGGGTGGCTTCTCGCTCCACTGTCCAGACTTCAGCCATGGGATGATGCATCAAGACCGCTGGCCAGACTCCAGCCCCTGACTGTGGACCGCCCAGCCTCCACAGCCAGGAACTACTCTTCCGCTCTTTATAAACCCCCCGGCCTGTGGCTGCGGTAGCCCCACAAAGCAGCTAAGAGAGGGCAGCGTGGAAATGGGTGCCCTGCCTCTCACAGCACCATGGTGTCCCATTGTCAGATGATGAAGGTGACTGCAGAGGAACGGGCAGCTGGACACGTGGGCTGAATCTGGTCTCCCTTGGGCCCTTCTACAGATTATGCTTCCCTAAAATGCAGCCAACCCTGAGAGGGGCTGAAGAGCCCTGTGGTCACCACCCTCAGGTAGGGAGGTCCTCCCAGGGCTGCCTCCAGCAGGGTCTTCTGAAGCTGTTCCTGGGCCTTGGCTTGTCACATCAGCAGGCCCACAGGAGGGCCAGAAAGGGCCCCGGGGTGGTTTGAAGAAGCATGCAGTGCTTTAAACCTGTGAGAAGCGAATCTGTGTCCTCCTCTCCCCTGTGAGGTGAGGTGCCCCATGGAGCCTCACCTGCAGGAGCTCCAGTCTCACTTCACCCAGTGCTGATTTCAAGTCACCATGTCCCCAGAAGTACAAGACCATCTCACCTAAATCTAAATAGAGTTTTCTAAGTCCTATTGGCTTAAGATAATTGAGCCACACATAAAGCCACAGATGCTGGGCAACCACAGGCCACCTGCCCCTTTCTAGGTGAGGCCACCTTCCCCTTTCTAGGTGAGGGCACCTCCTTGGGCTTAGTCCTGGACACCAAGGCAAATGTCACATCTTTTGTGAATGTTCCTTAACCCCTTCCCTAACTTGAAGTAGTGTGTCCCCCTGTGTCATGCAGCTTGGCTTTCCTCTGCCCAATGTGTGGTCCATGTGCTTTTATTGTCCCACATATCAGGCTTCAAGGCAAGGGCTATGATGTGTGGTGCCCCTACGCCCAGGTGCTGCACACAGTAGGGCTTGGGAAGTGCTTTCCAGGTTGCAAGTCTGACCTTTGAAGGAGAGAGAACGTTGCCCAGGAAAGAATAAACTGGCTTCACAGCAGTTAAGCTCTTAGAATAGGAGACTTGAGAACTCAAATCGTCTCTTTCTGAACCTAATAATGCTTGCAAAGTGATTTTCTTCCCCCTGCACATCTTCACAGAACATACAGTTGCTGCTAGCAATTAAAAAACGATTTCTTGATCTCTGACCACCACCATCGGAACATCTGAAGCTCTACTTGAACTGTTCTTGTTTTCCACCAAGACTTGCAACTTCTTAAGGCTCTGGAAGGTGTTTCTAGCCAATGGCTCCATTTAAACTCCTGGAATAGTAAGAGAGAAGCCTGAGGTCACAGGAAGGGATCTCCCCAATCCAGGCAGCTTTGACATCTGGCCATAGTCACACGCTGGGTTAATCCAATTATATGGAAATGGTGGTTTTTAAAGGAAACAAAACTCATGCTGAGTTTTGGCAGAAAACATAATAGAGTAGATGTGGGGCTCCTTTTGAGAAATCGCTGGTGTTGGTCTTCAAGTAATTGAGTTTAAGCAAACTGGTGTCTGCAGGTGAATGGGTCAGCTGGAACAAGCAGCCATGTCTGCAGATTGCTCCTGTCACTGGGGAGAGCAGGCCTTTGAGGACACTCTACCCAGCCCTCCAGGCTGCTATTTCAGCTGCCCACTGTCCTTAATCTGTTTCCTTCTGTTTTGACTCTCCTCCAAATGCTCAGTGCCTTATGTAGAGCCCAAGGCCTGACACCCTTATTTGGTCCAATACACAGAGGAATCACTATACGTGCCAGCCACTTCTATCAGGGCAGGAGGGAATTTATCATCATCAGGAAAAATTAAGCCCTAGAAGTCTGCAATGACAATTCCTAATAAAATAAGAAAGCACATCAAATTAAAGCTCCTGGAGGTGTTTGAAAGGCAAACACCAGCTTTCTGTCACTGTGATAAAACACCTGACATAGGCAACAAAAGAGAAGGAAAGGTTGAGTTTGGCTCATGGTTTCATAAGTTACTGTGAACTTCCGTAAGTTCTTTGTGCCCATGGCAGCGTGATCCATCAGGGCAGGGGTGCCCAGCAGAGGAGGCCTGTTCACCTCACGGTCAGGAAGAGACAGAAAGGGGCCAAAGTCCCAACGTTCCCCTCAAGGACTTGCTCTCTGAAGACCTGGACACGCTCTGGTGTCTCCAGTGCTCTCCATCATCATCGGGGCACATTTCATAGGAGATACTCTTATTGACTTTTATATAAAATTGAATCAGCATTTGGATTTTTACGATACACACTTTATCACAAAAGAGTTTGAGATTTACAGAGAAATTACCAGGATAGTACAGGTGTTTCCCATACGGCCGAGTCCACACTTCTTTATGGTCAACATCTTACCTTAATACAATGCGCTTGCCACGGGTAGAGGTGCCATGCTCATAAACTCCCAGTGTCTCCTAGTGTGCCCTTCCCATTCCAGAATCCCACTCAGGGGGCGGCCCTGTCCTTTGCCAGCACGTCTCTTGGTTCCTCTTTCCTGTGGGTTTCTCAGGCTTTCCTTGCTTTTGATTGCCTTGACGGCCTTGAGCCACTGGTCAGGTCAGTCTGCAGCCTGGCCCTCACTGGGATTCACCCAATGTCCTGTTCATGCTGGCCAGGGTGTGGCTTTTGTGAGGAACAGGCAGGTGTAGTGCTCCTCTTATGACACGGTCTCATGGGACATGTTGTCCACGTGTCTGAGTGGACCTTGCTCCCTTGGCGAGGTGGTCATTTTTCCTTAGTATGACCTCACCTCCCTCCCTTGTCTTGCTGTGCTTTGGAAGAAAAGTTTTGCATTCAGCCATTCTTACATGGGGAGCTAGCTCCATTTCCTTGAGGCTAAGCCTCTACACAAATTATTTGACAGTTTTACACGAGAGTTTGCCTACTTCTCTCATTATTATGTTTTGCAATCAGTTGTTTATGTCAGTATGGGATCACAGATACACTCTTTATACTGTGGGACATAACCCAGTGCCACGTTTCTTGCATGTTACGTGAGCCACAGTCACTTCTATCACCCAGCTCAATCTTCCTTCCTACATGCCCCATAGTGTGAGTGTGCTTGTGTGTGTGTGTGTGCGCGTGCACACAGGTGAGCATGCATTGTGCACCTTTTGTTTTCTCCCACTAAGATGCTCAAGGCTCATCTTGAATATTTCCTAAAATAATTGGTCATTTCTCCAAGGAATCCTGGTTCCTTTTATTGCAGAAAAGTATTAGAAAACAGGAGTGGGTGGTGGGTATGGTCATTGCTACAGGGAGTCGGTGCTGCTCGGTTTCCTCGCTTGCAGAACAAAGAATTGCCGTGTGAACACTAGCCTGTGCGTGTGGGCACGTGTGGGAATAACTCTAACCCTGACCATGTGCGTGTGCATTAGGCTGAACGTGCATTCACACGGACGCTCCAAGTCCTTGTCCGTTGCTACGTAGAATAGAGTGTGCCCCTTCCACATCTGTAGCCTGCAGCAGTGAGAAACCTGGGTCTCTAGTGTGCTGTCCGCCACTAATTGGTCATTTCCACCATACATCTAGAGTTGACCCAACACTAAGTGTACCCCGTGGGGGAACTGAATGCACTGCTTAGGTGCAGGATTTGGTTTGTCTTGGTCTTCTGACATGGCTCATTTAGAGAGATCCTTCTCCCCACCCACCTCGGTGACATGCCATACAGTCCAGTATTCAGTCACAGTGCCCCTTTCAAGGGGATGTCTTTCCCTACATGATTTGCATGAACGGAGCTTTACTCTTTGTGCTATAAAGGGACAAATGCATAATTACATTTCTTTCCCTAACCTATATGAATTTTAAAATGATCCATGTTTTCACAGGCTTGGCGACTTATTTTTATTGCTGAATAGTATTTTATTATTTATATATTCCTCAATTTATTAATTCAGTCATCTGTTGAAGGACAGGGGTCTCAGTGCTCCCAGGTTCATGGAATATTTGCAAAGCTGCTACCGTATAGATGTTCTCATGTGGGCACATGTGAGTTTCTACTGATTGAGTGGATGCTGAGGAGTAGTACTGCTTATTTGGATTTGGCTTTACAGGAAGCTGCCAAACTGTCTTCCAAAGTGGAGACAGAATTCAGCATTCCCACCACGGATGGAAGGCTGCTGTTCTTCCACACGCTCACTAGCAACTGTGTAGCCAGATTGGCATGTCTCTAATCTGTGTGCTTGCCACCTTTTCAAGAATATGCAATTCCCTAGGAACGTATTGAGTATCTTCTGTGTTCTTATTTTCCACATATGTATTTTCTCTGGTGAGGTTTTTGGTCCTACATAGTGCTCATTTCAATTGTTTGTTTACAACACTGAATTTTAAGTGTTCTATGTGTATTTTGAATACAATTTCTTTATCAGATGTGTCTCACAAATATTTTCACCTAGTTCATTCATGAAAATGACTCTTATAGAGAAGTTATTTTAATTTGAATACATTTTTCTTTCATAGATGTTGCTTTTGATTTGTGTCTAAAAATTCACCATCAAGTTCTTAAGTCATATGAATTTTCTCAATTATTTTCTTCTGGAAATGCTATATTTTTGCATTTTTACAGGTACATTTATAATCACTTTGAGTTGTTTTCTGTGAAATGTATAGAATCTGTCTAGGTTCCTTTCCCCCGCCCCCAAGAGTATTCACATTTTCCAGCACAACTTTGTAGAAAAAAAGCTAATTTTTCTCTATTAAATGGCCTTTGAGCCTGCATCAAAACTCAGCTACATGGCTGGGGCGGCTTAGTGGTAGGTGCTCGTGTGTTGTGCCCGGGCCCTGAGTTCCACCCCACTGTCTCACACACACAGTTCAGCGTCTCTGTGGGTGTAGTGCTGGTCTCTCTGTGTCACACTGATCTGTCTTTTCTTTCACCAGTACGAAGCTGTGTTGATGCTGTTCCTTTAGAAAAGCCTCAAGAGCAGATGGTGCGGGTGACCCTCGACTCTTGTTTCTTCAGTGTTGTTTGGGGTCCTTTAAGTTTACTACTTTGCCATATAAAAAGCTTCAGCATGAGTTTGTCCATGTTTACAAAGTAACTTACTGGGATTTCATTGTGATTGCATTGAATTGGATCTACATATCAAGCAAGTTTGGCAGAATTGATATCTTAACAACCCTGAAGCTTCCTATGCCTTAATAGAGAATAACTCCATTTACCTAAGAATTCTTCACTTTATTTCATCTGCATTTTGTTGTTTCTCACAAAAATATTTTATAGTTTTACACCTACCTACTTATTTATTTATTAGTACTGCCATAAAAGTTATTGCTTTTTAATTTAAAATTCCACTTTTCACTGCTGGAATACAGGAAAACAATTGGCTTCTGTACACTGGCTTTGCAAACTTTCTGTGCTTGCCTATTAGTTCCAGGAGGCTTTTTTTTTTTTTTTTTTTTTTTGTAGACCTTTGGAATTTTATACATAGACAATCATACCACCTGCAAATAAAAACAGTTTTTTCCCCTTTCACATCTCTGTGTGTGTGTGTGTGTGTGTATACTAGCTACATCTCAGCGCATAAGGATGTACTAGCTACAACTTCAATACACAACAAGGTGGTATGTTGAGAATCCCCCCACGTGTTGAGAGGCTTGGTCTCCACATAGCTGCCCTGGAGAGGTGCTGCAGCCTGTGCAAGGAAAAGTCTGGTGAAGGTTCTTAAGTCATTAGGCCCTTGACCAACCCCTGTGCGCTCTCTCGCTCTCTCGCTCTCTCGCTCTCTCTCTCTCTCACACACACACACACAGACACACACTGCTCCCTGGCCTGAGAGATCCTGCTTGCTCTCATCTTCCACCATGGTATGCTCCTTGCACAAGAAACCCAAGCCCATAGAGACGCCTGATCTCTCACATGAACTCCCAGAACCACAAGCCAAAATGAACCTCTCTTAACTTTGCGGCTAGCCTGTGTCAGCCATTTCATTACAGTGATGGAGAGCTGAGGAGTACGAGACACATCTTTGCCTAGTGTCTGCCATGAGCATGGTATTGTCCAGTCTCACTCTAAAGTGTGATGCTGGCTGTACAAGTTTTATGTATGTCCTTTATCAGGTTGGGGTCATTCTCCTGAGTGTGCTGAAAGTTTTATCTCAAATGGACTTTGGATTTTACTAACTATCTTTTCTATATCAACTGATATGATCATGTGATCTTGTGTTCTGCAGACTACTGATTTTGGGAGTTACATTCATTGTTTTTTTAAAAAAAGTTAAATCAGGATGGCATACCTAGAATAAATCTTACTTATTCATGATGTATCATCTTTATTAAATATTGCTGGATTATATTTGCTAATATTTGGGGATTATGCAGTTAAGTTCATGAGAGATTGGTCTGTAATCTTCCTTTGATGTAATGTCTTCATTTGGTTTTATAACTAGCATAAGACTTGTCTCAGAGAACAAGTTGGAAAGCGTTTCTGTTTGTATTTATGGAAGATATTGTGGAGAAGTGTTACTATTTCTTCTTTGAATGTTTGGTAGAGTTCATTACAAAATTATTTGAATGCTGTGCTTTCTCTTTTGTAAAGATTACTAATCATTGAATACCTTTATTTAAAAAAAAATTAAATAGTTTTGGTACTCCCCAGTACCAAAACTAAACTCAGGGGTACTCTATCACTGAGTACACCCCCATCCCTATTTATTTTTTAAGATAGAGTCTCCCCACATTGCAGAGAGTGGCCTCAATCTTGCCATCCTCCTGCTTCAGCATTTGAGTTGCTGGGATTACAGCCATGTGCCACCACATCCCACTTGATAGGACACCTTTAATGCATATTTAATTTATATGTATTTTGTCTCTTTTCTAATGATATGGAGCAAGATGATTATACTCTAAAACTGTGAAATTTTGGAAGTTTCTTTCAGAGAATGTTCTTTTCATTGAAGTTGTTGAATGGGTGGACATAAAGTTGATCTTAGTATTCATTTTATTAACTTTATAATGTCCATACGGTCAACAGTGATGACCCCAATTACATATCTAGTATCAGTAATGCTTTTCTTCTGTTTTCTTTTTCTTCGATTGCCCTTAAAATGTTATGAATTTTTTTGATCTTCTCAAGGTTCTCTTGATTTTGTTCTCAATTTCGTTGATTCTCATTTTAATTTTTATGATTTCCATTCTATTTGTTTTATGCTTCGTATTTCTTACTTCTCCAGATTCCCAAGGTGAATGCTTAGGTCATTCCTTTTAGATCTTTCTTCTTTCCTGGTTTATGAAATGTTATCAACTTCTAAGAATTGCTTTTACTTCACTCCATTTTCTTATTCATTTAGCTAAAAGTGTACCTTAAATACATTAAATTTCTTACAAGACTTTTATTTGACTCATAAATTATTTAAATGTGTATTGCTTAATTTACAAATACTTGGGAACATTAGACCATTGTCCTGCTATTCCTTTCTGGTTTGATTTCATTGTGACCTGAGAATACACTTTGAATGATATGTAGTGCTTTAAATTTGTTAACATGTGCTCTGTAGCATATGATGTGGTTTATTATGGTGAATGGTTCAGCTTAGCATAAAACATTTTATTGTGCTATTGTTAGGTCAATCTATAAAAGTCAAATTGGATCAAGCAGGCTAATAGTTCTATTTAGGTCATATATTTTCTTTCTGGTTTTTATTATATTTGAGCTATTATTTCCTGACAGAGGCGCTACATATTCAAGTATGGAAGTATCTGTGTCTTTTCCTTCCAGTTCTGAGTATTTGCTTCACACATTTGTATGTATGGCAGGTGCACACAGATTTGGAACTTCTATGCCCTCTTAAGTGAACTTCCTAATTTATAATCATGTAGTGCATCCTTCTATTCTTCCTAAATTCCCTTGCTCTGAATTTCTCTTTACTTGAAATTAAGTTAGCTGCTTAAACTTTCTTATGATTAATGTTAACCCAATATATCTTTCTTCATTCTTTTGCGGTTAACTTCTGTATTTTTATGTCTAAAGATAATTTCTTATAGATAAACAATAGGGGTTTATTCACTTTTTGGATTTTTTATGACAATCTCTGTCTTTTAATTCACCTATTTAGGCCATTCATATTTAAAGTGGTAATTGATGAAATTAGAGAGATTTTTACCATGTTTGTAATCATTTTCATCTGTTCCATTTTTCTTAGTATCTTTCTTTCCCTCTCTTTTGCTACTTTCTCTAATTTTATTTAAGTACTTCCATAGAGCCAGTTTATCTCTTCTCTTACCCTAACAGTTATAATTAGTCTTTAAAACTTTTTGATGTTTGAGGCTGAGGATAGAGCCTAGAATTAGACCCCTACCTGCATGGATGAGGCCCTTGGTTCTATCTCCAGTACTGGAAGGAAGGAAGGAAGGAAGGAAGGAAGGAAGGAAGGAAGGAAGGAAGGAAGGAAGGAAGGAAGGAAAGAGGGAGGGGGAGGAAGAGCTGTTTTGTGGTTGACTTAGAGTTTCCATTATGCATTTTTAGGTGATCTAAGTCTATCCTTTAACTAACAGGGCATGAGTCTTCTGGATTTGGCATTCCTGTTCCTTAGGTCATTTAAGTAAATGATTAAGCAAATCAGGAAGAACCAGTATAAAGCATTTTAATTTACCTTCCTTTGCTCCTTCTCTGGTGGTCTGTTTTTGTTGTTTTGTTTTGTTGTCGATTCAAGTTCCTGACCTTTTTTATCTTCCTTTTCTGTGAGAAACTTCTTTTAACATTTCATGAAATGTAAGTGTACTTTTGTTTGGTTGTTTTATTAAGTGTGTATTTCTGCTGCTTTTGAAGGCTATTTTCTTGCATCCAGATTTGGGATTTGGGGTTTATATATTTTGTATCTGTCATTAATTATAGAAAGTTCTTGGCCTTTTTACTTCTGATATTTACTTGGTACAATTTTCTCTTGCTTCTTCTGGTATTCCATGTTGCGTGTAACAGTGTTACTCTGTTACAGAATGTTCTGCTCTATTTGTTTCTCCTTACATTGAAGGTTTCTAGCTATCCATCCTCAGATCATCTGTTCTTTCATTGTGTGTTACATCTGGTAATGCATCCATTGGAGACACTTAGTTGTCTGACTGTGCTTTTTATTTCTAGCAATTTTATTATTTCCCAGAGTTTTATTTCTGCTAAAACTACCCTGCTGCTTTGTATGTGCTACTGTTTCATTATATGCTATAATATGTTAATTATAGCTATTTAAAATCCCATTTGGTGTTTCCAGTATTTACATTATTTCTGAGTCCAGTTTGCTTTGTCTCCTCAAATTGGGTTTCTGTACAGCATTTGGCATGTCTTGAAATTTTCATTTGAAAGCTGGATTTTTATTTTGGTACAATGAACATTTTTGGTTCCAATCATTTGTACCTTAGGCAGGCAGATCTCAGCAGTGACTATATGTGTCCATCTCTCCAGATTTCAGGGTGACAATTTACCCTGTAAATTAAGCTGTATGTCAGATCAAGAGAAGTCATTGATTGTTAATTTGTTCAGGTTTTCTTCATGTAAGGTTGGAATATATTTTATTTCCTCATACATTCAAACTCAAATTGGAAGTTTAATTATCAGATTTTTAACCAACTCTGTAAGAATAATGTTTTTTGAAAAACTGTACCTTATCTAACAAACATATAGGTAAATAGACACTTTAGTCCCTGTCCATCTAAGTCTGGGTCAATATACACTTTAGAATGCAGAAACTAATAAAATCTATGATCCTAATAAAAGATTTGATCCAACATTTCCACTCTTGCAACTTCATTGAATAAAAATTAAGGCACTGCCAAATGAAAGTAAATACATAAGCATGTGTGCTCCTGAAGATTAAAATCATCATCATCATCTCTTATAACACTCTAGAAAGAGCCAGAGTAGCTATTAACCTGGGGGAATGGTTGAGTTAGTGCTAGAACATCTACACTGCGGAAGCTTGCAAGAATGGTCCTGGTTCTGCTCTCCTGTATTCTTCCCCTGGTCAGGTGAGCGAGCCCAATCAGACAGGTGGGGCTGTCTGGCCAAGCCCAGGACATGTCCCACAAAGGCTTTGGTGTTACTCGCCCATTTGGCTTTTTGGTTTTGTGATTCACAGTTATTGTGGTGATATGTAACTAATAGCACTTATTTATTTTTTAAGAGTAATATATCCTGGAAGCTTGCTTTTCACATTTTGTCAAAACATTGAGTCAAGCTGTGCATGTGTGTATAATTGCCATATGAATATCTATATGTCTGTAAGGACACACATTAAGTGTGGGAATATAATCCAAGTGTGGATACAAATGCACAGTCACCTCAACCTTCTGAGAAATAAAGGAAGTATCAGAAGATGCTCTTCATCTTTCCTTATAATTCTTTAGGTTATCCTGTTTTCCTGAAAATTCAGATTTTCCCTAAGTTTGGAAAAAATTAGAGAAATAAGTAACTTATTTTGTTTTTTCTATATTAAAAAAGTACATTTGAAATGCTTAAGTTTTTTTCCTCTTTTCTTTATAATGTGTCTTGGCTAGTGTTTCTCCTGTGGGTTGTCTCTTGGCTTTTAATAAAATGTTTCTGGCCAATGACAATCTTGAAATGACATCCCTACATTTCAATACATACTTTTTTAACAAAATGATGTACCAAAACCTATTGAGTTACTTTCCAAATGCAATTATTCATTTATCCCAGTCACAGTTGGCCCTTTGAAGATCGTGCTGGGCCATGGAAATGGAGGCATTCCACAACACGCCTGGTGCTGCAGTGTCCTCAGCCCAAGCCAGTCTCTGCCCCCGGTCCCCCTGGTGCCCCTGGTGGCTGTGCTGACTGCTCCCGTCCTGGGGCTCTCTGTGGCTAGATGTCATTCTTTTGCTCATTTTTATTTAAAACGCCATCATGTGGTTGTCGTGAAGGAGTGGAATGAGAGTACATTGTCCTAAAAGTAGCTGGCATTGCCAACAGTAAGTGTTAATCAACATTAATTGGACCCCAGGAAGCAATCCTGTAAGCCTTTGCATCTTACTGTGATAGTTGGGTTTCTGTGGTGTTTTATACTATCGCTGATAGGTTTTGGATTGATGTGTCATATTCTAAACTTTTTCCTAGGTATAATGTTTGTAAAAAGAGTCCTTACAAACATTTAGCAGAATGCCTGATGGTTAGGAATGAATTGCTGATATTGAGAGAGTGGTATGTGTTGGGGGTGGGGAGGGAGTCCTGTTGGACGGTTTCCCTAAAAGTGAGGCTGAAAAGTTAAGGTAAACTCAGTGCCATGACTCGCTCATGCAGGTCCTCGGTGGAGACACACAGCTCAGAGTGACTGTAGGTGGACTATGTGCCCTAAGACCCCACTTTGCTCTGAGCACCTAAACGCAGGGGCATGCCCCTAAGTGGGGCAGGAGCGGCACACCAGCCACAAGCTGAGCTTCTCATGCAGGATCGCCAACTTCCTATGCCATGAACCAGGGCGGTCATCACTGCTGTGCAACTGTTACCTGCAGAGCAAAGCTGGACAAGTCAAGTAACCTGCCCAAATTGATGCACCCAATTAGTATCAGAACCACCACCCAAATTCAGGTTTTTCCAATCCAGAGTGACTTTCCTGAAAAGGGTTAGGAGGAAGGTACCAGAGGGAGACCAGCTAGAGTTAATGTGACTTGACTTAGTGATCAGTTCAAAAGGGTTTAAAGCTCAATGTGCAAGGGATAGCCTCCTGGGGGCCAGTCCCCACTCAAGGCCCATGTTCAGGACTTCGGCTGCCTCACATAGAGAAGTCCCCAGCAAGTGGGCTGAGCTGACATCTGTGTGGGTCCACTCCAGCCTGAGCCCTGGGCCATCCCTGCATCTCAGCACCCTACAAGGCTCTGGCACACAAGAGGCGCCATATGCACTGTGGATGGTTTCGTCTGGTAAAATGGGAGGTACTGAGGGCTCTTCTGTGACCACAGAGTTAACGCTCCGTGAGTGAGAAAGCTTGCCTTGGGAGAGAGGCTGCACTCTGAGTGCAGGGCCCAGGCAAAGCAGGGACCAGAGGACTGGGCCAGAGGGCCTGGCCAGGGGCAGCTCTTCCCAGCAGGACCAGCTTGGCATTGCCATACTTCCCTGGCAAGGACACTACTTCCGTCATCTTCATCATTCACGTATATTTTTGTGATGAATATTATCAAGGACTGAATTTTGCTCCCCTCAAAATCCATCTATTGAAGTCCTAACCCCCAATGGAATGGAATTTAAAGTTGGCACCTTTGAGGGGATTAGTGATAGATGACTTTGCGAGGGTGGACCCCCTTGGTGTTTAGTGACTTACAAAGGCAGGAGTGAGCCGTGTCTTCCTCTCCACCACGTGCGGTCACAGTGCCATGGAATCCAGCCTCAAGCTGGGAGCAGGCCCTCATCAGAGCCTGGTTATGCTGCCCCAGCCATGGACTGCCAGCCTGCGGAACCACGAGAAGACAAACCTCCCCTGAGCCCCGGCAGTGCTGTGAGGGGTGCAGCCTGAGCTCGCCAACACATTTCCTTCTAATGCCATTATTATTCCCATGTGGTGACTATTTTCTCAAATTGCTGGATATTCTTCCTAAGTCATTTCATTAATGGCACCTACGGTTCTGGGTGTAAACGACACAGGGTGAGGGACTGAGTTCTCATTTATTACCTAATAATAAGAGTTCTCCTTCACTCAGTACATCAGTGTTTTCATCTTCTCTGAGACACTGACTATTAGGTTCCACGCATTCCTTCAAATTAATTGCAGACACAGTTTCTCCCCTCAGATCATCTGTGACCTGGGTCCCATCTGCATACTCTGTGCTGTCGTATTTGTATGGGCACTGACCCACCGGTCTCCCCATGCACCCTGGGGCAGCCCCGCAGGTTGGGAAGGAGAGCAGGCTCAACACAAAGCAGCAGGAATAAGAAAGGACGCCCAGCACTGGGCTCACAGATCCAGGGAGAGCTGAACCCCAAGGGAAAAGATGCTGATTTGGGTTCACTAGAAGTCACTGGGCCAACAGCACAGTGAGATGAGGAAGGATTGAACAGTCTCCAGCCTTCCTGTCAGAAGAACCATTCTTGACCCAGTGAGGTCACAGGGTGGGGGGACCCTAGCTGCTCAGGCCACATCAGCTAGGCAGCAGGCTCTCTGGGTAGAGCAGTAGGGGAGGGTGGCCTACAATAGGGTATGAGAGCTCGGCCCCCAGGCCTCCTGCAGGACCATCGGCCAGTGCCTTCTAAGAAGCAGAAGCTGCCTGCTAGAAGGCAGAGGGCAGAGCTAATGCCCAAAGTCACACGAGGAAAGGGGAAGGCTGGCACATCTTTGAGTCCAGTGGTGAAGACAGAGCGACATGGCCTGGCTGTCCATGCTTGGTAGAGGCCAGGGGACACCTGTTTCAGATAGCACTTTGTCTCACAGTGGAAGTAAGTTTAAGATATGTCATATCACAATCTATGTGGACCAAACCCCTGGAGGCTCTGGAGTGGACTCTGCCTCTCTGGACAATCTGCTCTGGAGGCATAGAGCCCAGGGTGAGACCAGTCACATGTCAGAAGTGTTGAGGTTGGGCTAGGCACCCAGTACCCACAGCAGCACGGGATGTCCACTTGCCGAGTGACTGTGGTCACCACACGACCCCCATGTCAGTGGGTTGGCCTACTTCCTCAGCTTGCCTGGACAGGGTGTTGGTCACCATCTTTTGCATTTGGTACAGGTTCCAAGCAGGCAGGGAGTGAGCAGCCCCATGTTGGAGCGGAGGGAGGTCCCAGGTGGGCAGGTTGGAGGGCGACCAGAAGCTGATGTCCCGCGGCATTGCTTGGGGCTGTGCGCCTGCTCTCTGCAGCCGATCCTGAGTGAGAAGCAGGGACACAGGCTTGTAGTCCTTGACCGAGTCCTGACTGCTCTGGGGCGTTGCTGCTGAGGCCATCTTGTTCCGGCCACTGTCCAGTTGTGCATGAGGAGTCCCTATGCATACCTGTGCTTCTCTCAGAGGAGGGTGGGAGCATGGAGTCACATCCAGGGAGTGTGGCCATCAGAGGGCCATGGCCAGAGCTCCTGGACAGCTCCGTTTCCCCACAGGATGGCCACTGGCCATGGCTGAGAGAGGTCCTGAGCCACAGCAGTGGAAGTCCTGGGCTTCAGCCTGCAGCTCCTGGCCAGGAACACCCTGCTCCATTATGCCTGATCAGGTGGTATTTGGGTTCCCTTTGGTGGAAGGACAGAAGTGCTCCCTGCCGCCCTGTGTGGAGGCGTGTGCTTCACAAAGCCGGATTGTAACTTTTAAAGACTCGCTGGGGCAGAAAAGCCCCTTGTCAAGGGCAAGTTCTCTGTCTCTATTAATTCTGCTGCTAATAAGCCAGAGAATGGCCCATTGTCAACCCAAGTGCCCTGTAATGGTTTTATAAGCTATTTAATCTCCAAAGAGAAGAACACCATAGCCACTCCTTCATAAGCCACATTCAGACATGATTTCTGTCTTTTCATGTTAATAAAATCCTGTAGCTACTACCTACAAAGTCCCCAAACTCTATGTCTCAGCAACACGTGCTCAGCCAAAACAGGTGGGTTTAAAGCAAAAGCCATTTTCATCACCGTGTCTGACTTACTCGAACACAGATTTTAATACTTGCAGCTCCAGTGCAGGTGCAGAGACAAGGCTGCAGGAAACAGCCAGGAGACCATCACAGCCAGAGTTAGGGGCCTGAGGTGGCCAGGTGCTGGGTCACCTCGGGCTTCACTGCCTGGCGGCCTGGATGGCTGCTATCGTCCTCTCACAAGATTCAGGCAACCCTCATAAGACTCACAAGGCTAGGTCAGAAGGAATGGCTCTAGAGAGGGGACCCAGGGGCTCCCAGGCAGCCGGCAGGAGAAGCCAGGTCTCTCTTCCCTTCTGAGATCACAGAGGCTCTATTTGGAGGGTCAGGGAGGAAAACTAGAGACCCCGAAGTCCATCACCTGTGGACTCTCCCCTTCCATTTCCCACATCAGAGACCACAGCCACCAGCAACTACTCCTAGCAGCTATCTCTAGGGACCTAGAGGGAGCTGGCCCTAATGGCTGCCAGCCTTGGGAAGTTGTCCCCACCCATCCCAGCAGCAAGTTAGGCCCAAACAACTGAGCTGAAGAATAATTCACTGGGGCAGGTTTGGACAGAGGTTTGTAAAGTCAAGAGTAGGAGGCTTCTGGCTCAAAGCAGGTCCTTAGCAGGCAACTAGACCCAGCTCCATGTTGACCTGCTGAGCAAAATCTCTGCAGCTCACCCTGAAGTCCTCTATGGAAAAGGGAGGGCGACCTTCAGCCTCAAAGAGGGTCTGGGAGCTTGCTGTTGCTGACCTGGGGATGAGAGGTGGCCGCCAGCACTGATTCCCTAGGGTAGCCCTGTGTCTCAGGTGACTGTGTCTCTGGGTGGTTCTGTGGAGAAGGTGTCACCTAAGCACACTCTGTCCAGCAGCTCTGAAAGGGCAAAAGGCTGCCCAAGAAACCTGGATGACCTTCTCCGTGTGACTCCCAGGGAAGCAACAAAGACCCTTCAATGAGAAACCTGCCCAGAAGCTCAGAATTTCATCCCAAACTTGCAAATTTCATCTCAGGGTCAGATACTGCTGTCCCACAGAAATTCTTCAATAGACTATTTTACTAAATATAAAATAAACAATTGAACTGAGAATTAAGCATCCTTTGTGTGATTTGCCACATTATCATTAGATTCACATTTCTAGACAATTTTGAATAATATGATTTATAGAATGAAGCAATAAATAATCAGGAATAGATCTGTTTTCTGTGGAAATAACTTGCTATCTAATGGTGGTTATACTGATGAGAATTGCAAAGATTCTTTAATTCTTTCTAAGTAAGATAATTGTTGTGTAAAATCCAGGGGACTCACTTAATTGAAAACTCAAATTACCTGAAGGATTACAATAACTTATTAATTCTAATAAATGTAACCAATGTATCATTGACAGCACTGTCAATAAAAACATGTAGCATCCTATTTGTAATAATTCATGATAGGTAGGACTGAGGTCCAGATCCAGCCAGGCTCACGCTGTCTGGCCTTGATGACGGATGTGCACTACTCTGCCACTGAGCTTTGGAGGGCTTGCACCTGTGCAGGGAGGCTGCACTGAGGCTTCCTCCACGAGCTGAGCCCCGCTCCGTCAGATCACGAGACACCAGAAACAGTTTTCCTGACCTTCACGTTTGACTTTGATTGTGCATCAGCCATTTAAATAGGGATGTAGTAAGCCCGGGCCGGCAGATAAAGCCTGTACCTGTGCAGATTTGTAAAATGGGAAGGAGGAGGATGTGGAGCTTGCCACGGGCATATGGAAGAGATAAAAGCCAGATAAAAGCCTTTTTAAAGACAGGAAATAATGAATATGGGGAAAAGAGCAGTGGGGGGAAGAGAAAGGGCTTTTGTGTTTTTAAGTGCAAAGAAAAAGTTTCTTCAAGGAAAAGAAAAAAAAAAAACATCATTTTTTCTCCTCTCGAGACGGAGCTGTCTGGTCTGGTCCTTCCAGATTGATCAGCTGCTTCAGTGGAGGTGCCTGGCAGTTTGAAGTGAGCGGAGACTGAAGTGGTTTACCTCTGGCATCAAGGCCGCGGCACTGCAGTTTATACTTGATGGGATGCAGGGTCACTTCCCATGAGCCATTTCGGGGACCTTTGTAGCTTCCAAATGCGATTCTCCCTCAGAAGTGCCTAAAGCTGATTATTAGCCGTGATTCATGCATCCCTCCAAAGGTGATCAAGTTAAGTTTATACATTCAGATGGCGGCGAGGCAGCCTTTCCTACTGTAAATACCCAACCACCACCGCAGGGGCATTTCAAAGATTTTTTTCTTCTTTATTTCCTTTTGTTTGTACAACATGCTTTTTGAAAAAAAAATACAGAATCCATTTACATGAATTTAGGAATGGGAAGGCAACAGAGGAAATAAAGATGGGAAATGAGATGACGACTGGCTCCCCCCGACCCTGGCCTTGAGGTACAAGTTTCCAGATGGCTGATGATGAAGCCAGACAAATCTGAAGAGAGAAAGGGCAAAAACCAGTTAGCGGTGAGTGTGCTGATAATGCACCTTAAGCGCTGAATGCATTTCAGTTCTTAGTTTAATCTGTAGTCTTGAATTACGGTCGGGGTACTGGGGAGGCCACCTGCCCCTCCACTCTCCTCTCTGAGGATCCTCCCTCAGCTGCAGTCCACCAGCCAGCTGCCCAGCCTTTACAATATCCACGTCCACGTCTCCTGTCTGTGCGGGTCACAGCATGGATGCTATTCAGGGTTGTCAATTTGGGCATGAGGGGTTTCAGGATACATTTGCTACCTAAACCAGGTGAACTACTAGTTGGAAAAAAATGTTACATTAATATATGTGTAGAGTTCTTTGATTTTTGATACCTTCTAGTATTTCTTTGGATCAAGTTAAAATTAGAGACATTAATACTAAGTTGACAATTGGCACATTGGAAGTTTCAGAATTTTATTACTAAAAGGACGACATACATTAATGGGACAGCTACAGCTAAGGTCACCCACTCGTATTGGTTGTTCTAGGCAAAAGGACCAACACGTTTTATTACAGCCCTGCATTCTGCTGTGACCTTTACACTAGCAACGTCACCCAAGGTGCACCGATGGGCCCTCAAGCCCAGGTGACAAAGCAATTTTATTCCTCCATGCTTTGTAATGGGTTTTTAATAGAAATAAAACTGCCAGTGTTGGGACTTTCCAGGAACATAGCTCAGTGATCCCTTTGGAGATCAGAACCTTCAGGTCACTTTCCTAGGATGGCACTGAGGATGGATTGCTACAACCCCAAATCCCTGTGCTGACATCCTAACACCAGTACCTCCCTGGGAGCAGGGCCTGAGGAGATGTAATCAAGGTGAAATGGGCTTATATGGTGGATTCCAATCCACTGGGGTTGGAAGAGGTGACTTGGGAAAGGCAAGTCAAGAGCAAAGAGAGGACTCGGGAACGCAGGGAGGAGCCAGGTTCCACAAGCAGAGGGAGGTCTGAGGGACCCCAGCCTCCAGAACCATGAGATGACACTTCCTATTGTTCGAGCCTCCTAAGAGGAGGTATTTTGTTATGGCGGCTGTAACAATCTAGCACACAGAGTGAATGGTTTTATCTCTTTTTTTTGTTTTAGTTGCCACTAAGTAATTCCAGCTACTTATATTTTACCTTAAAGCTATTGTAATAGAAACCTCAATTTGGCACTCCCTGTGACAGCAGTGTTCCCTCTGACGTGGTCTTCACTGAGACCCCCACCCTCGAGGCCCTTGCTGGAGGATGATAGTAGCCCTCGGCGTGGCCCATCAACTCAAGGAAATGGGCACACCACACGCTGGCTAAGGGAGGGTGAGCTGCAGAACAGAGAGAGCGCCGGTGGCAGGCCACATGACACACTGGACTGAGTGATACGAGTTATTTTTTATGGCGATTCCCAAGTCTAAATCTGAATATTAAATGCAGGGGGTGAAAAGCAAATATTACAAATTTAATCTACTTAAAACAGAACCATAAATCTTATTACATTGCCAGCTGCTATGTGTTCATGTGTGAGCAACAGATGTTAATACTTGGCCATGGAACTGCTTCCCCCAGATGTTTGACCTCCGGCTCTCTGAAAACACAGCGTTGGCTACCAGGCTCATGTTTGCACAAGCGAGGTTCCGAGTGGCAGGGCGCTGTGTCCTCAGAGGCCAGCATGGTGAAGCCCCTCGCTGAGCCCAGTCCAGAGCACTGGCAGGAAGCGCTGTTCATTGTACCCATCACTCTGTGCAGTGGGGCAGGTAAGCACAGAGGCCACCAGGCGTGGGCAGGAAGCCTCCCACCCAAGGCTACCACCAGCCAGCAGAGGGTCTGGGGATCCATCCCCGACCCTGGTCCTGGCTGGCTTTGCAGTGTGCTCTGCCAGCTCCGTAACTATGGACACAGGAAGCAGTTGTCCTGGTCCATAAGGAGACTGAAGTGGGTGGAGCTTTGTGATCCCCTTCCTGGAGGCAGGTGTCCTTCCATCTCGGTGGCCTTCCTTTGTGGTTTTCAACTAAATGTGCAGAAAGGCCCCGAGGCCTGGAGGAAAGCCATTCTAGAGAAATGTCCTGGACTTGGCAGGTGTTTCCCAGAGCCTGATGAGGAATGTTCGAGGCGTGTAGTTGGAGTAACTTACTGGTATTGCTTCCGGGAAGGGCTGGAGAGGGGAGGCTGAGGAGGGACGTGCGCACTACAAGGCGCAGGGGCCCGGCTCTGCACTGGCTCATCCACACTCGCCGTCCCATGCACAGCCCCTGCCCGCTCTCGTGCACACGCTCATGTTCTCACACAATCACACACCTGTGCTCACACAAGACCCCAAGGCAGGGACCCTGAGCAGTTCTGCCCCCAGCAGAGGGCGTCCTCAGCAGGTGGCCTTCGACGCAAGCAGCACTGACCCTCGAGGTGAGAAGCCCAGGTGCGCCCTGCAAGCAGACAGAGGGGGTGCGCCAAGCCAGAGCCCAGGGCCAGTGGGTCTCAGCACATGCCCATGAGCTCCCGCCGCTGGCAGTCTTGTGTGTCTCCAGACACCAAGGGCGGCAGGCACAGGGCCCCGGCCACTGCTTGCCAGGCCCAGACTTGTGCTCCTGCTCAGAAGCAGATTTCTGAGTCCTTCACGTGGACTCTGGACCTCCCCTGCCCGACTCCTGCTCCTGCTCCTGCTGTCCACCAGAGGTTTCTCAGCCCCCTGATCTAGTCCCTTCCTCATTCTGCTTCTCCGGGCACCTCAGACCCCTAACCTTTCCATTCCCAACCCAGTTTTGGGGATCCTCCTTCCACCTGAGACAATTCCTGTGCACGTCCTCCTCTCCCACGTCCTGTGCTCCTGCTTCTCCACCTATGACTCCTCTTCCCAAATCGTCTCTGGTCCTGCAACTGAAGAAAGCTGTGCCTGTCCCGACAGAGCATCCAGCAAGCCTCAGGCCTTGGCTTCCTCAAGTGCCGCGGGTGCAGACAAAACAGGTGGGGGGCTCTAGGTGAGGCCTCCATGGCCACGTGATGCAGAGCTTTAGTACTCTGACCCTGATGACCACCAAGATGATCACATCCACTTCACCTTCCTGGCTCTGAGCGTCAAGGACCAACCAGACTGTGATACACCCCATTGCCCAGAGCCGACATTTCCAGGATGGGGGAGGCAGAGGGAGTTCAGGATGTGTGCAGCTGCCAAGCACATCTCCAATTGCAGGTGCCAGAGTTCAACAGAGGAATGGGAGGGAGAGTGACCCTGAGACAGACATAGCAAGGTCAAAGGAAATAGCTGAATCCTGAGGGTGGGGAATGCATCTGGAGGGTCCTCATGGCCTGGGGAGCAGGCATCTCCTCGGGGGTGCAGTGCCCTAGAATGACGGGGGTTTACTCAGCTTGACGAAGGCTGGGCCCTAACTGGATCTCTGTAAGAGGGACCCAAGGGGGAAGAAAGGAGAGGAGAGAAGGGTGGGGAGAGGAGAGAGAAAAGAACAGAAAGGGGAAGGAGAAGGGAGCAGGAGGGAGAGGGGGCTTGGGGAAAGGGGCGCTGGCCCAGGAAGAAGGGAGTCCTGGGATCACTCTAGGGTGAGACAGGTGGTGGGAGGGGACTTACAGAGCTCCACCCCGTGGAGGGAGAACATGGGAGGTGCATTCAACAGGCAGTACCACAAGTCTTTGGATTTGGCTCAGGAAACTCAGGAAGCTGGGAGGGACTGTGGCCTCCTCTGCACATGCTCTCTGGGAGAAGAACAGATCTCTCTTTGCAAAGCCTTCTGGGTCTTATGTGTAACCACTCCCTTCCCAGGAAGGAGATGGTGGGCTGTTGAGGAGCAAAGGCCAGACTTGGGCTGGAACTTTCCTCCTCTTTGGGCGGGAAGCATGTCTACATTCCAGATGCTTTTAGCTACCTAAGCCTTCTAGGAAGAAGCACCATCCTGTGGCTCAGCAAGGACTCCTCTAGGCTGGGCCAGTGAGGTGGCCATGGCTGGGCAGGGCATCAGGGTCAAGTCCTGCTGCCCACACCAGCCAGCTGCCCCAGCCTGGGCTCTGTCCATAATAAACAGGCAACATGGTGCCCTTGTGCCTGAATCCTGGGCTACCTCGCAGCTAGTCCCAAGGACAAACAGGGCAGGGCGTCCTCCACTTCCCTGCAGTCACACAGCAGTTACGGGTCATGTTGACAACAGCCATTTCTTCAGAGGAGTGAAGACAAGAGCCAAATAAATCATGAAATTAGTATTTCAAGATATATGCATCCTCAGAGTGCTCAGCTAAAAGCTCTCTGCAGACAAATTAAAGAGGGACATAAACTAAAGCCATGTGTAGGCCACAAGAATTGGGGAAGCAGGCACAAATGACAGAGGGGCATCCTCAGGACACAGCAGAGAGAAACGAGGGAAGAGGAGCCTGTGGGGTGCACAGTGAGGGGGGTAAGACAGAATGAGGACTCAGTGTCCCACCCCTGGATCCCAAGGCCATGGCTCCAAGGCCAGCTGCCCCTCGTAATCAGTCTGAGTCATTCCCTCCGTGGACATTCTATAGATCTCAGTCCAAATGCACATAGTTTAATTAGGAACATAAACAGGTCCTAAGACCATGAATTGAGAACCATCAGTACTTGCCATTTTACTGGGGTGCTCATGGCCATGGATGCTCAAAAACAGAAAATACGGAAGTGAAGAAAAGAGAGAAGCGGGGGGGAGGAAAGAGGTGATAAAAAGAGGCAGAGGAGAAAGGCAAAGAGAAAAGGTGACGGGGGCAGGGGGCAGGAAGGACCACAGGAAGAGAGGCAGGGATGAGGGCATCCTGATTTTTTTAAAAAAGAAAATTCCACAAAACCCCCAAGAGTTGGGTCAGAATTTTACACTCTGATTGAAGGGCAGGAGTAGAAAGCAGATCAGGGCACCAATTATGGCCGTGACAGTCAAGTGTTTTTAATATCCTTTTCTGTAAAATGCATACAATTTATGCCAGTTTTGCATTACAAACAATTTTCCAATAATAGTTGTCCTGTCTTACGATTCTTCATGGGATCCCCACTGTTGCTGAGGTTTGCTGTGGGATTAGCAGACAAGACTACCCTTTCTCCACTCAAATGGCCTGGTACCTGCTGATGTACCAAGCTCAGCCAGTCAGTCAAGCACATTTTTCCAGGGCTGCCAAGATCCTAGAGTCCTACTCACCACCAATGTAGCTACACCACCACCTATCACCTCCACCACATCGACCCAATCACCACACCACCACCATCACATTACCACCATCCACCACTACACCACCAGCACTACCTCCACATCACCACGACCTCTACCACTACCACCACCTCCTCCTTCACCACCACCTCCACCTTTACCACCACCATCATATCACCACCACCTCCACCAATACTACCACCTACACCACCACCACCACCACCACA